>OLMO02000238.1:9006475-9070917 GCA_900291935.2 Cassiopea xamachana | reverse complement strand
TATATATATATATATATATATATAAATTGAATTCCTTGTATCCTCTATAACTGAGAGTGCTCAATACATTTCATAGAGCGTAATATAGGTAGATTGACACAAAAAATAAAACTGCCTAATTGCGGCTATTAGTTTCACGATTTCTCAATCATCAGGCAATTATGCTACGAATGGTTACAAGCGTTCAAATATGTTAGTTAAATTGTAAGGGGGTTGTACGCGTTTTAGTTTCATGATCTGCAGTCCGGGGGTTCATGTCCTCAGTCTTTGCTTTTACTATTTAACTAACATATTTGAACGCTTGTAACCATTCGTAGCATAATTGCCTGATGATCGAGAAATCGTGAAACTAATAGTCGCAATTCCGCAGTTTTATTTTCTGTGTCAATCTACCTATATATATATATAAATATATATATATATGTATGTATTTATAGTAATACTCTTATGACTTCTGAAAAGTTGGGAGCTATGGGCTTACTTTTCATTGTAAGGCAGGATAAATGCACAATTTCCTTGTCTTCACCACAATGTGTACAAAAGCTACCCTTTAGTGCCAAATTAGCAGGGGGTGCTTATTAATCTTTTGAAAATTTTCCCACCATTATGCTTTCTAGGACGTCCTGCCTTTCTTACTGTCAATCTGAACAAGATTTTTATTTTTAAGAATATCTTGATCTCAGTATTCATGTTCTTTTCTACATAATACAATTACTTCTCATGAGCCCGAAGCTTTTTCACACCAAGTCGTTTGCAGAGAGTATGGGCAATTACTAACTTTCATCTACACATTAGAAACAAATTTCCTATATACTTCTTATTTACAGCCCCCATTAATAAAATTTCAAAAAAGGCTAACCCCCATCAATTGACAGCTCCATTTATTTGGCACTAATATCATAGCACCCACCACTCAAATTCATACTAACTTGACTAGGCATTAGTACAAAAAGTAGGTGAATCATACAAAAAGAGTTGTAGAAAAATGTATAAATAAAGAAAATCTTGAAAAATATATGAATGAAGAACATCTTAAAACATTTTTAGTTAAATTTCCTCTATTATTCAATCTAATCAATATCAAAATTTCACTAAATGGTTTTTCTATGCATAAGCATTGGGGAGGGCGGGCAGGAGGCTGCAGCCACCTCAGTTGGGCAGAAATCCCTTTCATTCTGGCAATTTTTCTGAAAGGTCAATAGGAAATTTGGGCAAATTTTCTGACTGCTCTCCAGATCTCTCTGATCTTTTGGCCAGAAAGTTTAAAGCACCATAAGTTTGAAGTCCTTTGATTCTAAGGGAGAGTCCACCCATAGTCTATATAAGTATTATGATATCACAAAAACCCTGAGGAAAACTAAAAAGGAGGGAAGATTGAGGTATAGTGAACAAAAAGCAAAGGGCTGGGACTGGGATTAGACCAATTATCTTTGTGATTTTGACCACTTTACTAGGGATTTAGTACATCTGTGGCCACAAACCATATTCTTTGAATTTTGAGCTTCTCTGGGAAAAATGACTACATATCAGGTATTTAGTACTCCTAGGTATCAGGAGGTGTGTAATGTAGTGCTATGGAGTGCATTTTCCTATCATTTCAATGTTACTTTATCCAAAAATGGGGTTAAAGTCTAGAAAAGCATGTGTATGAAAAAAGCATGCCCATGAGTTCAGGTGGCATCTACTAGTACATGCAAGTGCACTTGCTCCCAAATACTTTGATCAAATTTTCAGAGGGGTCTCACTTGATCAATTGATTATGGAACTGTTCCATGAGGCCTTTTTGTTTTGCATCCTTAGCTATTTTGTGTTATATGATGAACTCCACTGTTCTCCTAAACATTTTCAAGGAGGAGATGGCTTGAACACTTTGACATTCTGATAAATTATTTTACTCTTTCTGAATAGAAGCTTGTCATCTTTCTTCTCAAACATGGCATTGTATTGCTTGAGAAAAATTCCTCTAGCAAACTGATAGAATTCATTTTCAAGTCTCCATATCTTTGACTTCTTGTAGTATTCAATGGTCTCTTTAGAAACTGGATTCTTTTGTTTAGTTTTGCGAACATGAATGCCACCATCTGGAAAGGAAAACATGAGTCTTCTCATCCTATAGACATTTAAATTGAGTGTTTCATGCCTTCCTCAAATTAAGCTCATGCCCCAAACAAATTTTTCTATCTATTCTAAGGAAATGAGAAAAGAAAGTAGCATGGAAATATTTTCTTAGTTAAAGACTGCAAGCTAAATCTGAAGCAACATGCAGTAAAGGTTGATCAAAATATGAGTTGTGCTTAACAGGAAAATACTATGGGTTATCAGGCACAGGCAACAGATAAATACTCATTGAAAGTAAGTCAAAAAAAGTTGAAGTCCTTCCCAAGCCAGTGGCGCATAGGGTGGCACCTATCTCCATTTCTGTAGCCGTAGGTCATGTGTCTGCAAATGCAGTGAAGGCTACAGTGGGGGGCTAGTCCACTGGTAGGTCTGCGTGTTTAAGTAAGCTAGATATTACTTAAGCATGCTTGGATAACTGCAATAGTCCTGGCAATAGAGTAATTTAACTGAATCATCTATCTTAAAAATGCGAACTCAAAGTGAATCACATGCCAACAAATATTTTCAAATTAGAATTCTCCTTTAAATGATTTGAAAGTGTAACTAACATGAATGGTAGCTGAAATTTACAATTGAGGCTTTTGCAAAATATATTCAGATACCTTTCAAATATTTCTTTGTTGCTCCCTTGAAAATCCCAGGAAGAGTATAGTCTAGAGCCCTGATGAATTTCTCCATTTCTTCAGATATTCCAACAAGAAAATAAGAATCAGCCAAATGCCTTTTGGCTTGATCCAATGCCCATCTATTCCCAGGTGCCCTTAGAAGAAAGTATTTCATTACTAGAAAACCAGAATACAGACAATTCAGAAAAATTGTTGTATTCAATATTCTTTTTTAACATTTTGAGAGATAATATTGTAATGTACATATTGTGAACCACTTTAATTTAATGTTATACACGCTGGTCCCCTTTACAATCCAACTTCTAAATGTTCTTTTATCATCACACTTACCTACTTCTTGTGTAAACAGCATTAGTTATCACACATTTCAAAAGGCTTACCAGCATCTTGGATTAAAGCCACAGAAATAGGGCACTTGCAACCATAACTTCTCAGGCTTGCAATCTGCTTTCTCTTTTTTTACGCATTCATCCAGTGTCTTAATAAAAGCAAATTATATAAATAGCTCAGAGAAGATGAAGCAATTAAAATTAAAAAAACTTACATAAATGTTATGGTTTAAGGTTGTAGAACAGTGGTTCCCTAACTAGTGGAACCAGGGCTTCAGGGGGACTATAAGAGGATTATTTTCAAATGAAATAGCATTCACACTACTGGTATTCACTGTCTGTGAATGATATTTATCATAGTCTATATTTATCCATGCAGGGGGGTCCTGGTTCCAACAATTGAGAAGCAGGGAATGCCATACAAAACTACTTGACAGTTTGGGAACCATTGTTGTAGAAGTTCAATTTTCAGGGTCATGCCATATTTATAGCTAATAAATGTCCTTCTGCATAGATATGTGTTTCAATCACATGTTGGTGAGACCTAGATAGCTATATTTATTTTGGCCTGCTTCTAAAAATACTACTCTACATTCAAAATTTTCTACATAATTGAAACAAAAAATACTCACTGTTCTGTCTCCCATTCTACTCCTCTTTTTATGTGGTCTAAAATCATCACCATACCTGATAAAGTAGTAGTAAGAAACAAATCTCTGCAGTGGGTCTCTTAATATATTAATAAATATAGGCCTCAATGGTGATCCAAACTTCGCAAAATGTGGAAAACCAAAATGTCCATGAATTATTACTGGCCTGATGCCTTTCCAAAGAGAGATGTTTTTGACAATCCAAGCCTCATCTGTTAATAGCATTGTCTTGCTTGTGATATTTAGATATAATGAACTAAAGTGATTCTCTTTATAAAGGTGGTTCACAACCTTAATAAAGCTTGTGCTTCCAGTCTTTGGAATCCTGTTATAAATTATCACTGTGTTGTCACTTGATGTGGTAACCTGCAATCATGCAATTATAACTTTAGGGGGAAAAGCAATTCAAAACATATTCTCATCAAGCTAGCAATGGCCAATGGAGTGATAGCCACAGAACAACATGCAAAATAATATTTGTCAGGGGGAGGGTTTCTGGAAAGGAGACCACATTTATGGTAAATAGAGGCAAAGGGAAAATGTCAGAAGAAATTATAAAATTTTAAAAACCTTAAGATTGTATGAATAGTGGAAGACAGATTGAGGGATATTATACCAGTCCTTTGTTAAATGCATGAATTTGAAGCTGTTTCTTTGTAGTATCCAATTAGCTTTAATTTTGTTGGTGGAATCTACATATTTAGCGAGCATTTCTTAAATTAATTGGCTTTCTATTCACACAATATTGCACCACTGCAAGGTTTTCAATTAAACGCCACATACATGCCAACACTCCTATGTAGTATAGGAATCTCATCCTTCAATGCTAAAGAGCACCCTCATCTGCACCGCTATTAAATCTGGGAGTACCTCATGCAGTTTAATTTTTTGCTGCTTATCTCTAAGCACTCTGAAGACAATTCTTAATGATTTAAAACTCAAAATGCAATTAATTATAGAGTATTTGCCATATCCCCTCCCCTACCAGAATACATCACAACCCCTACGCTCTTGTTCTGCAACATCATGAGGATGTTAAAGTTTATATCACATCAAATTAACAAACCCTGGTAATTAACTCTTATACGAAGTATAACTGCTTTCACAATCATTCAAATCAAGTAACAACACGTGATACAACATTTAGACAGCCCCACAATTAGGAGTATGATGAGATCTTGCACCTACACGATAGGTACCTCAGGTGCAGATAACTGTCAAAAGCATCGGTCTCGCGAGCGCATCTTCAGTACTCCCACAAGGTGGGTTATAATAGTAACTATACAATTAGTCGAAATAATGATGAATAAAGATCACGGATAACCTGCTCAAAATAATTATTTCTTTCATGTCTTAGTTGTCTGCTATGAGCCATACGCTTCTGAAAGTCTGATTTACCCATCCTGTATAGTAAAACTACTAGGCAGAACGGGCCAATAGCCACTATCATTATAAGAACTATTGCAAACCAGTTGTTCTTTAGCCTCATAGCTTACTGATACAGCTTTCTAGCACTTAACTATAATATATACTTTTTATATTTCGCTGAGGAATTCTGGCTGACATTCAAGTCACGAACGTACTTTCGCAGCAAACACATAAAATAATCCGCCATTATATCCGGTGAAGGATTCTATTTTTAGTAACATGATAATGAGGCTGCATCTCTCTTTGTTGTTATGTATTCTTGTCATTCTTATCTCTACGAAGTTAGGATACCTTTGTATGCCTCCGGTTTGAAATGATCGATGAGTACGAATGTCGCAGTTTGTGATGTGGTCCGTAATCTTCTCGGCCATGAGCAGTCAGTGCTGTGATTAGATTTGCACAAGTATTGACTATCATTTATTGGATATTTGGTGTTCCCTCTTCGTTTGCTTACATCAACACTTCAGTGATACTCACTAAAGTGGTGAGTAATGACAGAGAAAATGCCCAGAAGGCCGTCACCCAAGTCACCTCTTGGAGAAGAACGTAATGGAAAGTTTCGGCGAGTTACGAAAATGTTTTTGCGTTCTGTGACAAGCGATCCACTAGGGAGCATCACGCTTTTGGATTTGTCAAGCTGTGGATTGAAGCGTATCACAGGCCTAGCTGCTTGTCCGAACATTGAAATTGTCATTGCTAGAGATAATGAGATAGACACTCTTGTAGATCTCAGTGGCTGCCCACAACTTTGGAAATTAGATGTAAGCTGCAATGAACTTAGGGACCTCTGTGGATTCGAAAAATTTACAACTTTTGGCACCCTGATAGCGTCATGCAATCAGTTGAGTTGGATGGAGCTTGCTAAGATTGCTCATATAGAAATATTAAATTTATTCTTGAGTGGCAATGTTAGCTTGGAGAGAGACCATAATTATAGAAAACATGTTGTTAAATGCTTACCTAAAACCTGGTCACTGGATGGAGAATTGATATCATCATATGAACGCCAGACTGTTAATTCTTTCTTTCACAAGACTGCAAATAGTAAGAGACCTGTTAGATTAAAGTTACCTCGTCATAATTTTGTACCAAGTTTCAGAAAGCAAGGATGTGACTCTACTATATATGGCAAAAGGACAGCAGACTTTTGCAAATATTTTGGTAAAAATGAGGTGCATAATCAGACATTGGATGACAGGAGATTGCAGTATCTTTGCAAAAATTTTAATACTGATTTTGTCTTGGAGTCATGTAATGAACCTATATATGACTTTTTGACAGCTTGTTTGAGAATGAGGGAGCAATCAGTGGAAAAGTGGAATATGTTTGTGCTTCTACTCATTTCTTCATTAGTTTTCTCTATCCCAAAATCTCTAATGTTCTCAGCTTTGCATGTAGTTGGGATGTCAGATGCAGAAATGACTACTTGTGATGCAATTCTGAAACTTCCTTGTCAACAGAGAACAAATGTGACTTCACTGCTCTTTTCTTTCATCAAGCTGTATGGATTAGGAGCAGGAATTACTGCTCCACTTTATGACACGATAAGATCATTGAGTAATAGATTGGTAAAGGTTGCATATGGAGACACTGATGTTGAAATAGACATGCTTCATCAACATGTTTTGGCTGCTGAACTAGTGCAGATGTTTTGTTTAGTGCCTCATCTTTCATCATATCTGGATGATGAAAGCGTGGTTAGGATACTTGTCTCTGCAACACTAAATAGTAACTTTGAACATGAGGCTAGAAAACTTTTTCATAATTTTGATGCACATCAAGCAAAAGAAAACCTGGTAGAATTTATTACTTTACAGATTCAAGAGGCAAAAACAACTTCATATTATAGCAATGATGCTTGCTACAATGAAACAAGAGAAGAATCTAGTGCTGGCTTCACTGCCACACAACGCAATGCCAAGGCATCTAGTAGAAGACCATCAACTGCACCACCCAATTTTGCAAGACATGGGTATAAAAATGCCCCATCTATTGGTGATGCAGTTCTGCTAGGACCACAGCGATTAGGCCATATAATTTCAAAACCAGATATAAAAGTAGTTTTGGTACAGGTTGATTCTCTCTCATCATCAAGATATCTGCAGGCAGATTACAAAGAGCTATTCAATAACAAACAGTCACTGTTCTATGTTAGGAAGGATGATCTAGGATGGGATGAGAGATTCCAGTCATGGAAGCTACATTCTAGTTCCCAACCCACAACAGCGACAAGTGAGTTTGAAAAGCCTATTATATCTCCAAGAAAATTGGGACTAAGAAACCAGGCCCTTTGTAGGGAAGCTAGCCAGATTACAAGAAGAAGCAAAGCCACTTTTACTGTAAGTGAAGAAGAAATCATAGCTATCAATGGCTTTGGTAGTAGTGAAGATGTGTCAAAATCAAAAGCAGCTGTCAAACTGTCTCCACATGGTGAGCCTCCCCAAAGAGATCACAATGAAGAGGAAGATAAAGATAATCAACATCTGAAGACCAACAGTGATGAAAGGGATGTCATAAAAGTAGGTCTCAATCAAGAATTAGAAGATAGGTATCTGCCAGTATTTCAGTCCAATTCTTATCAGCTTTATTATACTGACAAAGCAAGATATAGTATGCCAACAGCAATAAAATCTTCTGTATTGCCTAAATCATTAAATTTGAGGGGCCCAACTAATAACTTTATAAGGAAGTCAAACTGGATGGTGCTCTGAGGCAACTACCTTTTCTTACAACACTATTTTCTGAATTCATATTGACACAGCTCCTGCTCAATAAGTAGCATTGGGATGCTCTTTTGTAATTCATTTTTGCAAGGTAATATATATTAGTTGCACCTAAAGAATTTGCATTTGGAATAAATAAATGAAGTTGCATATTTTTGAATGTATTTTCTTATTGTTCACTGTAGAAACTTGTGTTTTGAACAAAGTTGTTAGAATGCTAGTTATTTTATAGAGCCTGAATAGTTCACTTGTTTTGAACTGTAAGGAGCCAGCCAGTTTTGACTACATTTAAATATGCAGACCTTCCAACTCTCGCACTTTGGCTGTGAGTTACATGGGTTCAGATCCCTTCTCAAGTTCTTACTACTTAGCCTCAGAATCTCTAAACTTTCCTTGAAAGTTGAAAATATTAATGAAGTACAGCCCAAATCAATCTTGAGTATCACAAGATTAGCACAGGACATATAATATATATATATATATATATATATATATATATATATATATATATATATATATATGTGGGATATTGGTAGAAAATTATTCACATTTAAACATTCCTTGATATTCTCAAGGTTTCAGACCTATATGTCAAGGTTATTTGGGCATAATTTCTTAGATTGAAGGTTGTAGGGTCCCAGAGGTTGGGAGGCCTGAGTATTCCATATATAACATTGTAAAGGCAAGCGATTTGATCCTCTACTTGTTTTTGTATTTTTAACCTACTTTGCATGTAAGGATTTGACTGTAGCAACTGATCACTTTAATTATCAGAGATTGTAATGTATATTGTGTTATGATTTCTCCTCAATTCTGCCATGTGATATGGTTTCTGCAATGTGATCCATTTCTTTTACATTTAGTACATTGTCACAGGAAAAAGTAGAAGGGAGATAAGACTTGCAGAAATCAGGTGAAGGACTTACAGAATTTTAAGCGTGAGGAAAACATGGTTGCAAAGTCTTAAACCATAGTACCTTTACGATTTCACTCGTGAGCACAGCAAGTGAATAATGGAACTGAGATCCAGAGTTGGGGGCAGAAGAATTCAGAATCTCAGTAGATCTGGAGTGCTTAAAAAAGTACCATCCAGAATACCTAAAACGCCTGTTTCTTTCTCATATAAAGCATGCTAGAAAAAAGAGAGAACAGACTGTTAAACGCAAGAATAAACAATTGTAGTAATGAGCAGTACTAGGTGCGTTATCTATTGATGAGAATGTGTACTCAGTTACAATCCAAAGATCGCACACAGGGTGTCCACTCCAGCTGGGAATGCTGGAAAATGAGCCTTTTTCCAGAATTTTGCTGGAAAACCACAGCTTTTGCTCCTGCTTTGGCTGGAAAAGCTGGAGTTTTATTTTTGGTTTACTGATAATAAACGGCATTACTAAGTGAAAGACGATCTTATCGAGAAACAAGATTAAAGAAGAAAAGATTATGCAATATCACAAGGGACAGGCCTTTTCACCAAGTCGACCCAGGATTGGTAGTTTTCTCTATGTTTCGCCAGGGCTGTTGGTAGATGCTTTCCCCCAGTGGGTGGTTTGTCAGAAGACATGTAATTTATATAGGAAATTCCAATTTATTGGAAATTTAAGGTCACTCAATACACAGGCCCGTCGGAACGAAATTGATATTGGGGGGGGCTGCGAGCGAAGCGAGCTAAAATGGGGGTCCGGGGGCGTTCCCCCGGGAACATTTTTCAAGACTACGCCCTTTTTATCGCTGGAAACGCCCTTTCTGTACAAATTACACAATTCAAATGATGTTAAAATGATGTTATTTAGATGTTTAATTGACAACGAACACTATTTACAAATTTTAAATCTTGAAAATTGAATTTTATGATTGGCTGAAATCCATATATCTGTCATGTCATCCACTAACATTACCTTTCTTAAACTTCAAATGGGCTTAAAAAGATTAGGTTGATCTAATGTCATTATCAGCTTAAAGCTCGCCCGTTAAAGCATTTTTTCGAGAATTTAAGGAACAAACACTAGCAAATTATTGGAGGGGCTGAAGCCCCCCCAGCCCCCCCGGTTCCGACGGGCCTGATACAATGTGACGATAGTCGGGCCATATTTTCCATGGCTGCAATTTCATATCAAAATTTATTGTACCGCAGGAAATCAATGTGTTTCTTCCGTCCAAAAGGCTGGAAAAGGGTCACTTTTCTGAAACTTTGGCTGGAAGCTAAAGTTTAACTCAGTGGACACCATGCACACAGGGGTGAGACCCAGGATGAAATCTGTGAGAAAGTAACTCCCGTCGTGAGACTGTGAGAAGAGGTGAATATATCCGTGAGTTTCACGGCCAAACTTAGCAACCTTTGGGAAAGCTGAAGAAATCTAATGTAGAACATTGGGTAGGCCTACATAGTGTTGTGGTTTGAAGCATTCTTGAAGTTTTAACACAAAAATGGCCATTCATAAATAATATCACCTAAAAGAGAAAGTCATGTTAAGGCAATGCCAAAGCTGCTCTCGATTGCTAAATGAATGGAGGTCCTAAGAAGGTCCGGGGGGTCGGATAAAATCAAAAATTAATAAGCAGGGGCGGTTATTAAGCACTTAAGAATACAAAGATGTGTACTCTCAAGTGCCAAATAAACTGGGGGGATCCTAATAGATCGGAGGTCGGAAAAATTCCGACAGTTAATAAACGGTGGGTTGGAATTCGAGAAAAGGGTTTAGATGATTATACAAAGACGGAAAGAACAAATAAAGATTGTCATAGAGCATGAAACTTAAATATATACAGCAGTACGCTATTTTGCCATGAAAATCGGGCGTAAATAGTACTAACAAAGAAAGGAAATGAGGTGTTTGTTAAAAAATTTCAAGTTCCTTAAAAGTAATAAACTGGGGATCTTAATAAGGTCCGGGGGTTGGAAAAAAATCGAAAACTTAATAAGCGGGGGGACGTTTATTTGGCACCTGGGAGTAACAACTCAGATGTTTAGATGGGATATGAAATAAAGATCAAGAATAATACAGCTGAACATAATTTCAAAGATGCATCACTAAATTAGAATTCACAGTGGAAATGAAAATAAAATTGCACTGATGCATAAAACGACAGCTGCTTATACATCTTTATCATTCGTATGCAATCCACGGAGTCGTTAATGACATCACTCATGACCTTATTATGGAGACGAGGCCAAAATGTTGCAAACAAATGGAAGGTGCGTCGATGGAAGTTATTGGTAAAATAAGTAGTCAGTTATGGCACTGAAACTAGTTTTTCTTTCAATTTTGTTCATAGCATCGGACGCGAGAAGGCATAGTCTATCCATTGAGGTATGTTACTTTCTCATTGTGACGTTTTATCGGCCTTATAAAATTCCTTACACCGGCTGCAAAGGCGAGGAGTTAAGCAGTTTCATTTGGGAAGGAAAGTAAAATTCTCCATTTTTTGTTTATTTGCTCATTACATCGCAATGTGAATTTTTTGTTGGTAATTTATATTCCAGAGTGATGAAAGAAGGAACTTTGCTGTGAGTACGTTTGGATTTCTGAAAGGAGGTGGACTTATGGTTGATATTATTGACATTTCAGTGAAACCAGGGAAGCATGCCTCAACACCATTGGTAATACTCATTTATAAGTCCCTTGCTCTTTGTGATTCATGTATGCAGGAAAAATTCTTTATCATTATTAGTTGCTACAAAAAAGTTTGCATCTTGATTCTTACTGCAACAGTTAGACATTCCTTGTACCATTCTACACTCTAATTAAAAATAACTGACATAGTGTTAAAATTTTGAAACACTAGAATGTCAAAGCTTCTTCTTAGAACCTCAACTGCTATTGTGAGTGTTTCTATTTTTCAGCATTTTGGCAGTTCTAAGGCTTTTGGTTTACTTTCAATTCATAATTTTTCTATTTTAAGGTTGGCTTTAGCTTGGAAAAGACTGGAAGTGATGGCATTTCCTCCTATATGGTAGACTCATTAGCCTTTTTTTACAAGTTTATTAAATCTCAATTTAATTTTAGTAACTTAATTGGAAATTTATGCTGTTTTATGCTTGTTTTTCCATAGCCTTCTTTATGAAAGAATTGCCTTCTATGAATTGTGAGACACTGATTTTTTAAGAATAGGTTGCAGGTGGTGACTTCATGCCATTGAGAGATTTGAGTTGAGGGACTTTATCAGCTTTAGTGTACATTATTAGTTCACTTGCACTATGCACTTTGAATCTTGTTAATTTTATGAACATTGAAGTGTTGTTAATTTTATGAACATTGAAGTGTTGTTAATTTTATGAACATTGAAGTGTACTTGTATAATGCAGCATCAAATTCCCTGCCAAATCTCTCAAGTAAGATAAATCAAAGTAGTTCGTAAAACAACTGACCTTTTTCTATTTTTCAATCATCATGGAACATATTATATGACATTGATCATTGTGATTTATTTTGTTCTCTATAGGAGAACACAGATTGACACGTGTTTAAGGGCCATATGCATGTTTTGCTTGAGAATCGACATTCAATGAGGGAGTAGAAAAAATAAACTGTAAAGATAACCCTCTTAAGGGAAAAGTGTGTTGTACCCCCCGCTATAAACAATATCAATATCTATAAATAATATTTAAGTATGCCTGCTCTTTGGGGTAATACATATCCCCTCCAGCATTGCATCACACCCCCAAAGGGGAACACCCCACCATTGGAGGAATACTGTCTTAAGTTAATAGGTAACTTGGGGAAATTGGAAGTGGAATCAAGTTTTCTAATAATTTCAGATACTATATTATCTTTACTTCTAATAATGATAACCTGTTTTAATTTTCTGTATGAGTGCTTTTTGTTTCTACAGGACAAAAATTGCTAGCAGTAATTTTAATTGTTGAGGTTTTTGTGTATAAATTTGTTTTTTCAAACTTCATATAAGTATATTGAAATTCTACAATACAATCATAAACCTCGCTAAACATAGGTAGTTTATGATTGGCTACTCATGTTGCAAATGAAAAATTAAATAAGAAAAAAAATGTAATAACAAGTCAATATTTCTGGAGTATTCCAACCCTTTCCTTGTCTGCGGAAGATGAAACAAATAGATCTGATTGTAATGGCAGATATCTTTTTCAATATGTATTCTTGATGAAAATTTTCAACCTTAATCTCTTTGAGCATTTTGATAAAAGCAGTTGAGAGAGATGAAATAATACCTAAAGTGCTGATGGAGAGGCTTATTAGTTTAACATCATTAATGTTATAATAATTATTATATGTTGAAGGTGTCCCTGAATTTGAGATAGTAAGCTACCTTTCTGATTTAGAATAGCAAGTTGAGAACTTATTCATTCCTGAATTAAACTACTTGTTATTAATCCTTGTAGGAACAGCATTCAGAAATGTGTATTCTAAAGAAGAGACAAGGTTTAGCAAAGCAGATTGAGATGATGCTCTTTATCTTAGATTTTAAGAAAGGAAAGTAAGTGCAAAGATTCTTTTGTTTATTTTCATTGAATTAGTTCTAAAGACATGTGCTGTTTTGTGCATGTTCGGAAATGATCTGAGGTGTTATCATCATCTGGTAGCTGCAGGGCACTTTGAATCAAAATAATCAAATTGCATTTTAGCTATATCCTTCCAAAGCAGATTATTTAACTGGATATTAGAACACTCTAATGTAATTACAATTGGCTTAGATCCCAGTTGTTGTTGGTTTAGCTGCATGCTTTAGCATTCAGTTTATAGCTACAGTGCCTCTGTTAAATTGCTACATACTTTGCATTGCTGTTTTGTCTATCTGTTCCTTTTGAGATATGAGTTTGACATGTAGCATAATTGATTTTGTTTTTTAAAACATGTTTCAGTTGATGCCACATCATCCCTAGCTACATTTAATCATATTAAATGAAAATTGGGTTATACAGAGCAAAGTATTTACTCTTTAGTGGTCTTCCAGTAGAGTTCAATAGTATGATGACATGAAAATTCTATTTTTAGAATATTTTAGTTTTGGTTTTAAAGTCTAAAAAGGTGTGAAAAGATGTACAATGTTTCTCATCATGGCTCTTCTTCTAAGGTTCATAATATAGCTGCAATTTCCAAGAAATGTTTCTAAAATAGCACTTATAAATAGCAACTATTGACAAATTTCAGCTCAATCTGAAAAATAATGACCGATATATAGGTATTTGAATGCTGAAAGTCCCTATAAAATCACTGTTTTTTTGTGGCTGGTTCTAAACATTTAGAACCAGAAGAAAAATACAGTGATTTGTATGGCAAGTTTTTGATTGTCAAGTGGTCATATGTCATCCCATTTTGATACTATTTGTCAAAAATTGCAAACAAATGTCTTTTTGATGGTTCTCTCTCACTCCATGGGGTCAAAATATAAAAATTCTAAAAATATATTTTTATGATATCATCACTAATGGACTCTATACTGATGAACCTCAATTATCTAGACCTCAATTTTTCCAGATTTTTTGAGTATCTGGACACTTATCTGTATCTGGTCTGGATTGTTCCATGAGAATGATAGGCAGATTTAAGAATTAAGGTCAAAAAAAGTTTCTCTCACTCCAATGGCACATAGGGTGGTGCCTATCTCCATTTCCAGTAGCCCTAGGCTGCACATCTATGAATGCAGTGAGAGCTTCAGTGGGGGGCTGGTCCACTGGTAGCTCTGTGTGTCTAACTTTCCCACTCCATTCTAATACATCAAGCGCCAGACAAGAAAGCAGTGAGTACCAGGCTAAACTCATTCAAAGTGAATTATTTCTTCAATTTTTCTTTCTCATTAATATTCATATTTCGATTATCCAGACTCTCAATTATCTGAAATTTTTTGTTTAGTCTGGAAGAATCTGAGCAATTGAGGCTCAACTGTATTCCAGTTAGATCAACATTCATGTTCTATTGACTGAAGCTTGTAGCAAAATGGCAGTACACTATAGCGATAATAGTAATTTTCCTATTTTATTTGCAAATCCCAGTTGAGTTAAGCTGTATGTTGTTCAATTGTTTGTTGATTTGTAAATTCTTTGTTCTAGAATAATTGTTGAGATATTTGGAAACTCTTTCAAAACACTTGAAGTCAGTGACATAAAATTGCCAGATCAAGCTTGGAGGTCTAATGATCTGTTTCTGTATGTTGAGAAATTGGTCAGTAAGTTACGCTTGAGCATTCTGGAAGCACCAAGTAATCCCTTAAGACCAACTGTTTCTACAAATAATACCAGATCATCTAGAGGTGTAAAAGAGGGGAGCCAGCCCAGTGCAGACAAGGACAGTGGTCGTCTTGAACTACCTTTAAATAAAACTGGAACTGAGTTCTCAGGAACAGTAAGTTTTGTAGTTTTTTATAAATATTTGTATTCTTAGATCATGTTTATATTTCTATATCTGTCTAATCATCCCGCTAGGAAAACTTTTATGCAAAGAAACAATTTTAAAAAGTGCAGTTTGCAGTACAGAGAACATTTTCCAAGCAAATCTTTTTATAGTCAAATCTTTATCTGAGTTGTCTATTGAGTCATTAATGTTGATATAGGTCAATTAATAGAATGGCTGAGGGTGTTCATCATCATTCTGTAATCATCCATGTGATTTAGCAAGAAAATGTGGTCTAGCTATTCTAGAGCCATAAAAGAAAGTAATTTCTTGAGGCTGGTGAACATTTTGTGCAAGGTTATGATATTTATAGTGTGCAGGCTCTCCTTTCTTCTTTGAAGAGCTGCTTTATTGGTTTTCAATTGTTTCATATTTTGTTCATTGATGGCTATGTTGCTTTGAAGATAACTGTTGTAATTGATGGTGCAAATGAAGGTCTTTATAACCTTTATTTCCACAACTGCTTTGATGAAGAGCCTACTAAGATAGACATGAAGGTAAACTATTTCATTTTTAAGTAATTAGAGAGATTTATTGTACATTCTCACAGCTGTTTGTAATATAGATAAATTTTGATATAGGCACACATTATAACTTCTACCTCTGATCACCCTTGGTTACAGTATGAGATTGGATTTTTTAAAATCAAATATAAAAGCTTGCAGTTCTGCAAGCTAAGTTCATAAATACTACAAACTACAAGACTGCAATACAATGGCAAAACTCAGGGGGAAGCAAAAATACCATGACTAGCCCCTGGGATTAAATGTATACCTAAGTACAACCACCAACACAAAACTACATATGAAGACTTGATTGCATTTCAAATTTGATGGCAATAGTTACATAACATTAATTTCATTAAGAACCATGGTTGGGATTTATAACAGTGGAATCAACTCACCCTGCTGCTTCATATAAAGAAAAGGAAAGAACACTGCCAACTGTTAGCAGCCTATTAAGATAGGGCCACTAGAAAAAGATAGATATGGTTTCATGATAGATGAGCATTGGCACTACAGAAACACTGCATAAGATTTGAAATATGCAGAAAAAGAAATAGGCATTCTAAACATAAATGTCAAAGGACTTAATAGTCATGTATACTGACTTTATTGGAATTGACCAGGGGTAAAAACACAGTATTTGAAATGCTATGGAGAAGAAAGTCAGAGAATTTAGTTGCTTCTATCTCTTGACAAACTTAATATTTTTATATGAATTTAATATCATATAATAGATACCTAATAGTACTAAGGCATCTTATAAATCAAAAGAATGAAAATTGTTTAATGCTCATCTATCATGAAACCATATCTATCTTTACACTTCTCCATTTTGATTTTAAATAATCCTGCAGAGACTGTAATTACATCCCTATTTTCATGATGAAAATAAAAATGTTTGCTTTCCTTTGATACAACTGATTATCTTACGAATACCTGTCTCTATTTGGTGTAAAACCAGTGGCCTGTGTATTTGATATAGAACCTGTCTATTGCATTCACCTGTTCCTAAAAGGCACTGGTTAGATTGAAGTAGTTTTCATTGAAAATTAGTCTTTACTGAAGACAGGACAGCTCTATAGTATATGCATGTTTGACGGCAACCAGCCATTTATTTGTGTCTTATAACATAATTCTAGAAACCACATCAACTTTGGAGACTATCTTTATTATGAAACTGCATCAATATTAGTTATGTTTGGAATCAAATGATTAATAATTAAAAATCATTGTGTCATAAATTTGATGCAGATTAGAAAAATTGATGATCATTTACGTAACTAAATTTGGTCTAAATAGGAACTGTTATGGCTATATTGTCCCAAAGTGATGTTGAAAATATCCGTCATAGCTATATTTGCTGTAGCAATCAATTTTGCCCTGAAAAAAATAGTTTTCATAATGAATGATAAAGTTTATTAGCTGTTGCTTGCTAAGTAGAAGAGTATTCAGTGCACATGAACCAGAGTATGGCTGATGAGCCTTTGTCTAATTGAATTCATTCTATTTTTAAAACTTTTTATCAGATCTATTTTTTATTGTCCCTAAGAAACATGGATCTAAAAGGAATGGATGTATTTAAAAAGCTATTTCACATCAGTTATGACCATACAGTATGCAAGAGGCTGTAAAATAGTGCATTTTGTTGGGTGGGAGCAAACATACCATAGATTCTCTTTTAGCCCTCCTCTCAATTAAGTCCCCTCATTTAATAGGCTCCCTTTCTGTACCAAGATTTGTTAAGCTCACCTAGAAAATAATGAATAGTACCAAGCGTAGGTAAGCTTCGTAGAAGTAAGCACACTAAATTCTTGATTGACTTACTGCAAATAAAACGTTCTATATCAACGGTTACTACACAATTTTTTAATTTTGTTTGTGCTGCTGTGAACTAATGATGTATAAGTTACAAAATATAAATATTATTCTTTATTTTCAAACAGAAAATATGTAGTTAACTATTGAAAATTTTCAAGAACTTTATTAAGCCCCCTCTCCATTAAGGCCCCCATGGGGGCTAACTAGAGAACTAACGGTAGACCTTTGAAGTGCAGCAAATATGGATCTAAAAGAACTTGATATAATTACAATTTTCCCGGAAAAGGTAAAGCTGTTACTATTACCTATTTGTTTAGTTAGCGTGCTATTTTGTTCCTATGTAGCTGATGGTATTCTATCGTTGAACTTTTATCTTAAATTTCTCTTTAGTTACGCATCATTGAGCACAATAAGAACACTTTCCTGTCCGCTGGAGAGGTAATTTTTATACTATTGAATTTCCAAAGCATTGTCTTGTCGCATTGTTTCATTGGCCCAGAGTAGCCAATGAAAAACCATATTGAAAAAAAACACCAATGCAGTATGATTTGTCACAGTTTAAATTATGCTTGCATAGTTTATGTGTGTGTGACTGCGCATGATTTATGCATAGTTCATTTTAGATGATCGAATAATTTGCCTTGAGTTTTATTTTATTGAATTGTGCCCATGCAAATTTACAAAATGTAATTTTTATGTTTCTGCGTGTCAATCTTTTCTGAATAGTACAGGTGATTAGAATAAGCTTGAGTGTGGCTTTCAATATTGTCGGCATTTTTGACTGTTCTAGTTAAAAATCTAAGCTGATAATGCTACATTTGCTGATTTTCATAATGTTTTCAAGCATAGTGACATACATTCGCTACCAATCTTTACTTTTTATGTACGTTTTGTCCACAGATTCCACTGCCAACAATCTATGGGGTGATATCTGCTCTGTTCCTTATAGCTGGCTGTGTTTATATAAGCATCTTACGGAAATTGCGGTAAAATATCACAATCATTGCAATTATTTATACTAGTATTAGTGTCGAAATTCATACAGATACCTTCAATAGAAGTAAAAAATATGAATGTTATCACAAAGATACTACGCTGAGGAAAAGACAATAGCAAATTGAGAATTGAAAGCCCTGACGCTATATAGCGTCATCTTCAACAACAGCACTTTACTTTTGATGCTCTTTTAAAGGTAACATTCTTGTCTACAGTCAGTGAACTATGTAGGTAGCATATTTCGCAGCATCTGTCTTCTGAAGTCAAATGAGCTGATAGACGACTTTGTACGGTTCAAGAATCGTTTAGAAACGGCATATAGAAAGTACACTAAAGTAGCTTTAAAGAGATGACTGCATAGTCATAAAATGTTGCATATGCAGATAATTGTTGCTGATATGATGACCTTTGATCATGGAAATCAGAGAATTTTTAATATTATTAAATTTTGCCATGGAACAGGGGCAACGTGGCACCTGTAGAGTATGGAGGCCAAGTTCATAGATTATCCAATAAAATTCGAAACCTTTTTCCTTACTAACAGCAGGAGTCCGAAAATTTTCTGACGAAGCAATAGCATTTCCGAAAATCCAACTATATAGAAAAAATTATACGGGTCATGCCCCCTGCCCCTCCGGGCACGACGCCCCTGCCATGCAGATCAGGGAATTTAGTAAAAGCTTGGTAGAACTCGGTGAATTGTAACAGTTGTTTCTACTGGGAAGTTCAAGGCTGCACAATTTGCAATACTTTCGGTTGGAAACATTGGTAGCTTTTCAAGTTATGGATTGAATAGCATCTAAAATTTCAGGGAATTTTGACAAGTCAATCATTTTCAAGACAAGACAAGCCAAGCAATTTCTTATGCACTAGTATACTTGATGTTGCTTTTGGCTCTTGGCGTTCTTCTTTTCATATAATCTCTTTTATGCGAACTCGCAGTTTTCCTTGTTTGTTCTAAAAGTAAAGTCCATGTACGCTCGGTAGGACATACCAGCTTTATAGTCATTCATTCAGGGGGGTCATAGAGATTTTTATTTTTTATTTTCCTTTATTCCAGGGACTGGACTTTTAAAATTCATTACTTAATGGCAGCAGTTGTATTTCTCAAATCCTTTTCATTGCTTTTCCATGCGGTGAGTTGTTTTTTTCTAATTTAGTTTTATTGCTTTATAATGGCCTTTGGTGTGACTTTGGTGTTTCTTTGGTGTGCCTATATGGCCTTTGATGTGCCTTTGGTGTGCCTATATGACTTTTGATGTGCCTTTGATGTGCCTATATGGCCTTTGATGTGCCATTTTCACGTACCGTAGTACTCAACATGGAAGTGATAGAACTCACTTTTACTCGCACTTTGTATAAATTGAGCTCGTATGCAAAATATACTGAGTAAAGAACTAGGAAATAAAGTTTTTGCTGTATGAGACTGATAGCCAGCGTATCTATCCTATTTTGGTTGTTAAGTCTCTATGCATTTTTGCCTATTATGCCAGTCTCTATGCGTTAAGCCTATTTTGAACATGCTGTATGCAGTTTCAAAATCACATATCCTGTAGGTGTTTTTGAAGAATAGAAGATTTGAGTTGTGCTTATTTATGCTAGTGGTTTCCTTCCTTGGAAATGGCTTACACACATTAGATCTGTGTCTCAAAAGTAAATTGATTTATATTCATTTCATAACAACCAATGGCAGGTTATTATGTTAAACAGAAAAAAGCTTGGAAGTACCATTCGTGGCTACAGTCATTTGTGTATTAAAGGGTACAAACCATATCTATATTTCATCATAAATATTGTTGTTTACTTTATTGCACCTTTCCAGGTAAATTACTACTATATTGGCAAGGATGGAAGAAGAATGGAATCTTGGGCTGTGCTTTTTTACATAACACATCTGTAAGTTCTATGTTACTACTTTTCTGAAAAAGCCAGGTAGAGGTACACAGAGTTGCCACTAAATCAGGGAAATCAGAGAATTCAGGGATATTCAGGGAGTTTTACTTTCAATTTGTGAAAATCAGGGGAAACTGATAGATTTTTTAAAAATCAGGGAAAATCAGGGAAGTTATAAGTTTCTAATTGTTTTATTTCAGAGCAGTGACTTTCTTCATGCGCAGTCATGCATCCAGTTGAGTGTGATTGTTGCCAAATTTTACCCTTTTGGATATCATTCTGTTCTATGCAGTCATTTTGAAGCACAGTTACGTTTTGTTATGAAACCAAAAATTTGAACGGCCAAAGATAGGTTCAAGGCTCTCCTATGCCCAATATCTGTCCAATGAAATGATTGAAAATAATTATGGTTTGTAAGAATATCAGGGAAAGTCAGGTAAAAATGAGCTTCATTTCACTGAAAATATAAGGGAAATTCAGGGAATTTTTTCCTGAAATAGTAGTGGCAACTTTGGGTACAATTAAAGGAATGGAAGTTCCTATGTATTTCTAGTCTAACTCTGCTATGGCAGTCATCTTGCTCAGTTGTAATCGCCTTGCCTCGTTCCCCCATCATCACCAATGGCGAGCTTTTCTTCTAGTCATCTGTTGATCTTACTTCTTGGCGATTTCATTTCCATGGTTTATTACTCTCGAAAGCACAGACCCTTGCATTGTGAAAATATCTTCCAGGCTGAAAGGTGCCCTGATGTTCACATGTATTGTCTTGATTGGGACTGGCTTCTTTTTCGTCAAGCATGTTTTGTCGACAAAAGAAAAAAGGATTTTTATGATTGTCATACCGCTGCAGGTAAAGATCCTTGTTTTTTGTGAAACAGCTGTCACGCGTTTACTTTCGTCAGAATCATTTATGTTTGAGGAATAAGCTTCTGGCTCAGCACTCATTGAATCGTGTTTCCTGCTTATTTTGTGCATGTCTTGTTCATTCAGAACCATTATGAAACTTACATCTTTGATATTAACTTTGAGGAATATGTTTGGTTGATTGAAAACTTCATGTTATGCTAATTAAAGTTAAGCTTGTATTCTTTGTATGTATGTATAAAGCACACTAATCCTTGCTACAAGGTTTTTTATAGCGGCATAACTTAAAAAGGAAAAATGAAAAAGAATAATAATTACAATGATAAAAAAGATAGAAAACAAAAGTACCTGAGATGAGCACCCTAGTTTCGAAAATGTTTTGAGCACTCTCTAATAATCTTATTCAATATCTAGTTTCGATCTAAATTGTCCATAAGAAGAGGCATTTTTAGCATGACTTGGCAGCATGTTAAAGTCTCTGACACCATTAACACAGAAAGTTCTCTGTTCACTGCATGTTCTAGCCATTGGTACTTGTAAGTCATTTGCTTGCCCAGTTTGATGCTGATGTACATTTTTGTTCAATGTTAAATGTTCCATTAGATACACTGATGTATCGTATGTTTAAATTATGTTGTAAACACTTGTAGTTTGGCCATTAGGTAAGCATTTCATTTAATATGAATCCTCAAATATTATTATAAGTGATTATCGTGTTTGCTGTTCATTCTGCTACAGATTCTTGCAAATGTAGCTTCGATAATGATAGACTCAACTGAAGAAGGAAAAGCCCAATATAAAACATGGATATCCTTTTCATTCACCGTTTTTCTTGCTGTCATACAGTAAAAACCTGCACTTGAGAATCTTCCTTAAATTAGGACTTACAGCCTGAAATTGTATATTATGAATTCAAATAACTGGAACATTTTCAGCCTGATATTCCTACTTGGTTCTTATAAATGGCTCGTTTATTTTCCCACTGGGAAATGAGCTCAGTCTTTTTGCCAATCAGCCCCTTTCATGGATCCTCCAAATGCTTGCATCCATAGTTGAGATGGGAATGTTTATAGATGAGTTTTGATCTATAAAGTTTCTTTGGGTGGTTAAGTATATTGCCATAGTGCTTGAATGCTAAATGGTCAACTATCCTTTTTCTAGCAGTTGAATTGGACCTTGTGCTAAGAACCAAAACTCTGATTACTGGAACTACCTCATTACATAGGAACACGAGCAGGCTCATTTCAAGAATATTGGTTCTTAAATGCGGGTTTTTGCTGTAATTGTATTAATACAATAGCTATTGGCTTTTTACTGCTGTCATATGGCTTGCAATAGAATTTCAAAATGCCAATTAAAAATTTGATTGAAATCTGCCAATTAATTCTTTTGTCCTAGTATATTTTCTGGACTACCGATGCTTTTTCATTTTTATGGGAATGTGGATGTGCAGAAGAAGAAAGTGGGGGTTTAACACCTCTGGAAGGATCTGAACCAAAGAACAGTAGAGTTGTCGTACTGCTTCATATATAACACGTGTCATGAACATTTTTTAACTCTTGCTCCGAGATGCTTACTCTGCAAGAACCAAGAGATTTGTTCATCATTATACTGATATCCTATGATTGCATTGCTTAGAATTTCGCTAGCTCCTAAATCACGAGAAGCGTGTTTCATTGTGCTTATTGTTACTACTAAAAAGCTCAGAATGCCTCACAGCATCTTATATTTCATGTTAGTTCATAACATCGTACATTTCATTGTTAGTTCATATATTTCTGTTGACTTGTACTTGTTTTCTTGACTTTTCATACAACCAGATATTTATACTCGTTGACTTGATCTGTTGTGGCACAGTTCTTTTTCCAGTTGTCTGGTGAGTGTCAAGAGTTTAGAAGCTTTTTGTTGTGCGTTGGTACCACACTTAATTAAGTTGATATTTGTTACCTATTTGGGATGTAAATTTGCAACATCATAACAACTGCAGCCTTATTTATTTTGTCAAGTAATTAAATTAATAAGTATACGTCTCCTTTAACTGCCATAGATGGAAAGGACTTCGTGTAGGCATGTTCCATCTAATATAGCTACCTGCAATAATTTTACAATTCAATATAACAATTATTATACAATTTAATTTCAACGAAGAAAACTAAGCAAGCAAAACAAAAACAAAAACTAATCTCAACCAGATATCTCAAAAGAGACCCCCACACCTTAAAAACCCACTTGTAAAGCACGGGCTGGTTCACAAGAAATGAAGTAAGAAAGTAGGCGTGTGACTACCCAACTGCAGCCTTCAGTGTCTTAAGCAAGTTGCAAGAATCAATTGTATATAATTCATTTTTAGGTCGATAAGACATCTACAAGAAGCATCTAAAACTGATGGGAAAGGTTCGTATTAGAGGTGCCTAGTATTGTAAGCCACATCTTTGGAATGATATCTATTGTAGACCACAACAAGGAAAATATTTCCTACTTCATGCAACGCAGTCATCATACAAGGTCTTTTGTCAATTGACAAGTATTTCTTGTCATATAAAATTTATATATAAAAGCTCCTGCATGTATTTCATTTTTTTTAACTGGGTTTGATTTGCTTAGCCGTGTTTCTTCTCTAATTTGTTTGTTCATTGTCAGAGTGACTCTGAGATTTCGTAAAGTTTCTGTTCACCTTTCCATGAATGTTGGCATACGATGTACTTAGCTTGATCCCATTCCATTTCAGCTGCAATTAGTCTCGCAAAGTTGAAATTGTTTCGACATTTTTATGTTTTGGTAAGCAATTTCTTGTAGATTTTAGCATTATTTAGCGAAATGTCCCTTATAGAGTAGGAAGATAGACTCCGTTATACTCCGTAATGATTTGATAGTTTACTGCATTGCCAGGTTCCTGACGCTATAGCCTGACCGCTGCGCATCATGTATGTAGAAGTTTAGCAGCTATAAATATGATTGATATCTCAAATGACAGTAAGATGTACACTGGTTGCGTCTTGAAATTTGATTCATTCCACCTTTGTTGTAGATCGTTTGTTACATCTACTTCACAAGGATAATTGTCTACTTGATAAAAGTAAGTCTGAAATTGACACATATCTCATTTCCTTTACTCAAAATGCCTTTAGCTATGAGTTCTTCACTCCTTTCCTTAGTTCCTTTTCACTGATCTCCTTCTCCCATTGTCTTTAAGTGGTGTAGTAGACTGTCGTATCTTTCATTTACGTAGTTTCTACAAAAGCCTAATTATGATGCCGGATGTATTGAAAAGAGAGAGATTTTTAGTGATATTCGAAGGGCAATATAGTAAACTTAGTTGAAATGTTTAAACTTTTGTTGTTATTTCTTTAGCCTGTAATCACACATACTTCATATTCTGAGTATTCTAATTTTAGTTTTTAGAAGAACCCTGATTGATAATAACTTCTCCCTGACCAAATTTTTCTGTATAAATAAGTTTGATTAGTGGAGACACCTTTAGACCTGATCTCATCTTGTATAATAAACATAGCTAGATAGTACTCTCAGGTGCCAAATAAACGCCCCCCCCCCGCTTATTAATTTTTCGATTTTTTCCAAGTCCCTGGACCTTATTAGGACCCCCCCGTTTATTACTTTTAAGGAAATTGACTGTTTTTACAAACTCCTCATTTCATTTCCTCTCTTTGTTAGCACTATTTACAGTACACATCCTCGAGCTAACAGTAGGTTTTGAGAGCAGTCTTAAGATAATTAATTACAAGCCTCTAATTACTTAATTGGCACCATCATATCAGGAAGTCACTTTTATTAATGTATCTGTGAGTGCTTTAGGTGTTCTTGGTAATTCTTGTGCTTCCCTACTAAAACTGTTAAAAGATCTAGAATTACCAGAAATACATCAAAAACGTCTGGTTTCCAAAACCATGACCATTGCTATTCGTTCTACATATTACATATGTTGCCACCGAAATAAAGGTTGGACAAATCCAGATTTGATGGACTTCTAATTTTTTCACATTTGTACATAGATATATATTATTCATACTTTTTCTTATTCATCCAATGTGCAGCAGCCATACTTTCTTTTCTTTTCATTCAATGTGAAGCAGCCAATATCATACTGCCTAATTTTAGTGAGGTATATTATTGTAGAGTAGATGGTATAATTGAATAAACAATGTTTAAGAAAATTTTATATTTATTCATTATTATCAAGCTTTCGAAATTGTTATAGACTGCAGAGTTTTTTTCTACAGAAATCAATTTCTTTATAGATCACTGTTCCTTTCAAGTACGTTTGGTTAGATGCAGTAAGTTCTTATTACCTTGATTTTGGCCTTGGTCTTCGTCACTCCTAAATACATAATGTTTGATAGTTTGTTAATGTTGTTTAGTTAAAAGAATATGTACTGATCAAGGATGGCGGAGTTTATATTCGGTGTGGGGCTGCCTATTTTCCGAACTAGGGTGTGACTACTGTTCACATAAACGTAGCACCTTTCTGTGCAAAATAGTGGTGGGTATAGACTCCAGCCTCCATAGCTCCACCACCTATACTATTGGATGTATTAGAATATATTAGAAAGTTTTGCTTGGTGGTATCTCGTTACAGATTAATGTTTACAGGCCCTATTTTGCATGCTCTATTGTTTGTTTCCCACTTGAGTTATGTAAGCTCCCCTTTTTGATTTCATATTTAACTGAAGATGGGACAAGTATACCCCGAAACATCTTTTTCAAATGGTAGTGCCAAAGGATCTATCAATGTAATTTCTCAATGTTAGCGTCTAATGACAGGAGTCAATGGCAGCGCTTGATCTTATTGTAAATGGTAGTATCTGATTTATAATTGGGATGTAAATGTGAACTGATATCGACTATGATTATCGTTGTGGCCATTGTTCTTCAGATTCATGATCATGCGCAATGTAGTGATCATTAGAACGAACATGTAGCATAGCTGTAGAATCTATAGAAAGTAAGGGTCCTTTTATATCCACATTAGAAATTAGCATGTCAAAGTAAGTCCCTTGATTTTAGGTGCATTTTTCTCTATTTCAGTTTTAACCATGTGGTTATGGTTCATAAAGCTCTTTCATAGGTTGTTGGACTTGATCAGTTTTACATACTGCATGGAGTCCTATTTAGCGATGTATCCTGCCTGTTCAGTGCAATGATTTGCGATTTTCATGAACTGATTGCTGTGCTTTTTATTTTAGTTATGTACTGAGCTAGCAGCTCTCGCTTTTTTCATCATAACCGGGTGAGTTTTTTTCCGTTTCGTCTAGTTATGAATCACTGATATAGGTGTAAAATCTTGATTGGCTAACAAAGGAATCAACATCGAAGGATTCCTGCCAACAATGTTACGAGAATTCATTCGAGAAGCGTGTTTTAGTGGTAAATAGCGTACTTTCTTTGCGAACAAACTCAATAACACGTAGTTTCGAATGATTGAAGAGTATTTTGTAAGCATGTTCAGAAGGCTTCATTTCACATTTCCAGAAAAAGCAATTTTTATATCTTGCCCAGATCAAATGTTATCGACATTTAAAGCCACCCATCTTTGCGCTCGAACGAATTCTTGCAACATTATTATTTCAGAAATCCTTCGATGGTGATTCCTTTGTTAGCCAATCAGGATTTGATGCCTATGCTAATTGTAATAGAATATCCTTCTTTATCATTCTGATTTGCTAGTTTTAAGACGAAGGTAGGGTTTCATTTCAATGCGTTTGGGAGCAGGATTGAAATCACAGGACAGACATAGTATGTTGCGAGACATGGAAAATATGTTTTGGTAGCTACGGTATTTCTCCTACATAGATAAGGGAGCTTGAATAAAGGTTTCTAAGAAGAGATTCCTTGTCAACATTGTGAATTAATATATGTATGACTTGTAAACGTTGGAGTTAGCTTAAGAGAGCATGTAGCATTTTCATTCATCTTTAGGGAGGGTATGCCACATTTCAATGTTTTTCTTCTCCCAAACATTGTGTTACTCTCTTATATATATAGTTTTTATCATTTTACTTGTGGACAAGTCAATTTATTCCTTCATTCATAGTTACAAATTCCGTCCTGCACCAACCAATCCGTATTTAAGCGTACCAGAAGAGGAAGATGAGGACATTGAAATGGACCAAATGTATGTTGATAATAATTTGCGCTTTGAAATACTATTCTGTTTCGTGTATCTCACCTTCTCACCACTCCGCCAGGTAGATAAACCAAATAATCTGTCAGCTGGTAGACCTCCTTGAAAGTTCTCGCCATTCCTGTCTATTCAAATATTTCTGGCCCTCGTCAATAACACTTAAAGTACTCTTCTTTTCTCAATAGCTCCTCTTAGGCCATCAGTCCAGCGCTTTCTGGGTCTACCTACAGGCCTACTACCTGAAAGCTGCCACAGTAGATATTTCTTTGGCAATCATCCTCATATCTTGTGCGTGTATCTGTAAAATAACTTTTGAAGTTCGCTATTTTTCATACTTTTTTGTTTCATTGTATTTAGCCGCAGTACATATCATGATTCTGTGCTATTCTTTGATATCCAAGTGTTTGCAAGCTGGTCTTCCCAGTTCAGAAACTCGCTATCATGTTTGGGGCATAAAAAAAGAAGTTTTATTCTATTGATTCGTGCCTTTCTCTATTTGCTAGCAATTAGGCCCTGCTGTATTTTTCCGTTGGAAAATAAATTAAAGTAATAGATTATGATTTTCTCCTGAAGCTGCTTTTTAAAACTTCATGTTATAATCTCAAGGACCTGGAGTTTCGTCAATGTTCCTATTCCGGCATTTAAAAACCAGTTTTGTTGCATTTGGATATCCCACTATTTGCTTCAAGGTCTTTTGTAACTTCAAGGGCTGTTTGGCCGTAGCTGGTCTCCAATGCCTTTACATACGCTCCAGTGCCTTTGCATACTCTGCACTATCAAATCTCTTGTTTGATAAACCTCTACTATTGTAGTGTAATATTCATTATGAAGTTCTCAGAAGAAACACTCAAGATATACAGAGGAAGTAATGCCTGCGTTATGAACATGAAAGGATATGTCAGGAAATTGTAGAAAGTAAAACATGAGCATAGTTGGCTGCGTGTTTTGGTTTTAGGAATGGATTGGTTGATTTTTAAAGCGAAACACATAAAGTTAAATGCTCTACTTCACTTTTACGTGGTATTATTTTTGTAACATTCATTATTTATTATCAATTACACCAATGATTATTTTTTATATTGCTTTTCATTTTCTCAGAACTATCCAATCTGGTCTAGCGGATGGAATTACTCGTGTNTCAATGTCAAAGGTAGCAAGATGGATGGTGAAAAGCTTTCTACCTAACAGGCTGTCATTTTTCATCCGACTTTTGACAGCTTAACGTTTGTAATGGAGTTTGATTTTGCCTTCTTTGACTGCTGGTATCTGAAAAATTATCGGGAAGAGGTTTCGTTGGTGCCGAAACGATATCAAAGTTCTCCTGCCGTGTGACAAACCCTATTAATACCTCATGAACATATTACAGAGCATTTTATGTTTTGTTGCAAAACTTATGTTTTGCTGCAGCACTCTGCCCAGAGGAGTAAATTGTAAACAGAGTTAAAGTTTTTACTGTTATAGCATGCTCTGTATCTAATGACTTACAACGCGTCTATTTTCTGCTGTGGCTATTCCAGCATACATGATCTTGCTGCATACATTACCCTGCTTTCTGCTATTACTATTCCAGCATACATTATTTTGCTGCATACATTACCCTGCTTTNTCTGCTACTACTATTCCAGCATACATTATTTTACACTACTCCTATTTTGTTTACATTGATTTGGCATTACGCATTCCTCATTTTACGTGTTTGCACATGCTCTAGCACATTTTGCCACTGGTGACGCTGTTTTTTCCCACAGCTTCTACAGGCTTCTACAGCCTTCTTGTTGTTTCATCATTATACTTAAGTCTCTAGACGTAATCAGTTATTTCGATTTTCGTTAACTGTTGGTGACATTAGACTTTACTTTAGAGCCATTCACAGAGGATGTGCGAGAAAAGATGACATACTCAGCCTCATCCACACTACACGGTTTGTTTAATCTAGGGCGAACCCAGGTTGTCTCCTTACTGAAGTCAACTAACTTATGCTGTGGACAGAAACTTGGGACGAACCTAGGTTAAGAGAATTTCCGTATTCAGTGGGCATGTTATTTTGAATCCTCGGTTACACTTTTGTATTAAACATAGCCGAGGCGGCATCGACACCTCTAGTTTTCTAAATATCACAGTGATGGGAATATGTGCAATAATGCAGTTGAAAGAAGGTAAATAAAATGAGCGTTTGAAGAGAAGTATGCGTATTATCATGCCGCCGTTGATATAAGTAAATCATTCATCCATTAGCGTATTTTTGACTCAGAAAAGCACTCAAAAGTACTGTTCAAATTACTAAAGTCACAATTGCGCATGCTTTAAGTGTAAAACTAACCTAGGTTCGTCCCAGATTTGTGTCCACTATTTTATCACTTCTATTCTTGGGCAGACCTAGGTCAAACCCACCTCCGAAGCTGGGCTAAACTATCATGGGGCGAGCCTAGGTTATTTGTGTCCACACAATGAAATTTAGCATGGGTTAGTTGAAATCTGTGGCGAACCTAGGTTAGTTTGTGTAGTGTGGACACGGCTTTGGACCCTTTCCCCTTTGTCCGTATTCATAAGCCCCCCTTTCCCTTTAGACACCCACCTATTTTGTGCAAGAATCATTGCAGCATGTGCTTGTAAATAAAACGTAAAAACTTGACTAGAAATGTCCTCCGGATTGCTTAAGCATCCCCCTGTGTCCAAATTCATTTTGATTCATCAAACCCCATCCCTCCCTATAGCACAGACGTTCTCTGTGAATGTCTCCTTAGGTACCCACTCTTCTCATTTTAACATTGGAATCAGAATTTCGCAAGTTTTGCCCCCTCAGCTACTGCGTTTATTTCAACTATCTAATTATCTATAGTTCTTTTTGTTTAGGAGCATTTCTATTGTAAATCTTCTTCACTATTGAAGAACTTCAGCTGTTTTGTGAAATCAAGGCACAATAGAGGCCGTTTCTTAAGCTTTGATTTTCGATAATAATGTAGATTTATTATACCTCTATATTAAATACTAATTTCTGTAGAGATCAGAAGAGATGAAATTATACAATAAAGCGTATTTCTTTTGGCGGTCTTTCTGTTTTCATAGAGATTTCAGGCTTGCTTTTAGTAAGGATGCTGAAGAATATCTGGTACTACACACTGTTCATACTTTCAAGTGCCAAATAAACGGGGGTCCTGATAAACAGGGGGTCAAAATAAACGGGGGTCGGAATTTGATTATACAAGGACGGAAAGAAAAGAACAGGTTGTCATATGGTATAGAGCTAATATATATACAGAAGCAATCTATTTTGCCTTGAATAGTGGGCTTGAATAGTACTAACAAAGAAATGGAATGAAATCAGGGGTTGGTAAAAATTCAATTTCCCTAAAATCAATAAATGGGGGGTCCTAATAAGGTCCGGGGGCTGGAAAAAATCGAAAATATAATGAGCGGGGGGCGTTTATTTGGCACGCGAGAGTAAGAATAAAGTTTATAAGAATGTTAAGACTCAGAATCGGTGAAGTTTAAGAATAATTTAAGAATAGTGCAAGGCTCAACCTTCATCAAGACATTTTTGTGCATTCGAGTTAGTACTGTTTTCAAATTAACGTTTGGACTATCGATATGATACTTATCGTTATGTTCCACTTTTGATTTGATGATGTAAGAATATATTCCTTTTATTTTCAAATGAAGTTACGCCTTACAAAGTTAAGAATAATTTTAGAATAATCGCAGGCTCAAAACGTGAAAAGTTAAAAATATTCAGGCTCAGAGTTAGGTATTCATAAAAAGAGTGTGTACTTGGTCAAAGATTTTATTCAAGTGACATGTACGAATTTGCATTTCGTAAGCTGCAGCTTGTGATCCAGTGTTTGTAGATACCTATTGACCGTTCCTGGACAACTCAATTATTTCCCTTCCTACCTGAAATAAAAAACAGCATCGTATTTGCAACTGGTATTTCGTCCTTAGAAATGCATGCATTTTGGATGAAAACAACTGTAGCATCGCTAGTTGATGAGTGCGAGGCTATCCGTTCCTGATATCGAGTGTATCCATGATACAAACACTGAGTAAAAATGGCTGACCACGAAGAAAACCTTATGGCTTGTGAAGAAAAGCAAGAGGAGAAAGTAGCTTCTATTTTGCAGGTAAAATGGTTACAGATATTCAGTAAAAGAATGGTTATTTCATTTCCTATGCTTTGTTCTGGTGCCAAGCCTCAGGCATTATGTTTCAGTGTAGCTTTACCTCGAGATGCATTTGTTCTCAAATATTTTGATGATACTTCTTAGCTTTCTAGTTCAGTAGGTGCTTTTTCAACAATGATAGCGATATTATACTCTAGAGATTTTATATTTTCTATGCTTACTCTTGGATTTAGGGCCTTCAAAGAGACATCAACTGCTTGTCAGATGGCAACAAAATGACAAGAAGAAGATCATTAGAAAAAATTCAGAAGGAAATATTTCATAATAATCTTCTGTCTGCAACTGAGCTTAACTTGGTTTTGAGACAATTACTCAAACCATTGCTGACTCTGTATTCATTCCCAGTTGACAAATGTAGAGAGCTTTCAATCAAGATTGTCACTGAGTAAGTACAAACCAAACACATCGAAAGTAATTTAATTTAGCAAGAGAAATACTCTTTTTAGCTATGTATAGAATGTACTCTTAGTGTCCCCCAGCTTATTTTTTTCTAAAAATTTGCCCCACTTGCTTAATAAATGTTTGCTTTTTCTAGTAGAATTCTGTGAAAAACTGGTACTGTGACTGAGTTACCCAGATAATAAATGAGTAATGTACAAAAAATTTTAGAAGTAATTGCTTGTAGTGATGTTTGTTAGGTTTTCTGTATTAATACTGGCTGGTGCACAGTTAGCCAAGACTTCATACCCCCCCCATTTATTCTGACCCCCACTTATATCATCTTAAAGAATTTTCCACCCCTCTGCTTATGAGGAATCCTGCTTATTTTGGACCTAAGAGTAATATGGACTGCTAAGAATATATATTCAATCAATGATTTTCTGCCATAGCCTGAAAGGCTTTGATAAAATCACTTTCCAGAAAAAAACAATGTCTAGTTTTTAACTCATTTGCCTATTGTGGTGTTGCTTATTTGAGTACTCTCCTGGAAGAGCTCCACTTCATTGATTCATCCTGTTTCATGTAAAGGCCACTGTTATGATATAGCATCTTATCCATCAGAGATATTTTATGATGCTTAAATTGAGATATTTCTTCCTTTTAGATATTAACGTCTCTTTGTCACTTTTTGTGCTCTAGTATGCAGCAACCCTTTGCCTTACTGAATCAAACATTGTCTGTCTTGATTTGCTAGTTGGTACCTTTAAATTATGAGTTATTGCCTCATTAACATATACATTTTTTCTATCCATTTTTCTTAGGTTTATAGAGAAAATACCAGAGCCATGGAATGATCTCCCATACATAATTCCAGTATTAGCTGACCGTCTAGGTGGGCAAGAGATAGTTGAGCATACAGAAGAGATACGACTGTTAGCACTTGAGTCTTTGAAGTCTATTATACTAATCAGTAAGGAGCACATAGAGCCATATACTAAAGATATTATTCAGATTTTGAGTGTTACTATAATGGATTCTTTCCCAGACGTAAAAAAGGTATTTTTTGTATTTTTTGATGTGCAGTTCTCTGTAATTAATCAAACTTTGTAGACTGGATTTTGTCTTTTCATTGTAACTTCTACAATGAGCAATCCAAATTATGTTGTTTTGACGAAGGTCACAGAAGTGTTTCTGATGAAAAATAGATGGAGATTTGATTATAATTGCAGCTTCTCATCAGTTTGTTTCAATTTTGTCTTTATTGGTGATTGAAAATAGCTAGTTTTTGATTGATGGAAGTCAATGTCACTGTAGACTGGCAGCACACAGTGATAGAGACAAACTGCGATTCACACAAAACTATTTGAAAACATCTTTCCACTAAATATAAGATTGTTTTGCAATATGAAACAAATGAGATAGACACTTCAAAGAATCTGAGTTATGCGTGTTCTCTTTTTCATCGTCGAGGAAAACCATTACTTTTTCTCCCCTAATAGCTCTTAGTGTTTTGATTGAAAGCTTTCTGATTTAATTTTCATGCCAAACTGCTTTTGTTTCAATTAGGCAAGTTGTCAGTGTGTTGAAGAATTAGCTGCTGTATCTGCAGAGAAGTTCTATTTTAATGGTGAATGTCTCATTCGTCCATTGCTGGTATCTATTAGCCATCAACATCACAAAGTCAGGACTATAGTACTCAAAGTGAGTGTCAACAATATATTTTAAAGTCATGGTTCCACTTATACACATTCACTCAGAAAATGCAAGTGGATGCAAATACAGCTTAGGTCTACCCACTCAGCACTAAGTTCCTATAATATTTTTTGAAAAGGGTGAATGAAATTGTTTCTACTTTATTGTTGACTCTTATTAGACAATTGGCGCTGTTGTCAAGGGAACAAGTGGAAAAGAAGTTGACAATGTGGTTTCTCACATAGCACAGAGGACATTTGACCATTCACCAATAGTTCGATTAATGGTTACAAATGTTGTGGGTGACTGGCTGTTAAATCTTCGTGACAGGTATTTTTACATATTTTTAATTACTTTGTTATGGATTTACCTATTGTAGCTTTTGAAAATAATTGTGTTAATATAAAAATAACAAATTGGTTGCAATGTTAGAAGGGTGGAGCTCTGTTGTGTAATGAGCAATTTAAGTCTTCTTCTTCTTCTTCTTCTTTTGGCTGCTCCCAATTAGGGGTCGCCACAGCGGATCAGTCTCTTCCACCTCATCTGGTCCTCAGTGTCTTCTTCCACTGCCCCTACCTCCCCCACATCTTCTTTCACCGCATCCATGTACCTCCTTTTTGGCCTTCCTCTTCTTCTCTTTCCTGGCAGTCTCATACGTAGTACTCTCTTGCAAACATGTTGTGCATCTCTCCTTTTTACATAGCCATACCAACGCAGTCTTGCTTCTCTTAGCTTACCTCCAAGTCTCTTGACTTTAGCTGTACCCCTTATATGCTCATTTCGGATTTTGTCTTTCCTCGTCACCCCAAGGACAAACCTCAGCATTTTAAGTTCCGCTACCTCTAAGTCTGCTACTTGCCTTTTAGACAGTGCTGTTGTTTCCAGGCCAAACATTAGTGCTTTATATATTCTGCCTTTCACCTTTACTGAGAGTTTTCTATCACAATGAGCAATTTAAGTAGGTTTTTTTATTTGTAATTTTAGAACTAAGATTGCCTTTGCTGCTCATTTCTGAGTTATTTTAAAACCCAATTTGGCAGAAGTGGAAAGGTAGTGAATCATAGAACTGCCAATAGGATTTGTTTCAATGTCTATGCAAATTCATAGACATGTAGACATGGTTTATATTACCTATTTAATGTTGATATGCCTAATCCCTGGCAGCAGATCCTATAATAGAGCAAATTTGGAAGATCACTAGTTAACAAGCATAGGGGCGAAGTTTTAAAGGCAGTTTTTGATACCATGCCCATTTATGACCATGCCTACATGGGTCTTGTAAGGTTATGGATCTTCAACAATGGGGTTGAAATCCAATAATGCAAACAACTTAATTATAAATTTACCTTTTTGTTTTGAAAAATTGTAGCTATATTTGTCAATATTTTGCTGATTTTGCATAAGTGCTCGTCAAGTCTTGGCTGATTGTAATAATGTAATCTCTACATTCCCTGTTTATATTGTCATGCTCGGTTTGCCAGAAACAGTTAACAATAGATTCATCAATAAAATGTGGGAATGAAGAGTATCTAGCCAGAGAGTACTGTTGAATCTGACAATGGAAGTGTTTTAAAGAAATTCTTTGCACCAAAAATTTGTTTTCAAAACTGCTGTTTGAATTTTCAAGACCACCCTTTTTGTATCCCTTTCAAATACCACTTCAAGTGTTTACAGGTTAAATGCCATATTGAGCCTTCTTCAAAACATGTGATTCTGCTAAAGCTGTTGAGACTCTAGGGAAAATACTTTTTGAACACTATATGTTCAACTCATTATTGACAACATGAATGGAGGCAACATAGACTGAATAGAAACCATGTGCTAGCTCATTTCAGCTTTAGGCCTGGAATATAGCTGTTATAAGATCTTCAAGCCATTTGCTGTACTATTGATGCTAGACATGATATATAATTTGGTCTGCAGAAAAGGATTGTCTCACCTTTAGGTATTCATTCTTTCACAAATTGCTGCCATTACTAATGACTGGACTATCTGATGAAATGGTGGACATCAGACAGAAGAGTAAGGAGCTATTTGAGCAGGTATGGTGTTATCTACTTTAGCCCTAAGCTCTATGTCCATTCTTGCTTGAGAAAATTGATAGCCGGCATTTTGCTGTGAAATTCAAGGTCTTTGCACTCAAGAGAGTGTGTGGACAGAAACCCAAATGCTGAAATTGTAAGGTTTATTATTGCAGGTAGGAAGACAGTACGAACTTGAGAATGAGGAAGAACTGAAGGATAAGCTCGATTTTCAAGTAGTAAAGCATTTTGAGAGTGTCTTAGGTAAGATAGTAGAAGTCTGTTTATTACTTGCAGTTAATGGTATGGAATTGTCAGATCTATAGATTAATGTTCCCTAATCTTGCCACAATAAACAGTTTGTTTGTTTTGCTATATATTGTATTATATTAGTTATGTTCATTTATATCAAGTTATATTAGTTTTTATTATATTATACTATGTATTCTATTATATTATATTACACAATATTATATTATATTATGTTATAAAATATTATGTTATGTTTTACTATATTGTATTATATTATATTATATTTTACTATATTGTATTATATTATATTATATTTTACTATATTGTATTATATTATACTTTATTATAGTATTTTATAGCACATTATATTATATTGTAATATGATATAATATAAGATATTATATTATATTATAACACATTATGTTGTATTATATTATAACATATTATATTATATTTTATTATATTATATTTTATTATATTATATTTTATTATTTTATATTATATTTTATTATTTTATATTGCATTATATTTTATGAATGCTTTTGTATATCAATGGGCGAGGTAGCATAGCGGTTAGAGTGCATGCCTCCTGTGCGGAAGGCCTACCGTTCTATCCTGACTCGATGCCCTGACTGAACGCTCGCTCTCTGCCCACCCAGCAGCAAATGGGTACTTGGTGGCAATACTGGGGAGATAAAGGTGGCGAGGAAAGGAACTGGCCACCCTACCTCAAATGCCGATGGCCCAGGATAAGCGTCCTCTCTAACAGACACTTCCCCTACATGCGAAAGTATACGGGACTACCTTTACCTTTTACCTTTTGTATATCTAGATATGCTAGATGCAATGTTTCTTCTTGCACCTTGCCCCTGATATTCCTTTTTTTCTATTCTCATCCTTTGGATTATTTATCATTTGATTTTTATTTTTCATTTTCCACCCTAGTCAGCGCAAGATCTCCCCTTGGCTGTCGCATTCTTGTCCAAAGAAACTTTTCTAAGATACTCCCAGCTGTTCTACGAGATATAACTGACTGGGTGATTGAAACAAGAATAAAGGTATTTGTCTGAGTGTTCACTAAAAGATTGTTAGTCCTTGTGGAATGGCTTGTTGGATCAACAAATAATGATTGAACCACCGACTCTGTTCTAGATCTACCTTGACAATTATCTTTTGATTGATGTTACCCAATTGTTGCCTTTCACCTACTCTCAAGTGCCAAAGAAACAGGAGGTCCTAATATGTAGGGCCCCCTGTTTATTAGGGCCCCCGTTTCCTAACCTTAATAAATAGGGGGTCGGAATTCGAGAAACGGCTTAAAATGATTATGAAGCGACGTAAAGAACAGAAATAGGTTGCCATAAAACAAGGAACTAAACTATGTACAGAAACACGCTATTTTGCCTGAAAAAGTGGGCGTGAATAGTACTAACAAAGAAAGAACATATGACGAGGAGTCACATAAGAATATTTCATTTTCTTGAAATTTAATATAAGGGAGGGGGGCTATTAGTAGGTTCCTGGGGGTTGGAGAAAATATAATAGTTAATAAGCGGGGGGGGACATTTATTAGGCACCTGAGAGTAGCAATGTTTTTTTGTTGTATAAGACAGTCTTATGACAGTATGACATGATAGATGTAATGTAACGATGGCATTTATTTTAGATATTATATGATACAACTGTTTATGCATGATTACTTTCCTCTTTCTTTTATAATGTCTTGCTCTTGGAACATCTTTGTCTTTTTTGAAGTCAAGGTCTAATAACTAAAGTGGCCATGTTTTTAGCATTCCTAATTCCAGAGTCGAGAAAAAAGTCAAGACTTCCTCTGACAGCTACTTCTTTACGTATAACCTTCTTCACTATACAAAATCAAAATCAGTCTTCCCATATTGTCCCTCCTCTTTTCCTCATGCTAAATCAACTCATTTGCATGCGTCAGAATCTTCCTCAAGCCAGAATTTTTGTAAAATTACTCGGTCTTTCTCGAAATTGACGTAGACATAAAAAATCTTCCTCTAACTCACAGGCGTGGAGCAGTAGCTTGTTCTAGACTCTGTCTAACTACACTACTAGAAGTGATTGACTTTCTTGGTTTTCCAGGCATCTCAACTGCTGTATCATCTCGTCTTCAGCACTGAAGACTATGTTACAATGCATTTAGAAGCTCTACTCGAAGGGCTTTACAAAGCTGTAAGAGATGAAGAAAACTTGGTTTCAAAGGAGGTTACTGCTTTGTAAAGCTATTTTATTCTTCATTTATTTCTTTTCACATAAACTTCTATATTAACAGCATGAAAACTCTACCCTCTAGAAGAACAGCCCAAAAAATTGTTTTCATAGATATAACTGATTTAACTTTTGCTTATCATTTTAATTAAACTATTGAGACTTTATATTTGGTTTATAGCGGAAGAGGTATTCGTGTATAAATAATAATTGTGGTGGTGGTCATGATGGTGATGATGTTGATGATGATGGTGATGGTGATGTTGATGAGATTTGGCTAGGTTAAAAATGTTGAAGATAGGGTACTAGGAGAATTGCTTTTGTGTGAATGTGTTTTAATTAAAGCATAACTCATCTACAGTGCTCTTGCTCGATGTAAATGAAACCGCTACTGGAGCTACAAACTAGCGTTAAACTGTTAGTTGTTTTAACATATTTGCACATAGTTTTATCAGATTCCAAGAGCAAACCGGAAGCATAAGGGTAAATGAAGAAAACTGTTAGAAACATAACAGTAGGGGGTGCTATATATTTTAGCGAAGAAATCAGAGGTAAACTTTGAAAAAAGCACTTATTGCTGAGACAATTGGTGCTCTTCTAAGTATGTCCCTGAGAAAAATCAAATAGCAGCGAAAACTTTTGGGCTAAAATGCACGAACCCAAGCGGCAGTACATTGAAACGCAACCGGTTTCAAATATGCAATCAGTAATGAGAGTTAAGTATACTGCTCATCTTGTCGTTTTGGGAAAATGGGCTTTAGTGAGCAGAGAACGTGGTTTCACCTAAATCATCTATTGATGTTGAATTTCTTTTCTCCAGGCAAGAAAAACGGCGGAGCTGGTTGGACTGTATGTTGCACCAACAACATATTGTAAACTAGTTCTGCCTCATCTTCAATCAGTCTCAATTTCGTCTTCAACTTCCTGTTCCTCGGCAGTAGCAGTCCTCTCAGCTTTGATTCGTGGCGGAGTCCCGGAGCTGCTAAACAAAGAATTCAAGGTACAAAGCATCGACGTGATATTTAATTGGTGATGTAGCCAAGGCCCATGAAGTGTCCACCCCTCGCAATTAAATTACAAAGATAGCCCTCAGTTTTTTGAAATTCGTATTTATTTTTCGAAATTATTTATATTACTGAACATACAGCATGATAAAGTAGGGTATTATCATCAAAAATTCCTTCTAACCCTCCTCCCCAGGGGCGCAGCTAGGTGGGTCCTGGGAGTCTAGACCCCTGCCATTTTTAGCAAATGAACAAAAGTTCCCTCTCTGTTTCAAAAAGGGTGTTTCCCTAAGATAGAAAAAGGCATGACTTTGAAAGTGTTCCAGGGGCTTCGTCCCCTGGCCCCTTTTTCTTCCCTGCGGTGATGAGAAATAGCAATAAGAACCATTGGTCTTCAGAGGAACGATATCAGTAAACCTCCCACAATATTTCCTCCAATTATGAATCTGAACAACTATATTCACAGGCGGTATCTTCTTTTACAGAGCTTTGAAGTGCCCTTTTTCGTGGATTGGATCCCTGCCCTCGAAAATTCTTAGTTGCGCGCCTCCTCCCCAATCACCTGATTCTGACTGTGGAAGCGATTTCAATTATGTCATTGTTATCACAATATGATAGTTATTCTTCGTCTTGGCATGTCCCTTATTTGCAAGTATGAGCCCCACGAGGGGCTGCGTATATTCTTTTTCATCCAAGTGTTATTCAATTATTTGGTATTTAAACTGATGGAATTACTTACTTCAAGTCTTTTATTCTACTTACGTTTTTAGGATATTTGCTCAGCTGTTTCTTCTCCCAGCGTTAGTGTTACAGTGACAAGAGAATTGCAGCTAGAACTCGTTGCCTTGATCGATGCTATACTACTGAAAGATAACTTGCTGTTAGAGGAATGCTGCTTTATGATTTTTGATATTCTTTTAAATATTTTGTCAATGGCAGTGGATCAGCATATCATGAATCAGGTAAATACTATTTTGCTGAATAGTAACTATAGATTTTTTTATTTCCCTGACACTCTGCACCGCAACTATAAAAAGCTGCTAGCTATAGTTGTTCACATCAAGAGAGGCTAATTTGTTTCACCAATAATTACTGATGTCCTCTGTTTTTGAGACGGGTTTGTTATTGAGGCATAATTTGCCTTCCACATTGCTCTTCGTGTCGTGCATCTACTCTGCAATCCGGAATACAAGGGGGAGGTGATAATAGTTGGGAGGTTGGAAAATATCTAAAGCTAAATAGCCAGGGGGCTCGCAGTAAACGAGGGGGCTGGTAGCATGCCCTAGACACTCAGCTCCTTGCATACTTAAATTGTTTCCATCATCCTCTCTCAAAACCGACTTTCAGCCACATTGTCAGTGCTTTTGACGGCAATTTCTCTTTTTAGGAGCTCATCTAACAANACGCAAACTCTAGTTCTGGGTTGGACGATGTCATCACAGAACTCTATTCTGTGATGTCATCTTGGATCAAAATTGATGGGGGGGGGTTGTAATGAATATGTCACAGTGTGCACTTTTTCAAAAAAAATTTAGTCGGGGGAACGTCTATGCGGGATTAGAGAGTACTTAATTAAGAATGGATGCCCCAAGTATTTTTTTTGAAAGTTTGAACCATATTTGGAGGGATCGTTGTAATTTTGTCTATATTCCTAGATAGCTGGAACAATTTTCTTTATTTAGTAGCTGACGTTGTTACAATAATTTTGAAAATGACGCATAATGCTTTGAACTGTGTGTTCCAATACACCGGGGAGCAGATTTTATTGAAACTTGTGTGAAAACAACATTGTGCACTAGAAGATCATGTCTCTGCAATGTATGACAAAATATGTGTTTCTAAAGGTTATTGAGTACGTAGACAAGCTAGCTGAGGTTGGAAAATTCTCATCAAGGGATGAAGTAGTGATGGAGTATGGCAACGATGTTTTGGAACACCTTAGGGTAATTCTATTTTTTATTTATTTTAATTATCATTATTTATCAACAATTATTCATTTCCAACATGAATTTTGTATATTTTTCCCTCTTGCTCATACTTTTGGCTTGATTTTAAGCATAGCATTTTCACTATCGACATTACATCAAAATTTTTTATTAGAACGCAAATAAGCCTGAGACCATAGCTTATCATTGATAGGTTTTTTCATGGGACACAAACTAACAACTTACAATGCCAACTTACTTGTCTCAGAATAGAGTCAATTGTTTCGAGTGTTTATAGCATTTTTGAATAATTTTCAGAGTTTGTTTTTAAACAACCTTTGTCAAATATGCCAGTTCTGCCTACATTTCTCTGCTATGCTAACAATATGCTGTTTTGTAATCCTTTCATTCAAATCTTTGGCTTATAATGTAGGAGAGTGCAAATTCATGGACTAGCAGTTCACCGGAGCGTTTGAAGTTTGAAGCGTTGCTGACATTAGCACCTAGAGCCCTCCCGAAGATTCTAGAAAAGTCTATAGATATTTTTTTAATAAATTTACAACCAACGAGGGACCCCGAATTGAGGCTTAAGTAAGTTTTTGTCGTATACTCATAACTTCTGAATAGTGTATTTTCTGCTTTTCTCGTATCCTTTTTTGTAACTTTGAAGCAAATGGATCTTAGAGAGTAATAGGACCCCTTTGATGCCACTTCTGGGTCACCATTTCACTTTCTCTGACTGCTTCCTAAGGCATACTTATGTAATGAAAATGTGCTGGTGCTGCGATAGCAGGATTTTATGCTTTCATGTTATTATTCTAAGCCAGATGTGTGAAGTCATTTTATTTTAACCCTTCTTTGAGATTGTTTTGCAAATCTTTTGAGGTTTAGCTAGTTTAATGAGGTGTACCATTGACCTCAGCTGTTAAATGCATGTTTCTCTCCTTTTGATTGCTGTATATGGATAATAAATGTACGTACCTTAGAGAGTAATGGCTCAAACAATACCTTCTCTTGGTCAAATTTCTGCTTTATTTTATAGTACTCTCTGAAATCATTGAAAATTTTCTGTATAACAGGTTTCTGGAGGTATATCACTTTTTGTGACAAAATTACTCTTAATTTTAGGCTATTTTCATTGTTATCGAGGGTAGTTTCAGGGTTAAGAGATTTAGATGATGTCAAGAAATCATTTCAACCATTTAGTGTTCGATTGCTAAAAGAAGCTATTCTACCCAACTGTGTTTGGCAGGCAGGACGGTAAGCAATTCAGTTAATATTACGGCCATTCCCTTTGCATTACTTCACCTTCTCCCATGACATTGTCAGGAATCATACGCTATCTCTACGTCTAATTACTGTTGCAGAATCTATTGATAGTGTTGTTTTCCTATCCACGAATATTAACTTTTATAGCCTTCGATCATCGGTAACACTAGATGCTATCTTATGGTGCTATAGTGGCAGATTGTCTGTGCTGTAGTTTCCGTTTTTTGCTATATTGCATTGCATTGTACTGTAGTGTACTCAGGGGTGGTGCCAGGATTTTTCCGACGGGGGGACTGACTCTTCCAACGAAGGAGCTAAAGTGCAGTTTTCAGAGTAATTTGAATGCCAAAAATCTCAGAAAAAAATAGTTTTTCACCTTCTGACGGGGGGCTATAATCCCCTAGCTCTTCCCTGGCGCCACCCTTGAATGTACTGTGAACTTGTATGATGATATTGTGTTGCAGTGAGAGGTATAATATATGAGTAGGCGGATTCGTAATTTTGAGTATGTAGGTTATGTTTTTTGCCTCCACCTCAACAAAATTGAAATTGAGTTATTTGCTTATTCGACTAGTGTTATTATTTTATTGTTATCAAAAAGATGTTGTCTACTTTCTCTGTTTAAGTATTTCAAGAAGGCTAGAACCCTAGGATGATTATCCATTGTATGTGTACTTTTACACGGTGTGGTTGATTCTTTATCGTTTGAGCAACTCAGGCTAGTGTTGCTTTTTCAGAAAACATTGAACACAGAAGTATGTGTTGCGTGTCATTGATCTCTGGTACATTTTTATATTCCAGGGTATCGGCTGCGGTTCGTTCTGCCTCCATGTCTTGTTTTTGGGCCCTTCTTCAGGGTCAAATCACTACAGCAGAACACATCAATGAACTTTTTTCGGAAATTCTTACTCAGGTATGAGGTTGTAAATTATCAACATTCCAAGATAGTTAAGTTTCTATTTTTTTTTCTGAATGGACTTCTTGCAATTGCACCAAAATTAGCGGATTTCAATCACCGATCTTCTTCTATCATTCATTGTTGATTAATTCTGTATATTTTTTGTTCTCATTTAAAAAAATTCGTTTTCATTATCACTTCATTTTTCATTTTCATTTCATCACTCTTTTTATTTCTTCTTTATTTTGAGTATTTGACATACAGATCCAACAGGCCCATTTAGCAGAATACTTTGAAAGTACATGGTAGTTGAAAGGAATACTACATTGAGCTGTAATGAAATTTTCATAACAGACTGAGTGATTAGAAAATGCATGGGCTATTTCTTGTGGTGCTTTTCTGACCAGAAGGCATACCGTAAATCCTCGAATTAGCCCCCCTGGAGTCCCTAGAGCTAAAAATTTTCAATAAGTCCCCCTGGAATAAGCTCCCACCCAAGCACTTGACTGTACCTATTCGATTGTCTGTTAGTGCTTTATAGAGCTAGGAAAGAAAAAAGCAGCCATTGATTAAGGAGAATTTGCCTGTCCTTTAAAACATATCCTACTGCTTGTATGTGTGGTATTGAAGAGACCGTTCACTTGTAGAATAATTTCAACTAGAATATGATCAACTACCAAGAAAACTTTTTAAACCCCCTCGAACAAACTCCCCTTCCAATAAGCCCCCATGCAAAAATCCAAAAAATAGATAAGCCCCAAGGGAGCTAATTTTAGGATTTACGTTAAGGTAGATTTCCACTAAGAGGAATAAGTCATGGCTGTTGCATATGAAAGGGTGCGTATTACATGTGCTCAAAAACTGTATACTGCTGTATGCTGAGCTTTGGATCGCATTTGTTTCCCTTAGCTTATATCATGCCTGGATGATGACAACACAACCACAAGAACTGTGACTTGCAAAACGCTGCTTAAAATGTTTAGTGAATGCAAAGCATCATTTGATGGTAAATTCACATTTTTTATTTTTCATCGTGAAAGTGGTGAAGCGTTTTTGTTTGGGAGTATTATATGGAGGAAGCATGATCCATTCCTTCTATTGCAAGAAAGGTTATTGTGGATATTTTCATGCAATTGAGCTTGAAAATAATTCTCCCTTTCTTTTTCACATCAAAAGCATTCGTTAAAGCTAGGTATTTTGAGTTTTTACCATTCTAAGCCTTGGCTTTCTTTTTTGAATTTTAGCTGATCGTCTGAACCTTCTCTACCCTGAGTTGCTAAAGAGAATGGACGACAGTAGTGATGAAATTAGGGTCATAACAACGAAGGCATTTTCTGTATATTTCAAGTGAGTACACGTTTTTTTTATAAGAAAATCATTATTTTGTCTGAGGCTCAATTTTCTTAACTTTTCCCGTAATTGAGCCTGAGATTTTCTTAACTTTTACTGAAACAAACTGGCTAGAGTGGTTTACACTATCGTTAATAATATTGTATACATGAATTTGAATTCCATCTTCAACATTTTGAATGCAACAACGACGAAATACTAATGTTTTGCCTATAAAAACACTATATTTTGGAAATTGAGCCTCGTGATTTTCTTACGATTTTCTTAAGATTTTGACGATTTGAGCCTCATTTTCTTATAAACTTTTTTCTTATAAAAAGAAAACGTGTATATACCACCCATTACAATGGCCTTTGATTCTGAAAGCCATTTAAAGCAGTACACATCTTTAACTTCTGCAGCTCTTTCCATTCATATTTGCAAACAGTATAGGTGCAAAGCCCAGATTATTAAACATGTTAACTATTAACATGTTTGCAGAATATTTGCTTCTCTTGTGATGTTAGGTCCAACTTGTTTGATAATTTATGATTTTTGAAATTCAAGATAAAAGTATTTTCAAATTTAAAAGTTTTATGGTAATTAGACGTATGTCAAATTGTATTTCAAAATGTGCCTGTTGATGTCTGGTGGCCACAAAATGTGCACGGGAACCAGGTTCCTAAGTTTCCAGGATTTATCGAGGCCTGCATTTCGAGCGATAAATCTATAACATTTGAAGCGCTTTCCATTCATATTTGGAAAGAGTATAGGTGCACAAGCATGCTGAGACATTTGCAACAGGTGATACTTATCCAGTCTGTGCCCGGAAAAACGTGCGATCGCACTTGCCAAATACGAACTTTATGTCTGCAACTGCACCACTGGTGACTGTTGCCTTTTGCTTTCATAACTCTGCTTTATTCCATTTTATCCTAAATGAGACTTTTGACATGCTTCAGCAACTAGTCACTCTGTATTTCGGGTGCACAAAATCTTAGATCGCAAGTGTAATTCCAAATAAGTAAGAGCTGTCGCTCGTGCAGATAAAAGGCGTACATGTGAATTGACGCTCTTGCACAAATTTCTCCCGGGCATGGACTGCTTATCATATTCATGATTTGAATCATGGTGATCGTGATTTAGGAGGGCTTTAGACGGCCGAATTTCGGTCGCGTCGAATTCAAATCATTAATAGTCCGTTGGTACTACAGAACTTTACCGCAGCACGAAAAAGCGGCAACATTCTTTTCACATACTAAAAGCTCTTTTCGTCCGACACTCGTCAGAGTATGAAAAAGTCGGATAGTTGAACACCTTTAGGTCACTATCCGACGTTTTCATACTCTGATGAGTGTCGGACGAAAAAACTTTCACTGTGTGAAAAGAATGTTGCCGCTTTTTCGTGACGTGGTCAAGTCATTAAGTTCGCCCAAAGTGCAGCACAAGTGTGGCAGTCACTTTACACGTGTTTTCGACGTTGCATCAAATTCCAGTCTCAGCAAATTGACATGACGTAGTGCATTGGAATGTTGCCAATAATAAACCAGGATGGCTATCGTGAATCAAGAATTGAGAATTGCGTTCATGTTGTATTAAAACCAAAGACAATTAGACCTTCGAAAATCAAAAAAATTGATAGTGGTGCTAATGAGACCATTCTAATGAAAAATATTTTGTTGGCATATCTTTTCGGATATCGCATGCAGTGCTCTTGAGAGCTGTCGAATTGTCTTGGCCTAGTCGTTCTCACTGAAGTGCAACATTTTCATAAACAAGAAAGTGTTAGCACTTGCAAATACAAGAATGAAGCACATACGTACCATGATACGTACATGAAACGTAGTTTGCACATGCGCAACGTTGTCTTTTAGCTTGAATATTTGACAGACTAGAGAAAAGAATATCTGGAACTTGCATTTAAAGGCGACCAAAATTGAGCTGTATAAAGCCATGCCCCATTTCCGTCGCACTTGTGAATTAAGTTCGGCAAATCCTGCCGCACTTAATTCAAAGTTCACTTTATACGGCCGCATTTATGACAAACGTAATTCAAATTCTGCGCTGAATTGAATTCGACGTGACCAAAATGCGGCTATCTAAAGCCCTCCTTAGATAGCATAAGGGTGTCATAGCTCTTTTATTGAAGTCAAGTCATATTCTTCATAGCTTTTTAAATTTTTTATAGATGCTTCGTTCACTATGACATAGAATTATACAAGTTACATTTAGAGGCAATGTTTAAAGGTCTTTTAATACACCTAGACGACCCTGACAAAAATATTCAGGTACTTTTTGCTCTACATTTTCTGTGATTGTAAATGCGAAGTTCATTAAATGTCATTGGTGTGGAGGTAGTGACATATAAATACCACCCTCTATCATGTTTTTCATTATTTATGGCCTTCTTTCATGCTATTCTGGGCATTTTTCTTGTTTTTGGAGTGTTTTTCTATGATGCACTTGCTATGATTTTAATTAGAATTTTATCATTAAACCCATCAATATCTTCATCAACATCAGCAATAGTTTATGCACTGGCCAGTTTAAATGATTCAAATACAATACCATACGAGCTGGTTAATATCTACGTATTCAAATACACAGGATTCCGTTCTCGTCGCTTTAAAAGACGCAGGCCACATTCACCCAAGACTTCTACGTAGTAAATTAAATGAAGTACGTCACAAGCACAGATTGTCACTGTAAGTAGTTAATCAGACTACACAACTCTTCCATTACGTTTCCTCTGTCACGTGGTTTTCAATGCACAGATTAGTGGGAAAATTACCCGGAAGACACTTAACGTTCTCCCAGATTTTGCCCATGATTCCTCTTTAATATGTGCCCTTTTGTTAGAAATATTTTTACAAAACATCTTATATTGTCCCACTTTACTGTTCGTTGTCATTGTCACCTTATTATTGCCATGTTATGTTTCGCCTGTGCCTCATTACTGTCCACTAATCTCTAATTAGCAAATTACCATCGATCTCATTACACTCGGGAGCTCTCATATCCCTTTTGTGCCTGTTCACTATCATCTGGGTTTAAGATCGTTTCACCAGCTTTGAGTAAACACTCAAATCCCCTCCAGTTTAAACATCATCTGGTACTAAGATTGCTTATTGACGCATAAGTAGTTGAGCAAGCATAGCTTTATTTAGGGGAGGGAAGGGGGTGCGAGGGAAGAGCATCTTGTATGAGAATGAAATGTTTAGTATTATATCTAACACTCTTGAGAACATTTTGTAAACTTACTATGCAAATATTCCATTGTTTTGTGTCTTCCCGCCCGCCCGCCCGCCTGCCCTCATTCCCTCCCTCCCTCTATTCATCCTTCCTTCCTTCCTTTGTATCTGTTTATTCTATGTATAATGTCTTGTTCTTGATTTTCTTCTAGGTACTGCAACGAACTTGAAAAATATATCGATACAGTTCTTGTATCTCAGCTGAACATTCAAGATGATGTCGTCACTTGATTGCTATTTTAAGCTCTCCCTAGTGTTTTTGTCTAGTTGTCTGCATTTTGACCATAAATGTTCCATTTTTATATAAAGTAATGGTCTGAGTTTCAATTTCTGTTTTTGTATGTAAGATGTATAGTGTAATCATGTAGGTCCTTGACAGTTATGAAGCTTCTCTAGAAGACGAGTCCAGTTTGCAGTGTATTAGTGCAAAGAAATGATTGACTCATCAACAATGAAAAATATCAGAGTTGGCATGTAAGATTCCTGGCGCTGCTTTGCACACAGCCTTTCGAACGCTTAGGGCCACTTTGAATAAGCCAGTGCTTCTCAATTATTTTTCACGAAGCCCCCGTCAAGGGAAAAGAAAATATTTCTCGCCCCCACTCACTATAAATAATACCAATATCTGTAAAAGTTGTATAAGTATACTTGTTCACTGGAGTCATAAACGCCCCACTATTTGAGAAACGTTCCGGTCACACCTTTTTTCCTAGTTGCCAGAGCCTAAGGTGGACAGCCATATTTCTGGTTAGCCTCATAGCATTTTTATGACACGTTTACTAGGGGGGCGAATCCCTTGAAAGGGGACGTGCTAGTTCAAAAATCAAATAAACATTTTGAGAACTGGGAGCACTTTTTGATGAAAAATCCGTTAAAAGATGCGTTTACAAGCATCTATCTCATTTTCTAATTGGAAATTCAAGTGTTTCACAAAAGTAAATACATTTGAATCAGAATCTTAGTGAAGACCATTTATCAGCTTAAGTAGCAAGTAGCTGCTTTATTTTAGTAAGTAATGTCAGGGAAAGGCCGTAGGGCCTATAACAAAGCCCCAACAAAGGAAAAACTGAGAAAATTGGGATGTTTTCGTAGAGAGGGAGATAAGATCAAGTTTGTTGATGTTAGATATAAAAGATAACAAATTGTAGGATTCAGGGAAAGCAGTGGGTGGCAATGAGTTCCACAGCTCAGAAGTTCTAGGAATGGAAGATGATTTGTGAGCTAGAGTTCGTGGATTAGGTAGTGTGACTTGGAAAGGGTGTGAATAGGTAGAGCTTATGGTAGTCGAACAGGACTCACTGGATCAGGAATAACATTCTTCATTTCCTGAGAGCAATGTCCGTGAAAATAGTGGTAGAAATTGGAAAGATCTGCAACAAGACGACGATGGAAGGGAGACTGTAGATAATTGGTGAAGTTCGGATTGTTGATGAGACGGATAGCTTTAGACTGGTCTTTGTCATGAAGATGGAGAGAAGATTTAGGAGCACCACCCCAGACGTGAGAGTAGTAAAAATTCTACTGCATTCATATTTTATATGAATAAATTTGTAAGAATATTAAGGCTCAGAATCGCTGAACTTTAGCAATAATTTAAGGGCTCAAGCTTCAGCAAGACCTAGAATTTTTGTGTATTTGAGCTATAATGGTACTTTTAGGTTAACGTTTGGACAGTTAATACAATATTTATTATTTCTGGTCCTTTTTGATTTGCTTTATGATTAATTATGAAATGGACAAATATTTTGAATATATTACTTTCATTTCCAGACTAAGCTACACCTTTGACACTTAAGAATAGTTTGAGAATAACCTTAGGTTCAAAACCAGAAAAATTAAATAATATTACGGCTAGGAAAAAAGTTAGGTTTTTTTATAAAAAAGTGTATTTCGTATAGACTTTGTTTTTATAAAAAAGTGTGTACGGACAAGTAGAAAACTCGAGCTACTCTAGTGCTTGTACAGAGGACTGTTTAGCGGGGGGAAGCTAAAGAAATTTACTGATAGGCTGTTGACGATCCGACAAGCCAAAGAATTACGTATAACTTCGCAAAACCTTAACTGTGCCCCATGTTCAGCATGCAAAGCCTGTTGGTGGAAATGAGGCTGCAGGAGCGCCAACCGAAAACCACAACTACTGTGTTTACCAGTGCAGCTACAAAATTTATTGAACTCACTACAGAATCTCACAATCAGCATAGACAACTGGCAAGCTGACTGTGATAATGGTGAAAGCTAGATTATTTTGCTTGTTTTCATTTATGGTGTGAAGAAGCTCTCCTTTACTAGTTTTCGCGTTGGCAGCGCGGTAAAAATTGTAGCACGTGTGATTCTTGCAATACAAAATGGAAAAGACAGAGAAGACCATTGAAGATGTCAAGAAAGAGATCCGCTCTCTTCTTATCTCTTCTCCTATTGGCCTACGACTGCAGGACCTTCTTTCAGATTACCGAGCCATGATTGGAAGACAACTTCCTTTCAAAGAATTTGGATATTCTTCTGCTTTGGAGATGATAAAGCATATGCCAGATGTAGTATTTCCAGTGTTTCGTCCTGGTGGTACTATGTTTCTTGAAGGTTTGCACTCATTTAGTACTCAATTTCATAAACATTTATGCAAATATATATTATTTTTCATAATGAAAACAAAGAATGCATATCAGTTCTCGAGAGCACTATTGTAGAAGCTTACCTTTTTGTGATTGCAAAGGCCTAACCCTAAAATATATACCAATAGACACCCCCTGTTGCATTATAGCTCCAACTTTCGAAGATCCAGCCAAAAAATGCTCCCCTTTACTGTCATTCTGTTGCTACAATCATTTTCCACTTCCCAACTGTTACAAGCTTCATTGTTATCTCCAGATTACTATTAATGCATGGCTTATTACACCAGCCTGCAAAGTATGATGGCTGTATGAATAAGTCATGTGTAAGAATAAGTCATTCACAAGTTATGTGAATGTTCACTCTGCAAATGCCCTGGTAGATCATTTTACATGGTGCCCTACCAGAACCTGTTTTTTCCCCAACAGCAAACCTTTAGGAAGCAAAATTTATTGTGCTTTCAATGCACTGGGACTCAGCAATTAATTTGAGACAAAGAAGATATGCAGTTGTTGTAGGTGGAAACTGGAGCTTTTTGATCAATTGCAAGATAAAAAAAATGACAAAAATATACACGTCAATAACTGTATGGGCAGCAAGGATAAAGAAATTGTTACCAGAACCATAGTTAGCATTTCTTAAAGCTTTAAGGGGTTGCCTAGGAAGAGAAAATCTTAAGGTATAATCACCCTCCTATACCAATCTGCATGGCTGAAAATTTCATGAAGGATCTGTCATTAGCAACATTGTTGTAGGCTTGAGTTGAATCTCAGTTTAAATATTTTTTAAAGAGATATTTCATGTGTACTGGTAGAAAATCCAGGTTGTATACACATTTTTTATCTATAAAAAATAGTTTATAAGAAAATGAGGCTCAAATGGTCAAAATCTTAAGAAAATCATGAGGCTCAATTTCAAAAATTCAGGGTTTTTATTGGCCTAAGTTTGATATTTTGTCATTACTGCATTTCAAAATGTTAAAGATGGAATTCAAATTCAAGTATAGAACGTTAATAACAAAATTGTAACCCATTGTGGCCAGTTCATTTTCGTAAAAGTTAAGAAAAACTTAAGAAAATCTCAGGCTCAATTTCGGGAAGAATTAAGAAAAGTCAGGCTCAGGTAAAATTATGGTTTTGTTATGAAAAAAATGTGTAATTCAATTTACAAAACTTTAATGGAGTATGATTGGCAAGTATGATCAACTTAGTTTTTTTGCATCATAATATTTAAATTCTAACTTTTTGATTGAGCAAGGGACCCCCTGAAGCCTTCCTACTCAAAAGCAAAGTTAGCTTAGAGAATAAGTTAAGTTTTCAAGGATGCTTATAAATACAAAGTACAGCTGGAAGCAGTTAGTATAAGTAAGTTCTTTTATTTATCTTGATAAGAACAATAACATGTTTGTTGAGAAAAAGAGACTAATTTTACCCTCACCCTAATTAGCTATTCCAGATAAACAAACAATGCATATCAAAAGGTTAGTCCTTAAGCAGAAAAGAACTGGAAAGGTGAGCAGAATCCAGAGTGGAAGGGATGAAAGCAGTTGGTATCAAACCCAAAAACCTGCTCTTCCTGCAATACAACGCATGAAAATAAAAGAACTGTTGAGATCATATCCAAATGGCCTGGATGAAAAGACATTTGCAGCATTTTATGCAAAGCGCTATGGACGTGATATTGATTTTCAGAAGTATGGTTATTCTACATTAAGCAGGTTGCTGAGGGACTGTCCTGATATTATTGATATGATAACTACTGAAGAGGGTGGACAAAAATTTTATTTTTTCTGTCTTAAAAAGCATACAGTTAAATCTTCAATTATCCCAACTTGTGGATCAAAGAGTTCCGAAAGCAAAATAGAAAGCAGACAAATGCAAGGAAGTAAAGCAAAGCCAGTATCAGGTAAGACATAATTATATAACTTGGCAAACTTCATGTATAAACCAGGTTTGCTACAGTGAGATACTTTCTCATGAAAATGTCTGAGCCACTTTTCCCATGACTGTAATTCAAGGCAATGAAAATAGGTTCAATGTTTTGATATATCCAAGAATGGAACTACTGACTTGCTTCCTCTTGAAGCTTTACATGATGCAAGATGCAATGAATTTTTGAGTTCATGCTTTAATGGACCCCAATCAGTTTTGGGCCAAGCCCCAGTAGACTTAAATGCTACCTAGTTTTTAGTGCTGGTAATAAGGTACACAGTACTAGATAGAATATTTGTCTTTTAATTTTCTTTACAATTTTCCAAATAGAATATGGATTTTGCAAAATAAGCAAGGTATGAAGCTGCTATGTTCTTTCTATAGCAGTGGTTCCATAAGTTCCATACAGGGCATTCCATGCCAAATCATTCAACCCCTTTCACCACCCCCTCAGAATTTTTTCTCCTTTTCACCCCAGTTAGATGCACCTAAGTTAGGATCAAATGCCAAATTTCAGCACTGGCAATTGATGGGAACCCATATTTTCAGGCTTGCTAAAAACTGGCCTTGGAACCAGAAAATAGTTGCCATGGCCTGCTGTGAAAGAGACACCCTCTGTCACAAGACATAATTTTTTAAAGAGGTTTTCATATTCCATCTCCAAAAGCTGCCTCCAGTAGGTACTTATGGGTGAGGAATTCAAAAATCATAGAAAGGCAGTAAAGCTGATTTTCTATGACTTCTGGCTATTAAGGTGCCAGTGCAGAGTCTATAGAGACTCCAAGGAGAAAAGATTTTGAAGGGGTGGTGAATATTTCTAATTTTTTTGGATGATTTGGCATGGAATGTCCCATACCTGTATTAGTGGACAGACTGGTCAAGCAGAGCATGGTATCATGAATCATATAAGTAGGGCTAACCAAATCGCCAAACTCCATATACTGACTCACTGAACTCCTGTGGTTTGATCTAACCCAGATTAAGAATCACTGCTCCCAAGAAAGTGGAACTCTCCTTCCTTCACCAGTAGATTCTATAAGGACTTTTTAACCTAGAGTCATGGCTTTTGCCTACTGGGAGTTTATTGTATGGATCATGGCCCAAGGAACTATTGTTTGCATTGTTTATGAATTTTCATAGGCAGGTTGCTTTTCATTAGATTTCCATGCCTCTAGCTTAGCTAGGTTACTTTTCCTGAGTTACTATGTTTGATGTTGATTGCTGACTTCTTGATATAAAATATCGGCTCTGTACTGATTTGTTTGTTTGGAATTATTGTCCTGCTGTACCTCTGTGTCATGGCTTTTATATTTTCTCTCAAATTGCATTTCATTGCCTGTGCAGGCTAGATTAAAAACATGTTGTATTTGCAAGTGTAGGCCTGAAGTGAAATGTGCCAGCAAATAGAAGTAGAATTTATCAGATGGTTCAATGCAGATTTGGAGTAAAGTACCTCCAAACTTTGTATTTCATTTTGCACCTGGAGGTAGCACTTGCAAAATTGCACAAGCTAATGAGTTGAGTTCCTGTTATTTGCAGAATACTATATATTGTGATTTGTTCCATCAGGAGGAAGTTCAAGAGCAGTATCTATGCCTCAAAAACAGCAAGGAGAAGGCTTAATGGACCTTGAACTAGAAGATAATCGTCCTCCAGCCAGAAAGGAAGATAAGGATTCTATGATTTTGACCCAAACTGGTGTCTCAGATCAGCTTAAGTCTGAAGTTAAAAAAGTATGTAGAGCAATCTAGAGGATGTTGATAGATAGATAAGTTTCTTATTTACTTTTTTCAGAGATTTACCATATCCATGATCTTTTGAGAAGTTAGGAGTGATATGGCATAGCCATTTTTTTGAATATGTATGTGTGTTTGTGTTTTTTTGGAGTGTATTTGTATCACGGGCAAGGTGGCGTAGAGGTTAGAGTGCATAACTCCTGTGAGAAAGGTCTATGGTTTGAGCCTGACTGTATGGCCTGACTGAATGCTCTCTCACTGTTCACACAGCAGCAAATGGGTACTAGGTGTCAACACTTGGGAGATATAGTGGGCAAGGAAAGGAACTGGCCACCCTACCTTACCTGCCAATGGCTCAGGATAAGTGTCCTCTCCAACAGGCACTCCCCTATGTACAAAAGTATATGGGACTACTTTTTCCTTTACCTTATTTGTGTCACATGTATTATAGGTCAATTTGTGTATCTGCTTAAATTATAACCTAAGCATACTGCATGGTCCAAGCCATTCATGTATACATTGTATATATTTGCAGTTGCTCAAAGGGAAAAGAAATGGAATCTGGTTAGCACGGTTTCCTTTTGAGTACAAGGTAATATTCTCAAAACATTCTAGAACAAGGTGATTTAGATTATGTCTTTAGAACTACCAATCCATCTTTTTTACGAATCTTCTTGTTTATAGTGCATTTTGCGCACCATTTGTTACAGGACAGTTTAAAAGGATTTTTCAGTGTTAGGGCATTGGGAGAAGGGCACTTAAGATAAATGCAGAATCTACAGATTAGTAGGCTTTCAAAAGTTTTGATTAATAGGCTTAAATGCTATAGACTGTAGAACCTGCAATCTTTAATTTCATTTTAATTATGGAGGGCGACCTTTCACTAGTTTGTAACTAAAAGTGTCCATCTTGAACTTGGTGAATAAAAAATGAATAGAGATTTGAAACCTGTTCAATGAAGATTAAGAATTTTTCATCCACACAGATATTTCAAATAAGGCAAGATATTAAAAAAATCATTAAATCAAAAGGGCACGTAAGTGGTGGGGCAAATATATTCCACTGGTGGAGCAATGAAAGGGGCTGGTGGGGAATTTCCCCACCTCTTTACATGTTAAGAAATGTCCTGATTTGTTACTTATGTCTTGATGCTTTACTGTTCAAAAGCTATATCTGTTTTTATCCTGAAAAAGTTTAGATATACTGCTTGTAAGTGGGTTACTATAATTCTTAAATTGAATTCATGCCTAATTCAAATCCCAACTAATTGACCAAAGATTGATTGGTTGTTTTTACTATGCCATTGAGATGTAGTGGATTAGCTGTTTCTTTCTAAAGTAATTCTTTGCTATGGCCCTACACCACAACCAAGACACTGTTTTTCTGTTTTGGTATATTGCCTTCCTGAGGGCCAAGCCTCTTTTATCTGGTAAAGGTATGTTTACTCATGTCATACTTGTTTTAGCTTTTTTCCAGTGAAGCTATATTCAATGTTGAATTCTGCAGCATTTCTTCAACAAATTAAGTATGGTTGTCATAGTCAAAATTTACTCTTGCATTTCTTCTTTGTAGAGGCAATTTAATAAAGAACTTGATGTGAAGAGAGCTGGGTATTTGAGTCTGATTGCATTGATGGGGTCTTTACCTGATATTGTGAGAATAGACAGGCCTGTAGAAAATGGTGATTGGTTGTTGTATGGAGCTGGTGATGGTATGTTGCTCCATTTTTTCCATAAAGCCCTGTTCAAACACTCTCAATATTTCAATGTACATCACTAAGCATTTGCACAAAATCCTTAGCAAAGTCCAGTGCTGTTGAGAGATGGGTGCTCCAGCATTCTCAACATTTCACTAAACATTCCACAAAGCATTCAATCATCATATTATGCCATTGGTCATGTGATTTGCTTGTCCCATCAGTGGGATGCAATTACCACTACTGTGTTGGTGCCAACTAAGCAAATTTTTAATGAGTGTTCAAATGCACCAAACATCACTAGACAGGGTGTTCAAGTGGCATCAACATTTCACTATACAGAATGTTTAGCAATGTTTTATGAAATGTTGAAAACATTTGAACAGTGCTTAAATTGGAAATGAAAAAATTGATTTCATTCAAGGCTCACATGGCTTTGTACTGTTTTGAATAATTTCTGGGTGATCATTTTTTTAGTGCCCAATTCTGGTGCAGAAGACCCAATTCCAAAAGATGCTGTCAAGTATGATGGTATCATACAAAGATTGTCATTTCCTGTCCAAGGGCAGATGGAAATCTTTATTGTGCAAATTGAAAACCCTGGTGATTTCTACTTCCATTGGTTTCAAAAAAAGGAAACCTTGGATGAACTTATGAATAGAATGAGGTATCAACTTATTTCTATTGCATTGCTGTAGAATATTATTCCTGATCCAATGAAGTGTGTTCGAACCACCAGAAGCTCTACCTATTCACACCCTTTCCAAATTACACTACCTAAACCACAAACTCTATCTGACAAATCATCTTTAATTCCTAGAACTTCTCAACTGTGGAACTCATTGCCACCCACTACTTTCCCTGACTCCTACAATTTGTTATCTTTTATATCTAACATCAACAAACTTGATCTTATCTCCCTCTCTACGAAGACATCCCAATTTTCTCAGTTTTTCCTTTGTTGGGGCTTTGTTATAGGCCCTACAGCCTTTCCCCGACATTACATACTTAAAAGAAGACAACCGTGCTTCAGTAACTCAAACATCATTTCTAGCAAGGTAGTGCTGTTCTGCTGGGAAATTTTGTTGTGTGTGTAGAAATGATAAAGGGAGAATTCCTCACTTGGTAGCAATATATATAAATGCAGTGTGATTGAGTATTACACTATTAATCAAATTATTTTACACTATCTCTTCACTAAATCTGCATAAATTGGGCAGTATCATCATTTTTTGCTTCTTTGTTACTAATCAATGCAGTAATTTTGATCAGTCTATCCTTGTATATAGGTTATAAATTGAAGGTGTTAATGGCATATGCTTTATTTTGACAGTGATTTCTACAAAAGTGTGTCTTCACAATGTTATATTCTTCCAGTTAGTCATCGAAAGACTGGCCAGGTATGAATTATTGAGTACTTTCATTCCATAATTTATCAAGTATGTTATCAATGCTGAACGTCATGTTCAGTTAGCTCTTGACACCATATGGTGTTTCAGTTCTTCCAACTGGATGCCACACAACACATACTGAAACTGACTGTTATTTTTGTTCACAATGGGCTTTTTTAAACATAGTATAATAATGAAGAGATCTTTAGTTCATTACAAATGCATTTTTAAGCATGGATTTTTACCTGCCTTTGAAGAAAGGATTTAGAGAACATTTTCTAGATTGATTGGCATTAGAAGTTGTCTTAATGATGTACATATCATCCTTGTTTTTTATTTATTTATATTGCTATTTACAAAGCACACAAATACATAGCGATACCACACGGAGCATGGAATTACATAGCAACCCTGTAGCCATTACACAAACCATAAGAACACAAATAAGCACAAGTAGTTAAATGGTTAGATCATTCACCTGTTATGCACCTCCTCATACAAGGAGGGAGGGCACCTCAATTTTGATGTACAGCATTTCCAATTCACATGAATCGTCACGCTATAGAAGGTTTTCTAATGGGTGAGCGATGCCCCAAAAAATGGCGAAAATTAGCTTTACATAATGGGGGAATGATCTTAAATAACTAGTCAGATAGTGTTTATGAAAAGGGAAACAGATTGTATGAAACTAGTTACATATTAATCAAGGAAGGATTCTTGTTTTATAGTAAACCTTTAGGAATTAGCACTTTTTATATTCTGTTTGATAAGGCCTTCTTTTCTTAGCAACTATATACTGTAGTTAACTTACTCACCCTCCACAAAAGCAATTTTCATATTGCTACCATTTTGGCATAGGAAAATGTAAACTACCTTTGTCGCGTAAGGCCGCTGCATTTTAACATGTTGTTCAAGTCTGTATTATAAAATGGAGTTTGATATCCAAAGAGAGTTCATATAAAATATTCACACTTGATGTTTTTGATTGGCTGCTCTTTTGATTTTTATTATCGAATTTAGACTTAATATTCTCCCCATTGACTTCCCTCTTTAGCTATGAAATGGAAACTATAGTCCCGAATGTCCATTCTGTTACAGAATTACCGAGTCTGTAGTTCTTCTGTTAATTGTTGCAATAAGTTTTGGAAGTTCTGCTTACTTCGTCATATTTTTTAAGCAAATCACAATTTTGTCTTTTTTGAGGTCTGTGCGGCAATTTATGATGTAGATAATGATTGGTATAGAGCTATAGTCAGCCGGACTTTATCGGAAAATGAAGTAGAGGTATTTTGAATTATGTGTTTATCTGTGTTTGCTTATTTGCTTCACAAGTAGAAGCCAGAACAGGAATAGAGTTTTTAATGCCGTCGTCCTTGAAAATTGTTGCAGAAAATGTCTGTCAGGCATCACAGATTTTCTTTATGTCTGTAAAGTTTAATGAAAAAGCGTCTGAAATTGCCTCCATTTTAATGCCAGGTTTTAGGATGTGTCTCTAGCCAGTGGTCGTGTACTTTTTCCCGCCCAGTGAGCAGCGATTGTATGACTTTCATTGTTTTATAGTCTGAAAGATTTTGAAAGCATTTTCAATTTATTTCTCTCCATCAAACTGTAATAAAGTATGGTTCTCTACAGCGTGGCTTCTTATTTTTATTAGAGTTCTTCCTTTGCTGACATTCTTCTGTGACATGGAATATTATTTGGAATGAGCGCCATAAGAAGCATGTTATCATCCATTCCTATCTTCATTAAATTTTGCAGGTTGTCTATGTCGATTACGGTAACAAGGCTAAAGTAAATCCAGCAAACTTAAGACTTCTTAAAAAAGAGTTTATCGAACTTCCTGCAATGTCCATAGTGGGACGCCTTGCAAAGATTAAACCACTGCAGTCGGTATGTTTAAAACACGTTTTTATATCTAAACAAAGATTACACCACTGCGGCCGTTATGTTTAAAATTTATTTTTGTATCTGAATGAGCTTTATAGTGCTAAACAGCTAACTTAGGCCTGTATATGTACTGCGTTTGTACTGTTTTTATGTCATATGGTATCTAGTTGCATGGATGTTTGGTTAATTTGCCTGAGGACCGTGTTTATTTCTGTGTCTTGTTTAAGTAGTGATATTTAATAAGTCGTGCTATGTTTTATGTTCACGTATTTTTTTATCCCCTAGTTTTATTTATTTGATTTTATGTTATGAATCGTTTTTTGAGAGTTTTAAGTTCGGGTTTCAATTTTTATGGAAGATTTTTGTTTAGTGATAGAATATAGACAACATAGAAGTAGCGTATGAAACAGGATTTACTTGTCTAGTGTCCAATGCCAATTTCAACTTCTGCTGGTCGATGCCATAAATTCTCAATTAAGCCCCCGGGGGTTTATTTGCACAAATCATTTTTTAGGTGAGGGCTTCTTCGAAGGGGGCTTATTTGGAGTTTGAGGCGGTAGTGCAACATTGGTTAGTTTCGGTCAGTGGAAGAGAGTATTTTCACTGACTGTTTTATGAATATTTGACGGTTTTTGGCTGTCTTGCCAAGCACAGCGTTCCAAATTATAGCAACATCTACGTACCATTACGCTTTCCCTAACCCACCATTGTATCCCAATACCATTGGGCAATCACTGTGTACTTTATGAACGTGCTTGTGCAATTGAAGTACTTTTAATATTGTAATTGTTATGAGTCCCTTCGCCAGAGTTGGACATCTGAATCATCAAATCGGTTTTTTCAACTGACAAAGGACAAGAAGCTCCTTGGAAAAATTCATGAAGTGAAGGTACCATTCCAGTATTTTTCATCTTTTGGATATATGCATACATCATACAGAAGTGCACATAAGTTTACATATGCACATGTTTTAAATGTATAAACACTATGAACAAAATGAATTAATACACACGCAAACACACACACACACACACAGACATATATATATATATATATATATATATATATATATATATATATATATATATATATATATATATATATATATATATATATATATATATATATATATATATAATTCATTTATTTATACAAATATGGGTATAAATGTCGTTATGTTTGCATATTTGTATCAATATATAAAGCCCTGGCCAAACGACTCGATTTTCACTCGATGTTTTTCTCAACATCTTTCGCTCGATTTTTTTGACAAAGATCAAGCTTCACTCAACATCACTCGACTCATATGCATGAATGTGCAACAAGCACGTGGCTGAAGGAAATGTATTGGTGGGGCAAAACTTGCCTGTACTATCACTTTGGGGGGGGCGAGAAGTTTTATGTGATCATTTAAATGTTCAGTAGTTGTTTTTAGTGGCAAATCCATGCGAAGTGTTTCATTTGGGGAGCATTCGCCCCATGCCCCCTGAAGTTACGTATTTATTTGTTCACCCACTCGGAGAAGGAAGGTTTCGTATCTTGCTTGCTGTCTATTGCTATAAGCTGAAAATATATTAATGGTGATGTTCTACTTAACAGGACAACATTGTATCCCTTGATATCGTTGATACAAGTTCAGACTATCGAGTTCACATAAACGATACATTGGTGGTTGAAAGACTTGCTGCATATGTACACCCACCTCCATTGCCAAACATGATGTATGGCGGTATGGACTATTTTAGTACGGTTAAGTAAAAGTATATTAATACAAAGTGTCTGCCAAATCAGGTAATTCAGAGAAATCAGGAGAAAATCAAGGATCTAGGCTGTTCTAGAAAAGTATAAGGGGGATATCATGGAATTCATCAAATGCTACAATACTTGCCAAAAGTTCCTGGGACGCTTTCAAAATATTATGAAGAGCTACAGCCTTCTCAGCATTTCAATCATTACGCCTTCTCCGCAGCCCCCTTTCCCCCAAACAATGTTGGTTTGTTCCTGAGACACTTGGCGTTATTGTGCACGAAAAGCTTTTCTGTTACTGCATGTACTTCTTCCAAAAGCCAACAGTGTTTAGGGGGAAGGGGGGGGGCGGATGTTTCATCCAGATTAAAAATATGCAAAGTGTCCCAGGACTTTTGGTGAATATTGTAGATACAATCAGGGAAATATCAGGGAAAATGTTTGTTGTTGTTTCTTAAATCAATTGATCTGATTTCCTAATATGCCTAAAAGCCCATATGAAAACAAAGTAGTATTGTGATAAGCGCAGTGTGTGGTATTTTGCTCAGGACCGATATTGAATTAAGGGAAAACAGGGTAGAAATCAAGGAAATTTCAGGGAAATATCAAGGAGAACAACTTCCCTGATATAGCAGGCACCTTATTATAGTTCAAGGCCACCCTGCTTCACATGCTGATGTCCCAGGATAGGTGTTCTCTACAACACACATAATCATATGCATGAAAGCGTACGGGATGGGTTTTCCTGTTGCTGTTATTGTTCTAGCTGAAAGAGCTTATGTAGACTGTTGCTTGTTTCACTAGGTGCGTAATTCATGAATATGTATTGGTTTGTTAGTACTTATTCCATTCCCTTGATAATACTTATTACAATGCAAATTATTTTTTGAATTCTTTTATAGTTAGGAAGTATTTTTCCTTGTTGGGTGGGAGATCGTGATTCGATTCAAGTTGAAATACTTTTTTGTCACTTCAACCCTTGTCTTAATCATATAAGGCAGCAATAAAACCACGTAATGCTTTTTCAAATATAGGATTATTCAGTACAATTTTATGACAAGAAAGAGGGGTCTGCTCAAATCTTTCAAAGCTTGTATGTTGCTTATAACTCTAACAGCTTCTATGCATCAATGTTTTTTTCCTTTTTAGCCAATTTTCCAAACTTCCTGCAGCCATCACCAATGCTACCTTTGCAGAACCCTTACTATCGCCCTATGCCAATGGGCATGGACCCACTTCTACAACAGGCTTTGTTGTTGTATCCTAGGCAACTTGCAACCATGGGCATGTGTCCGCCTGTCTCCCAAGGTGGGTATGATTACAGTATCATCTGGTTGATATTACAGTGAAACCTTGCTATACCGTTCATCCAAAGGGACTGATAATTTTTGACTGCTATAGAGGGTAGCAATTTCATTCATCTATAATTGTAAATAATTGCAAGGGCTACAGTTGAAACGCGCATAAAAGAACCTACGTTTTTCCTGGGCAGCCCTGTTCGGTTCCTAAGTTATTGGTTGGTATTCTCAATTCCAGTCTGTAAAGTACTTAACAAGGTTCTTATAAAAACAGTGGGGTTCACCCCCATATGGGGCAAGATGTGATGCCAAGGCGGCCCTTTGTCACGTCACAATACTTCTTCCCTAATTGCCACATGAAACATGCCCGATTATCTTCATCAAAGACAGCCTGTTTGTGAGGCGGTCGTCAAATCGTTTGAAAACTTGTTGGTTTTGAGAAGATATCAATTAAGTTGTTAGTATCAATATTTGTTTTGAAGGTATTGTGTTGTAAGAGCTGAGCAATATAAACGCATGTTTTTATGTAAAATATATACAGAACAATTTATTTATTAAAACATTGTATAATCTGAACTCAAGTCTCAACTCGGCGACACTCTAAATCAACTCCTGAACTCTACTGCTTGCATTAAGCTGTAAATGATTGATTGACATATAAATGTCACGTGACTTGCAATACATGACTACACTGGTGCCGAAATCTCTACAACAGAAGGTATGTAAAGGGCACTGAATGCTGCCGGACTCTGGCAGAGATGCAAAGTTTGTAATAGTCAGAGCGCATAGAATAATTGTCTACTCATACGCTGCTAACTAAATTATGGCGCTCACTTATGGACGTGTTTCTTGTATGATGTAATATTGTATTTGCTATTTGATGTGTGAAAGAATTTGTTTCTTTCAAGGCCAGAAATTGGTTCCACCGCAGCAGCCATTACTAAATCCTGTCCTCCATAGGTATGCAATACTCCTGCAATGCTTTTCTCAACAGAGACTTCTCTTACTTTGAACAATCAAACCATTTATTTTTAGCTGTTTAGTCAGTCAGTGTTCCCGAACCTCTTGCCCGTGAATCAATTGGTACCGACCCGCACAAGAAATACTTATGCTACTTGTCACTTGAATTACGTTGATAGAACCTATCATCCTAATAATAACATACACTCCACCAAGTTTACCTGGAGGTGTGAGCTTTCTATGCCCACTTTCTCTGATCGCAGTAATTGGGGAGCACTGGTTTACATAACACATCAAGTTCCATGTCTAGTAATGTATTATTTTATCTTGTTTGCTGTTGTTGTTAAATGCCTTCCTCCCCTTAAAAACATTTTTACCGGTAGGCAGTAGGAGCAGAGAAGGCTGTGGTTTAACAGTGTATTGTATGAAAGGCACAAAACAGTTAAAAATCAGTGTTTAGAACATACTTTTCTAGAATGCATTGTTGCTTACAATTCTTGTTTTTGTGCAGTCCCTGGAGTACGGTATAGTTTGAGGGTGTTTGCAAGTAACTAAATCTATACATATTCTTTTTTTTAAGATCTGCGTCGTTTCCAGCCCAAACTAATGCTGGACAATTACAAAGACAAGTCAGCCAAATAGCCTCAGAGCCTGAAAGCTTGGAGTCATTTATAAATAAAATCAATTTAGAACTTGATGATAAAGGTAGTTTGGGGGAGTCAACGAGTGAGGAAGAAAATAATGCTAGTGCTGAAGAGCTTTCGAGGAATACAAGAATTATCAAAAAGTAGGTGAAATGATATGCTTTCTTCTAAATAGGGTTTGGATAACGGGGCTAGACATTCACGTCATGTTGGTGAAACTGAAGCTCTGAAAAAGGAAAAAGCAGAGTTCTTGCAGGTCCTTGAACTACTGGAAAGGTGCTGGAATTTGAAGTCTTTTCAAGAGTACTTTAAACGCCTTGAAAACAAGAGTTTTTCCTTGAAAATTGATCACATTCCTTGATGTTTTTTATGCTTACTGTTTACTTCGTTCACAGCGATAAGCAATGCAAAAAATAAGTAACAGAAATGTTAAAAAAAGTTTAAAGAAGATCGTGGAAGTAAACTGGTGATAGGCCAAGGAATTCGAAACATTTATTTGAGCTTTTTCAAAATAAGTGAGATACCCACAAATGTCTATTAGTTAAAAGCTCCTTGAAAGTTTTAATTTTAGTCCTTGAATGATCCTGGAAATCCTTGAATTCACTTATCAAAATCCTGCACTAGTCCTGAAAGAGCCTGTGTGACGTCCATTGAAACGTC
>OLMO02000238.1:8991135-9006375 GCA_900291935.2 Cassiopea xamachana | reverse complement strand
GTAAACATACCTTTACCAGATAAAAGAGGCTTGGCCCTCAGGAAGGCAATATACCAAAACAGAAAAACAGTGTCTTGGTTGTGGTGCAGGGCCATAGCAAAGAATTGCTTTAGAAAGAAACAGCTAATCCACTACATCTCAATGGCATAGTAAAAACAACCAATCAATCTTTGGTCAATTAGTTGGGATTTGAACTAGGCATGAATTCACTTTAAGAATTATAGTAACCCACTTACAAGCAGTATATCTAAACTTTTTCAGGATAAAAACAGATATAGCTTTTGAACAGTAAAGCATCAAGACATAAGTAACAAATCAGGGCATTTTTTAACATGTAAAGAGGTGGGGAAATTCCCCACCAGCCCCTTTCATTGCTCCACCAGTGGAATATATTTGCCCCACCACTTAAGTGCCCTTTTGATTTAATGATTTTTTTATTTCTTGCCTTATTTGAAATATCTGTGTGGATGAAAAATTCTTAGTCTTCATTGAACAGGTTTCAAATCCCAATTCCTTTTTTATTCACTAAGTTCAAGATGGATACTTCTAGTTACAAACTAGTGAAGGGTCACCCTCCATAATTAAAATGAAATGAAAAATTGCAGGTTCTACAGTTTATAGCATTTAAGCCTATTAATCAAAACTTTTGAAAGCCTACTAATCTGTAGATTCTGCATTTATCTTAAGTGCCCTTTTACCAATGCCCTAATGCTGAAAAATCCTTTTAAAATGCCATGTAACAAATGGTGCACAAAATGCACTATAAACAAGAAGATTCGTAAAAAAGATGGATTGGCAGTTCTAAAGACATAATCTAAATCACCTTGTTCTAGAATGTTTTGAGAATATTACCTTGTACTCAAAAGGAAACCGTGCTAACCAGATTCCATTTCTTTTCCCTTTGAGCAACTGCAAATATATACAATGTATACATGAATGGCTTGGACCATGCAGTATGCTTAGGTTACAATATAGGCAGATACTCAAATTGACCTATAATACATGTGACACAAATAAAGCAAAGGTAAAGGTAGTCCCATATACTTTCGTACATATGGGAGTGGTTGTTGGAGAGGACACTAATCCTGAGCCATTGGCAGGTGAGGTAGGGCGGCCAGTTCCTTTCCTTGCCCACTATATCTCCCAAGTGTTGACACCTAGTACCCATTTGCTGCTGTGTGAACAGTGAGAGAGCATTCAGTCAGGCCATCCAGTCAGGCTCAAACCATAGACCTTCCTTACAGGAGTTATGCACTCTAACCTCTATGCCACCTTGCCTGTGACACAAATACACTCCACAAATCACAAACACACATACCTATTCAAAAAAATGGCTATGCCATATCACTCCTAACTTCTCAAAAGATCATGGATATGGTAAATCTCTGAAAAAAGTAAATAAAAAATTTATCTATCTATCAACATCCTCTAGATTGCTCTACATACTTTTTTAACTTCAGACTTAAGCTGATCTGAGACACCAGTTTGGGTCAAAATCATAGAATCCTTATCTTCCTTTCTGGCTGGAGGAGGATTATCTTCTAGTTCAAGGTCCATTAAGCCTTCTCCTTGCTGTTTTTGAGGCATAGATACTGCTCTTGAACTTCCTCCTGATGGAACAAATCACAATATATAGTATTCTGCAAATAACAGGAACTCAACTCATTAGCTTGTGCAAGTTTGCAAGTGCTGCCTCCAGGTGCAAAATGAAATACAAAGTTTGGAGGTACCTTACTCCAAATCTGCATTGAACCATCTGATAAATTCTACTTCTATTTGCTGGCAAATTTCACTTCAGGCCTACACTTGCAAATACAACATGTTTTTAATCTAGCCTGCACAGGCAATGAAATGCAATTTGAGAGAAAATACAAAAGCTATGATAACAGAGGTACAGCAGGACAATAATTCCAAATAAACAAATCAGTACAGAGCTGATATCATATATCAAGAAGTCAGCAACCTGTATCAAATATAGTAACTCAAGAAAAGCAACCTACAGGAATGGAAATCCAATGAAAAGCGACCTGCCTATGAAAATTCATAAACAATGCAAACAATAGTTCCTTGGGCCATGATCCATACAATAAACTCCCAGTAGGCAAAAGCCATGACTCTAGGTTAAAAAGTCCTTATAGAATCTACTGGTGAAGGAAGGAGAGTTCCACTCTCTTGGGAGCAGTGATTCTTAATCTGGGTTAGATCAAACCACAGGGGTTCAGTGAGTCAGTATATGGAGTATGGTGATTTGGTTAGCCCTACTTATATGATTCATGATACCATGCTCTGCTTGACCAGTCTGTTCACTAATAAAGGTATGGGGCATTCCATGCCAAATCATCCAAAAAAATTAGAAATTTCCACCACCCCTTCAAAATCTTTTCTCCTTGGAGTCCCTACAGACTCTGCACTGGCACCTTAATAGCCAGAAGTCATAGAAAATCAGCTTTACTGCCTTTCTAACTATGATTTTTGAATTCCTCACCCAAAAGTACCTACTGGAGGCAGCTTTTGGAGATGGAATATGAAAACCTCTTTAAAAAAATATGTCTTGTGACAGAGGGTGCCTCTTTCACAGCAGGCCATGGCAACTATTTTCTGGTTCCAAGGTCAGTTTTTAGCAAGCCTGAAAATATGGGTTCCCATCAATTGCCAGTGCTGAAATTTGGCATTTGATCCTAACTTAGGTGTATCTAACTGGGGTGAAAAGGAGAAAAAATTCTGAGGGGGTGGTGAAAGGGGCTGAATGATTTGGCATGGAATGCCCTGTATGGAACTTATGGAACCACTGCTATAGAAAGAACATAGCAGCTTCATACCTTGCTTATTTTGCAAAATCCATATTCTATTTGGAAAATTGTAAAGAAAATTAAAAGACAAATATTCTATCTAGTACTGTGTACCTTATTAACAGCACTAAAAACTAGGTAGCATTTAAGTCTGCTGGGGCTTGGCCCAAAACTGATTGGGGTCCATTAAAGCATGAACTCAAAAATTCATTGCATCTTGCATCATGTAATGCTTCAAGAGGAAGCAAGTCAGTAGTTCCATTCTTGGATATATCAAAAAATTGAACCTATTTTCATTGCCTTGAATTACAGTCATGTGAAAAGTGGCTCAGACATTTTCATGAGAAAGTATTTCACTGTAGCAAACCCGGTTTATACATGAAGTTTGCCAAGTTATATAATTATGTCTTACCTGATACTGGCTTTGCTTTACTTCCTTGCATTTGTCTGCTTTCTATTTTGCTTTGGGAACTCTTTGATCCACAAGTTGGGATAATTGAAGGTTTAACTGTATGCTTTTTAAGACAGAAAAAGGAAAGTTTTTGTCCACCCTCTTCAGTAGTTATCATATCAATAATATCAGGACAGTCTCTCAGCAACCTGCTCAATGTAGAATAACCATACTTCTGAAAATCAATATCACGTCCATAGCGCTTTGCATAAAATGCTGCAAATGTCTTTTCATCCAGGCCATTTGGATATGGCCTCAACAGTTCTTTTATTTTCATGCGTAGTATTGCAGGAAGAGTGGGTTTTTGGGTTTGATACCAACTGCTTTCATCCCTTCCACTCTGGATTCTGCTTACCTTTCCAGTTCTTTTCTGCTTGAGGACTAACCTTTTGATATGCATTGTTTGTTTATCTGGAATAGCTAATTAGGGTGAGAGTAAAATTAGTCTCTTTTTCTCAACAAACATGTTATTGTTCTTATCAAGACAAATAAAAGAACTTTTTTATACTAACTGCTTCCAGCTGTACTTTGTATTTATAAGCATCCTTGGAAACTTAACTTATTCTCTAAGCTAACTTTGCTTTTGAGTAGGAAGGCTTCAGGGAGTCCCTTGCTCAATCAAAAAGTTAGAATTTAAATATTATAGTGCAAAAAACTAAGTTGATCATACTTGCCAATCATACTCTATTAAAATTTTGTAAATTGAATTACACATTTTTTTCATAACAAAACCATAATTTTACCTGGGCCTGAATTTTCTTAATTTTTCCCAAAATTGAGCCTGAGATTTTCTTAAGTTTATCTTAACTGATACGAAAATAAACTGGCCAAAGTGGGTTACAATTTCATTATTAATATTCTATACTTGAATTTGAATTCCATCTTTAACGTTTTGAAATGCAATAATGACAAAATATCAAATTTAGGCCAATAAAAACACTGAATTTTTGAAATTGAGCCTCATGATTTTCTTAAGATTTTGACCATTTGAACCTCATTTTCTTATAAACTATTTTTTATAGATAAAAATGTGTACATAACCTGAATTTTTTACCAGTACACATGAAATATCTCTTTAAAAAAAATTTGAACTGAGATTCAACTCAAGCCTACAACAATGTCGCTAATGACAGATCCTTCATGAAATTTTCACCCATGCAGATTGGTATAGGAGGGTGATTATACCTTAAGATTTTCTCTTCCTAGGCAGCCCCCTAAAGCTTTAAGAAATGCTAACTATGGTTCTGGTAACAATTTCTTTATCCTTGCTGCCCATACAGTTATTGACATCTATATTTTTGTCATTATTTTTATCTTGCAATTCATCAAAAAGCTCCAGTTTCCACCTACAACAACTGCATATCTTCTTTGTCTAAACTTAATTAATTTTGCTTCCCAAAGGTTTGCTGTTGGGAACAAAACAGGTTTTGGTAGGGCACCATGTAAAATGATCTACCAGGGAATTTGCAGAGTGAATACATGTTTTTTTTATAAGAAAATCATTATTTTGCCTCAGCCTCAATTTTCTTAACTTTTCTCAAAATTGAGCCTGAGATTTTCCTAAATTTTTCTTAACTTTTACTGAACTAAACTGGCTAGAGTGGTTTACTCTTTCATTAATAATATCGTATACTTAAATTTGAATTCCATCTTTAACATTTTGAATGTAACAACGATGAAATACCGATTTTTGGCCTATAAAAACACTTAATTTTGGAAATTGATTCTCGTGATTTTCTTATGATTTTCTTAAGATTTTGACGATTTGAGCCTCATTTTCTTATAAACTTTTTTCTTATAAAAAAAACGTGTATTCACATAACTTGTGAATGACTTATTCTTACACATGACTTATTCATACAGCCATCATACTTTGCAGGCTGGTTTAATAAGCCATGCATTAATAGTAATCTGGAGATAACATTGAAGCTTGTAACAGTTGGGAAGTGGAAAATGATGGTAGCAACAGAATGGCAGTAAAGGGAAGCATTTTTTGGCTGGGTCTTCGAAAGTTGGAGCTATAATGCAATAAGGAGGGTGTCTATTGGTATATGTTTTGGGGTTAGGTATATATTTTGGGGTTAGGCCTTTACAATCACAAAAAGGTAAGTTTCTACAATAGTGCTCTCGAGAACTGATATGCATTCTTTGTTTTCATTATGAAAAATAATACATATTTGCATAAAGGCTTATGAAATTGAGTACCAAATGAGTGCAAACCTTCAAGAAACATAGTACCACCAGGACGAAACACTGGAAATACTACATCTGGCATATGCTTTATCATCTCCAAAGCAGAAGAATATCCAAATTCTTTGAAAGGAAGTTGTCTTCCAATCATGGCTCGGTAATCTGAAAGAAGGTCCTGCAGTCGTAGGCCAATAGGAGATGAGATAAGAAGAGAGCGGATCTCTTTCTTGACATCTTCAATGGTCTTCTCTGTCTTTTCCATTTTGTATTGCTAGAACAACACGTGCTACAATTTTTACCACGCTGCCAACGCGAAAACTAGTAAAGGAGAGCTTCTTCACACCATAAATGAAAACAAGCAAAATAATCTAGCTTTCACCATTATCACGGTTAGCTTGCCAGTTGTCTATGCTGATTGTGAGACTCTGTAGTGAGTTCAATAAATTTTGTAGCTGCCCTGGTAAACAGAGTAGTTGTGGTTTTCGGTTGGCGCTCCTGCAGCCTCGTTTCCACCAACAGGCAACAGCCTATCAGTAAATTTCTTTAGCTTCACCCCCGCTCCATAGTCCTCTGTACACGCACTAGAGTAGCTCGAGTTTTCTTCTTTTCCGTACACACTTTTTTATAAAAGCAAATTCTATACGAAATACAGTTTTTTATAAAAAAGACCTAACTTGTTTCCTAGCCTTAATATTATTTAATTTTTCTGGTTTTGAGCCTAAGGTTATTCTCAAACTATTCTTAAGTGTCAAAGGTGTAGCTTAGTCTGGAAATGAAAGTAATATATTCAAAATCTCTGTCCATGTCATAATTAATCATAAAGCAAATCAAAAAAGGACCAGAAATAATAAATATTGTATTGACTGTCCAAACGTTAACCTAAAAGTAACGTTATAGCTCAAATACACAAAAATTCCAAGTCTTGGTGAAGCTTGAGCCCTTAAACTATTCCTAAATTTCAATGATTCTGAGCCTTGATATTCTTAAAAATTTATTCTTATAAAATATGAATGCAGCAGAATTTTTACTGCTCTCTTGTCTGGGGTGGTGCTCCTAAATCTTCTCTCCATCTTCATGACAAAGTCCAGTCTAAAGCTATCCGTCTCATCAACAATCCGAACTTCACCAATTATCTACAGTCTCCCTTCCATCGTCGTCTTGTTGCAGATCTTTCCATTTTCTACCGCTATTTTCACGGACATTGCTCTCAGGAAATGAAGAATGTTATTCCTTATCCAGTGAGTCCTGTTCGACTACCATAAGCTCTACCTATTCACACCCTTTCCAAGTTACACTACCTAATCCACGAACTCTAGCTCACAAATCATCTTCCATTCCTAGAACATCTGAGCTGTGGAACTCATTGCCACCCACTGCTTTCCCTGAATCCTACAATTTGTTATCTTTTAAATCTAACATCAACAAACTTGATCTTTTCTCCCTCTCTACTTACACTCCCCCATTCTCTCAGTTTTTCCTTTGTCGGGGCTGTGTTATAGGCCCTACAGCCTTTCCCTGACATTACTTACTAAAATAAAGCAGCTACTTGCTACTAAAGCTGATAAATGGTCTTCACTAAGATTCTGATTCAAATGTATTTACTTTTGTGAAACAGTTGAATTTCCAATTAGAAAATGAGATAGATGCTTGTAAACGCATCTTTTAACGGATTTTTCATCAAAAAGTGCTCCCAGTTCTCAAAATTTTTATTTGATTTTTGAACTAGCACGTTCCCTTTCTAGGGATCTGCCCCCCTAGTAAATGTGTCATAAAAATGCTATGAGGCTAACCAGAAATATGGCTGTCCACCTTAGGCTCTGGCACCTAGGAAAAAAGGTGTGACTGGAACGTTTCTCAAATAGTGGGGCGTTTATGACTCCAGTGAACAAGTATACTTATACAACTTTTACAGATATTGGTATTATTTATAGTGAGTGGGGGCGAGAAATATTTTCTCTTCCCTTGACGGGGGCTTCGTGAAAAATAATTGAGAAGCACTGGCTTATTCAAAGTGGCCCTAAGCGTTCTGAAAAACCCCTTTTCATGATTTGTCGAAAGGCTGTGTGCAAAGCAGCGCCAGGAATCTTACATGCCAACTCTGATATTTTTCATTGTTGATGAGTCAATCATTTCTTTGCACGAATACACTGCAAACTGGACTTGTCTTCTAGAGAAGCTTCATAAATGTCAAGGACCTACATGATTACACTATACATCTTACATACAAAAACAGAAACTGAAACTCAGACCACTACTTTATATAAAAATGGAACATTTATGGTCAAAATGCAGACAACTAGACAAAAACACTAGGGAGAGCTTAAAATAGCAATCAAGTGACGACATCATCTTGAATGTTCAACTGAGATACAAGAACTGTATCGATATATTTTTCAAGTTCGTTGCAGTACCTAGAAGAAAATCAAGAACAAGACATTATACATAGAATAAACAGATACAAAGGAAGGAAGGAAGGATGAATAGAGGGAGGGAGGGAGGAAGGGAAGGAGGGCAGGCGGGCGGGCGGGAAGACACAAAACAATGGAATATTTGCATACTAAGTTTACAAAATGTTCTCAAGAGTGTTAGATATAATACTAAACATTTCATTCTCATACAAGAGGCTCTTCCCTCGCGCCCCCTTCCTTCCCCTAAATAAAGCTATGCTTGCTCAACTATTTATGCATCAATAAGCAATCTTAGTACCAGATGATGTTTAAACTGGAGGGGATGTGAGTGTTTACTCAAAGCTGGTGAAACGATCTTAAACCCAGCTGATAGTGAACAGGTACAAAAGGGATATGAGAGCTCCCGAGTGTAATGAGAGATCGATGGTAATTTGCTAATTAGAGATTAGTGGACAGTAATGAGGCACAGGCGAAACATAACATGGCAATAATAAGATGACAATGACAACGAACAGTAAAGTTGGACAATATAAGATGTTTTGCAAAAATATTTCCAACAAAAGCGCATATTAATGAGGAATCATGGGCAAAATCTGGGAGAACGTTAAGTGTCTTCCGGGGAATTTTCCCACTAATCTGTGCATTGAAAACCACGTGACAGAGGAAACGTAATGGAAGAGTTGTGTAGTCTGATTAACTACTTACAGTGACAATCTGTGCTTGTGACGTACTTCATTTAATTTACTACGTAGAAGTCTTGGGTGAATGTGGCCTGCGTCTTTCAAAGCGATGAGAACGGAATCCTGTGTATTTGAATACGTAGAAATTAACCAGCTCGTATGGTATTGCATTTGAATCATTTAAACTGGCCAGTGCATAAACTATTGCTGATGTTGATGAAGATATTGGTGGGTTTAATGATAAAATTCTAATCAAAATCATAGCAAGTGCATCATAGAAAAACACTCCAAAAAAAAGAAAAATGCCCAGAATACCATGAAAGAAGGCCATAAATTATTAAAACCATGATAGAGGGTGGTGTTTGTATGTCACTGCCTCCACACCAATGACATTTAATGAACTTAACATTTACAATCACAGAAAATTTATAACAAAAAGTACCTGAATATTTTTGTCAGGGTCATCTAGGTGTATTAAAAGTCCTTTAAACATTGCCTCTAAATGTGACTTGTATAATTCTATGTCATAGTGAACGAAGCATCTATAAAAAATTTAACAAGCTATGAAGAATAAGACTTGACCTTAAGATATAAAAGAGCTATGGCATCCTTACGCTATCTAAGGAGGGCTTTAGACGGCCGCATTTTGGTCGTGTCAAATTCAATTCAGAGCAGAATCTGAATTAAGTTTGTCATAAATGCGGCCGTATAAAGTGAACTTTGAATTAAGTGCAACACTTTGAATTAAGTGCGGCAGGATTTGCCCAACTTAATTCACAAGTGCGACGTAAATGGGGCATGGCTTTATACAGCTCAACTTTGGTCGCCTTTAAATGCAAGTTCTGGATATTCTTTTCTCTGGTCTGTAAAATATTCAAGGTGAAGACAACGTTACGCATGTGCAAACTACGTTTCATGTACGTATCATGGTACGTATTTACTTCATTCTTGTATTTGCAAGTGCTAGCACTTTCTTGTTTATGAAAATGTTGCACTTCAGTGAGAACGACTAGGCCAAGACAATTCGACAGCTCTCCAGAGCACTGCATGCAATATTCGAAAAGACATGCCAACAAAATAGTTTTCATTTGAATGGTCTCATTAGCACCACTATCAATTTCTTTGATTTTCGAAAGTCTAATTGTCTTTGGTGTTAATACAACATGAGCGCAATTCTCAATTCTTGATTCACCAAAGCCATCCTGGTTTATTATTGGCAACATTCCATTGCACTACGTCATATCAATTTGCTGAGACTGGAATTAGATGCGACGTCGAAAACACGTGTAAAGTGACTGCCACACTTGTGCTGCACTTTGGGCGAACTTAATGACTTGACCATAGCACGAAAAAGCGGCAAAATTCTTTTCACACAGTAACAGTTTTTTCATCCGACACTCATCTGAGTATGAAAACGTCGGATAGTGACCTAAAGGTTTTCAACTATCCGACCTTTTCATACTCTGATGAGTGTCGGACGAAAAAAGCTTTTAGTATGTGAAAAGAATGTTGCCGCTTATTCGTGCTATAGTAAAGTTCTGTAGTACCAACAGACTATTAATGATTAGAATTCGACACGACCAAAATTCGGCCGTCTAAAGCCCTCCTAAATCACGATCACCATGATTCAAATCATGAATATGATAAGCAGTCCATGCCCGGGAGAAATTGGTGCAAGAGCGTCAATTTACATGTGCGCCCTTGCCTACTCGAGCGACAGCTCTTACTTATTTGGATTTGCACGTGCGATCTAAGTCTTTGTGCACCCGAAACACAGAGTAACTAGTTGCTGAAGCATGTCAAATGTCTCACTTAGGATAAAATAGGATAAAGCAGAGTTATGAAAGCAAAAGGCGACAGTCACCAGTGGTGCAGTTGCAGCAACAAAGTTCGTATTTGGAAAGTGCGATCGCACGTGTTTCCGGGCACACACTGGATAAGCATCACCCGTTGCAAATGTCTTAGTATGCTTGAGCATGTATACTCTTTGCAAATATGAATGGAAAGTGCTTCAAATGTTATAGATGAATTGCTCAAAATGCAGACCTCGATAAATTCTGGAAACTTAGGAACCTGGTTCTCGTGCACAATTGGTGGCCACCAGACATCAACAGGCACATTTTGAAATACATTTTGATATACGTCTAATTACTAAAAAGCTTTTAAATTTGAAAATACTTTTATCTTGAATTTCAAAAATCAAAAATTATTAAATAAGTTGGACCTAACATAACAAGAGAAGCAAATATTCTGCAAACATGTTAATAGTTAACATGTTTAATAATCTGGGCTTTGCACCTATACTGTTTGCAAATATGAATGGAAAGAGCTGCAAAAGTTAAAGATGTGTACTGCTTTAAATGGCTTTCAGAATCAAAGGCCATTGTAATGGGTGGTATATACACGTTTTCTTTTTATAAGAAAAAAGTTTATAAGAAAATGAGGCTCAAATCGTCAAAATCTTAAGAAAATCGTAAGAAAATCACGAGGAAATATAGTGTTTTTATAGGCAAAACATTAGTATTTCGTCGTTATTGCATTCAAAATGTTAAAGATGGAATTCAAATTCATGTATACAATATTATTAACGATAGTGTAAACCACTCTAGCCAGTTTGTTTCAGTAAAAGTCAAAAAAATCTTAAGAAAATCTCAGGCTCAATTTCGGGAAAAGTTAATAAAATTGAGCCTCAGGCAAAATAATGATTTTCTTATAAAAAAAATGTGTACTCACTTGAAATATACAGAAAATGCCTTCGTTGTTATGACCCTAATTTCATCACTACTGTCGTCCATTCTCTTTAGCAACTCAGGGTAGAGAAGGTTCAGACGATCAGCTAAAATTCAAAAAAGAAAGCCAAGGCTTAGAATGGTAAAAACTCGAAATACCTAGCTTTAACGAATGCTTTTGATGTGAAAAAGAAAGGAAGAATTATTTTCAAGCTCAATTGCATGAAAATATCCACAATAACCTTTCTTGCAATAGAAGGAATGGATCATGCTTCCTCCATATAATACTCCCAAACAAAAACGCTTCACCACTTTCACGATGAAAAATAAAAAATGTGAATTTACCATCAAATGATGCTTTGCATTCACTAAACATTTTAAGCAGCGTTTTGCACGTCACAGTTCTTGTGGTTGGGTTGTCATCATCCAGGCATGATATAAGCTAAGGGAAACAAATGCAATCCAAAGCTCAGCATACAGCAGTATACAGTTTTTGAGCACATGTAATACACACCCTTTCATATGCAACAGCCTTGACTTATTCCTCTTAGTGGAAATCTACCTTACCGTAAATCCTCGAATTAGCTCCCTTGGGGCTTATCTATTTTTTGGATTTTTGCATGGGGGCTTATTGGAAGGGGAGTTTATTCAAGGGAGTTTAAAAAGTTTTCTTGGTAGTTGATCATATTCTAGTTGAAATTATTCTACAAGTGAACTGTTTCTTCAATACCACACATACAAGCAGTAGGATATGTTTTAAAGGACAGGCAGGTTTTCCTTAATCAATGGCTGCTTTTTTCTTTCCTAGCTCTATAAAGCACTAACAGACAAACGAATAGGTACAGTCAAGTGCTTGGGTGGGAGCTTATTCCAGGGGGGCTTATTGAAAATTTTTAGCTCTAGGGTGGATGCTTACTCCTGGGGGGCTAATTCGAGGATTTACGGTATGCATTCTCGTCAGAAAAGCACCACAAGAAATAGCCCATGCATTTTCTAATCACTCAGTCTGTTATGAAAATGTCATTACAGCTCAATGTAGTATTCCTTTCAACTACCATATACTTTCGAAGTATTCTGCTAAATGGGCCTCTTGCCTATGTATGTCAAATACTCAAAATAAAGAAGAAATAAAAAGAGTGATGAAATGAAAATGAAAAATGAAGTGAAAATGAAAACGAATTTTTTTAATGAGAACAAAAAAATGCACAGAATTAATCAACAATGAATGATAGAAGAAGATCGGTGATTGAAATCCGCTAATTTTGGTGCAATTGCAAGAATTCCATTCAGAAAAAAAATAGAAACTTAACTATCTTGGAATGTTGATAATTTACAACCTCATACCTGAGTAAGAATTTCTGAAAAAAGTTCATTGATGTGTTCTGTAGTAGTGATTTGACCCTGAAGAAGGGCCCAAAAACAAGACATGGAGGCAGAACGAACCGCAGCCGATACCCTGGAATATAAAAATGTACCAGAGATCAATGACACGCAACACATACTTCTGTGTTAAATGTTTTCTGAAAAAGCAACACTAGCCTGAGTTGCTCAAACGATAAAGAATCAACCACACCGTGAAAAAGTACACATACAATGGATAATCATCCTAGGGTTCTAGCCTTCTTGAAATACTTAAACAGAGAAAGTAGACAACATCTTTTTGATAACAACAAAATACTAACACTAGTCGAATAAGCAAATAACTCAATTTCAATTTTGTTGAGGTGGAGGCAAAAACATAACCTACATACTCAAAATTACGAATTCACCTACTCATACATTATACCTCACACTGCAACACAATGTCGTCATACAAGTTCACAGTACATTCAAGGGTGGCGCCAGGGGAGAGCTAGGGGATTATAGCCCCCCGTCAGAAGGTGAGAAACTATTTTTTTCTGAGATTTTTGGCATTCAAATTACTCTGAAAACTGCACTTTAGCTCCTTCGTTGGAAGAGTCAGCCCCCCCTTCGGAACCCTGAGTACACTACAGTACAATACAATGCAATATAGCAAAAAACGGAAAGTACAGCACAGACAATCTGCCACTATAGCACCATAAGATAGCATCTAGTGTTACCGATGATCGAAGGCTATAAAAGTTAATATTCGTGGATAGGAAAACAACACTATCAATAGATTCTGCAACAGTAATTAGACGTAGAGATAATGTATGATTCCTGACAATGTCATGGGAGAGGGTGAAGTAATGCAAAGGGAATGGCCGTAATATTAACTGAATTGCTTACCGTCCTGCCTGCCAAACACAGTTGGGTAGAATAGCTTCTTTTAGCAATCGAACACTAAATGGTTGAAATGATTTCTTGACATCATCTAAATCTCTTAATCCTGAAACAACCCTCGATAACAATGAAAATAGCCTAAAATTAAGAGTGATTTTGTCACAAAAAGTGATATACCTCCAGAAACCTGTTATACAGAAAATTTTCAATGATTTCAGAGAGCACTATAAAATAAGGCAGAAATTTGACCAAGAGAAGGTATTGTTTGAGCCATTACTCTCTAAGGTACGTACATTTATTATCCATATACAGCAATCAAAAGGAGAGAAACATGCATTTAACGGCTGAGGTCAATGGTACACCTCATTAAACTAGCTAAAACTAGAAAGATTTGCAAAACAATCTCAAAGAAGGGTTAAAATAAAATGGCTTCACACATCTGGCTTAGAATACCACCATGAAAGCAAAAAAATCCTGCTATTGTAGTACCAGCACATTTTCAAAAGTATGCTGTAGGAAGCAGTCAGAAAAGTGAAATGGTGACCCAGAAGTGGCATCAAAGGGGTCCTATTACTCTCTAAGATCCATTTGTTTAGGCATTCAAATCTGTTTTGTCTTTACAGATACTTCAAAGTTACAAAAAAGGATACGAGAAAAGCAGAAAATACACTATTCAGAAATTATGAGTATACGACATAAACTTACTTAAGCCTCAATTCGGGGTCCCTCGTTGGTTGTAAATTTATTAAAAAAATATCTATAGACTTTTCTAGAATCTTCGGGAGGGCTCTAGGTGCTAATGTCAGCAACGCTTCAAACTTCAAACGCTCCGGTGAACTGCTAGTCCATGAATTTGCACTCTCCTACATAATAAGCCAAAGATTTGAATGAAAGGATTACACAACAGCATATTGTTAGCATAGCAGAGAAATGTAGGCAGAACTGGCATATTTGACAAAGGTTGTTTAAAAACAAATTCTGAAAATTATTCAAAAATGCTATAAACACTGGAAACAATTGACTCTATTCTGAGACAAGTAGTAAGTTGGTATTGTAAGTTGTTAGTTCGTGTCCGACGAAAAAACCTATCAATGATAAGCTATGGTCTCAGGCTTATTTGCGTTCTAATAAAAAATTTTGATGTAATGTCGTTAGCTATGCTTGAAATCAAGCAAAAGTATGAGCAAGAGGGAAAAAGATACAAAATCTTTTACAAGATCATGTTGGAAATGCATAATTGTTGATAAATAATGATAATTTAAATAAATAAAAAATAGAATTACCCTAAGGTGTTCCAAAACATCGTTGCCATACTCCATCACTACTTCATCCCTTGATGAGAATTTTCCAACCTCAGCTAGCTTGTCTACGTACTCAATAACCTAAAGAAACACATATTTTGTCATACATTGCAGAGACATGATCTTCTAGTGCACAATGTTGTTTTCACACAAGTTTCAATAAAATCTGCTCCCCGGTGTATTGGAACACACAGTTCAAAGCATTATGCATCATTTTCAAAATTATTGTAACAACGTCAGCTACTAAATAAAGAAAATTGTTCCAGCTATCTAGGAATATAGACAAAATTACAACGATCCCTCCAAATATGGTTCAAACTTTCAAAAAAAATATTTGGGGCATCCATTCTTAATTAAGTACTCTCTAATCCCGCATAGATGTTCCCCCGACTAAATTTTTTTTGAAAAAGTGCACACTATGACATTTTCATTACAACCCCCCCCCCCC
>OLMO02000238.1:8955996-8979068 GCA_900291935.2 Cassiopea xamachana | reverse complement strand
TAAATTCAAAGGCTTAAGCATGGAAACAATAAGATTTGGTATATAATAGTATTTGGGAAGTGTTAAGCAAGGATAACAGTTTCTATGGTTAATTCGATTCTACTTTATCGAATTTAAGTACAAGTGTAGTTCTGTAGTAAGCAGGTTACACTGGTTTGCAAATAGGATCAGCTTTGTAAATCTCTTTTTACGCAGTTTAGAAATTGATTATTCTAGTAGTTCAGAATGGCCTCAGTTTTATTGAGCAATGTGAAATATGTGGATAAAATATAGAGGTAAGATTTCAAGGAATTGTATAACCATATTGATGTGCAGATCTCTTTTTATGCTTGAGGAATAATCAGGGCCCGAGAATAGCACCTTGCGGAACATTACAATCAGTGGCAGGAGTATTTTGAAAGCGCATAAGTATTGCTGTTTAAATTTTTTTATTTTACGTTCCCTGGTAGCAATTACCCACTCATTCTTTTAGAATTACTTGCAAGCAATACAAACTGCATATTATCAACTGCAATGGTGTGCCATTTGTTACGCGTGGAGAAATATCGGCTCTTTTTTGGCATAAGGATATCCTCCGTCAAATGGTAAGCTCTTCAATCAGTCTTTAAAGGCCTGTTCATATGAGGTGGGCTAGCCCACCTAAGTGGGATAGCCCACTCAGGTGAGATCTCACTTGCATTGCTAATCCTATACAATAAAGTGATTTCCTTCATATGAGAAGTGGGCCAGCCCATTGAGATGAGATCCCACTCGATAACCGGTGGGGTCCCGCTCAGGTGAGATAAATATCTATCATATGAACACAATCCAGTGGGCTAGCCCATTCAGGTGAGATGTTTTTGGGATTATTGCGCAAGCGTAAGCATCATTCAAAAGGAAACGGCTGCTAAAAGCAATAAAAGATGACGAATTAAGGGCCTCCGCAGACGAAGAAATTTTGTTGTCGACAACTAAATGCTGTCAGTATGTAGGGCACATCGTCTGTGGGGTGAGCTGTGGACTACATTTGGTTGAGTTTGTAAGTTTTCGACTACTAAGGAGTTTCTTTGTCTGTGGAGATTCCTTAGTCCTATTTGTTTTGAAAATGAAAATAGAACTTGCAAAATCAGTAGCTAGCATTTCATGAATTGTCCACAAGAACACAAGTCCATAAAACTGCAGTGTTAAAGGCACGGCGCTACTTTATTGTGTAGTTATATTGGCAATGATAATACTTTGTTTATTGCCATACTTCAAGGAAATAATAACTGTTGTATTCTGGAAGGGGCCTGGACCTTAGTGGGTTCACGTGTAGAGATCTATATTATGTGATTTAGAAATTTAGTCAGTCTTCAATCAATAGAAAGTTAGAAACCACGCGAAATGAAATGTTCCAGCTAAGTAGGATAACAATTTCATATAAACGAAAGCTGAGAACAGTCCCACCCAAGTGAGCTAGCCCATTCAGGTGGGATAGCCCACCCCATATGAACAGAGCCTAAGTAGACAGATCTTGTTCTTCTTGTTGGTCAATCATGTAATTTTATTTAGATGTTTTTGTGAATCGTTCGGGGACACTCATAATGTGCGTACGCTGAATAAATATATATCGACTTTTTATCCCTTTTCCCCTTGTACGCTTTTGCACGTTTTAGAGTTATCCCCCTACACCAATCGTGCGTATTTTCAAATCATCCCCACCTATACATTGAATCTGTTATTTTTCTTACTGGTTTAAAAGTCTGCCAAATACATACCTTACATATGGCAGATCTTTTAGTTTTTTTGCGCATTTGTTTTCGTTTTCAATGATAGCTAACGTTGCTTTGGATTCGGATTTGGAAAGGTGCGAAGTTGTATGTGTATACCTTCGCTTAATCCAAGAACCCACCGATAGTGCGTTCAATTGTAAGCCTTTATCGAATAGTTTTTGCTAATGGCCTGGAAGTAGAAGTTGTGGAGTTAACCCATTTCCCTCAGCTGTTTGTATTGAGCTCTCCAGAGCTGTATTGTTCTTCACACTCATGCAAAGGTTTTCGTTGTATAGTATCAAAAGCACTGCTCATCACAATTCGAATAATATTGCTTTGCCTGTATGAACCTGTTCTGTTAAATCCTCGCATTAGCCCCCCCCAGGGCCTTACTTATTTTATGGCTTGTTGCATGGGTTCATTCGAGGTGGGTGGTCTTTCATTACTTAGAGACCATTTCTTCATTCATAACTCTATAAAGCTCTCAGGCAGCAGTATCAAACTCATTATGGACCAAGGGCCACATAGGGAAGAACATGATGTCACGAGGTCCGTGTACGTTGATGGGGTCTGAGAGAGCGTAATGGCTAGGTAATAAGCACTTTGAAATATACCGTAAATTACCGATTAAGCGCTTAGTTAAGACAAGATATTTGGGTGGGCGCTTATTCAGAATAGACGCTTATTCAGACCTGGGCAGTTTTTTGGAAAAGGAAATGCAGATACCTAAACATACATCATCTTCTTATGGAATAGATTGAAACAACTTTTCTATCAATCAATCAATACATTATCAGCCTTATCATCATCTAAGTGTAAATTGAAAATTACAGAATGTGTAGAATAGCCAGAGAAGTCAACAGAGAGTATTTAATTGTGAGAGAATGTAAACATATGTGAAGTAGACAGTCAAAGAAAATTGAAGAAGCATTGTTTCTTTTTCACCCACCTGATATGTACTAAGAGCAGGGGCATGGCCAGGGCAATAAAAGTGGGGGCATCAATAAACATTTTTTGACCATGCCCTCTACTTCTCTGAAGATTTGCTACTCCCCCCCCCCAGTTATTTTCCCATTGATTTTTAAGAAATCTCGAGCACCATCCTGACAAAAAGTGGGGTTTTTGCCCCCCATTCCTCCCCGTGGCCATGGCAATCACTAGCAGCTTATTCAAACCTGTGTGTTTATTCAGAATGGGAGCTTATTTAGACCCAGGTGCTTGTGAGAAATATTTTTCCCAAACTGTGTGCTTTTTGAGCATGGGTGCTTAGTTGAGTCCTGGGCACTTAAATCGGTAATTTGTAGTATACAACTCATTGGATGTTCACTTTCTGGGACGCTAGATAATGGTGAAGAGCTGGTTGAAGCAATCTTTTAATTGTCAGCTAGAGCAGGAGAGAGAAATACCTGTAGGTTTCATTTAATTTAACTCTTCTTCACAGGCCACATTGAAGACCTTGACATCTTTATGGCTCTAAGATTAAGGCTTATTTGAGGGGGCTCTTCTGAGGGGGGCCAATTTGAATATTTACAGTATGTCCAAATAGTTGTTGGCATTCATTTACTTCTTCTGTGTGCCAATTGGCTTGGGGAATGATATCTGTCTAATTTTTCTCATATTCTGTTAAGCATTATATATTTGATAGTATTTTTCTAAGTGTGCTTGGCAATATTGAAATCAAAAGTTTCTTTCCTTGACAGTAAATACTTACACTGTACCTAAGAATCTCTCTTGTACCTTCCAGCTTCACCAGCAGAAAGTCTCTGTTCAGCCTGTTACTATCTCAAGAGAAGAACACAGTGATTTATTCAATGAACTTAAAAGGTAACTACATTATCACTTCATAGAGTTTGCCCATGGAAAGTGATTTCTGGCCCTCTGTTTGAATTATTAGGATTATTGTATTGTTTTGTCAAAGATGAAAATGCTGTTTAATATAATTATGCAGCCCATGCATGGATGAAATTGGTGCAGGAGTAGCAATTTACATGTACACCCTTGTCTACACAAGCAATTGCTCCTAATTATTTGGAATTTCACATGCAATCCAAAGTTTGTGTATTTGAAATACAGAGTTTCTTGTTGCTGAAGCATACCAAATGCACATTTTTTTGTAGGAAAAAAGATTATAAGAAAATGAGGCTCAAATTGTTGAAATCTTAAGAAAATCATAAGAAAATCACAAGTCTCAGTTTCCAAAATTAAGTGTTTTTATGGGCCAAAAAGCAGTATTTTGTCATTATTGCATTCAAAATGTTAAAGATGGAATTCAAATTTAAATATACAATATCAATAACGAAAGTGTAAACCATTTCAGCCATTTTATTTCAGTAAAGGTTAAGAAAAACTTAAGAAAATCTCAGGCTCAATTTCTGGAAAAGTTAAGAAAATGGAGGCTCATGCAAAATGATGGTTTTCTTATAAGAAAAAAACATGTACCTCAGTTGGGAAAAAACAGGACAAAACAGAGTTGTAAGGCAAAAGGTGACAGTCACTAGTGTTGCAGTTGTGACAATGGAGTTCCTATTTGGTATTGCACAGTTAGTAATGATATTGGCATGGGTAATTTTCAGCTTCTGCTGGGGGCTTTGCACATGTGTGGATATGCAGAGGTGTGTTTGGTCATTGCCACAAGAACTATCAGTATCAATATCAGTTAGTCCAGGCATGGACTGTTTATAATATTGATAGTGATACTTCTTGTGGCAATGACAATGATTGTGAGAATGATCAAGTACCATAAATCATCAGGCTATCCCCTTGCACAAGCCCCAACCCTAGGGTAAGAATTTTTTCAGAGAAGCCCCCACTCTCAGATAAGTCCCCCCCCACCACACATGTGATGCTAGCTCTTGAGACTTTATGGGAGAGATATGAAAGATGAAGCAATAGTTAATCAGGGAAAAATGGTATCATATTGTTCATAAACATAGCTTCAAAGAAATAGTTTATTAGTAGACATATATCAACTAGAATATGATCAACTACAAGAATAAGTTGTAGCCCCCCTCAAATAAGCCCTGTTTTTGAATAAGCCCTTACATAAAAATCCAAAAAATATGATTAGGCTCCTGGAGGCTTATTAGAGGATTTACAGCAATCATAAGATCTCCCCCATCACAGATTTACCTTTGAAATGCTGTCAAATTAGGGTGGAAGTTCCTTTTTTGCTTTGTCAAGATTTATTTAGATTGCTTTATTAAGTGTTTCAAGACAGAAGTGTGTACCTCTACTTGCAGGGAAAAAGTCAAAGACTTTGTTGGTAGTGCTAATTTAAGAGAATCTCTAACACTTTATGAGCTTGAGAGGTAAGGTCTATTTCAACACTACTATATTGCCACAGTCTATTTTGGTAAATGCTGGTTATGTCTCCTTTTCCAGAAAAGCATGCAGTCTGATTATCTTATGAGTTACAATTGAAAATGATATTAGTTTATAGGATCTTCAGTGTAGAAAGGTGTCAATAGAAGGTGGCTACCGGTGATTTATCACTGGCTACTTCTGCCAAAACTGCCCTGTACTTTGACTTAAAAATAAAATAAAAGATAAAATAAATAAAATAAAAATGAAAAATAAAATAAAAATGATGTAAAAAAATTGCATGTATTGAGAGGCCCTTCATGGGACACAGTTGCCTACTAATCATGATCATCCATTTACTCTAAATATTATTGAATGCACTTGAGAGGTCTCATTTACTATTATTTTTATGTCAATATTGCTACAAATCTTCAAGAGCTTCATGAGTTATTTTATTCTAGTTTGAAGTTTATAACCTATTTGAGTTCCAAATAAATATCTCATTCTCAAGAACTTGTCCAGATTGATAGTGTATTGAATACATTTTCAATTTTAGTTTGCCATTAATACTGAACACATTCAAGCATCAGTCAAAAGAGCTGAGAGAAATCATTGATGAAGAAGTTGCCATTTACAAGGGCTCCCATGAACAGTCTACAGAGGTGAGGCACAGTTACTGGGGGGTTCTTCATTATTCTCTACCATCCTGGCTGAATATTGAATTTTGCCTGGCATTTCCTAGAGTAGCATCTAGCACCTGAGATAATACTATTATATAGATTAATTGATATCTACTAAGCAGATTTCTCACTGAACTTCTTATTTACTCTCAAGTGCCAAATAATTATCCCCCTGCTTATCAACTTTTGTCCAGTCCCCAAACCTTATTGGGACCTCCCATTTATTAATTTTAAAAGAAATTTTTTACAAACTCCTCATATTATTTTCTTTTTCTGTTAGTACTATTCACACCCACTTTTCAAGGCAAAATAGCATGTCTCAAGCATTTGAATCATCACTTCAAAATGTTTGTTTTTTATGTTTAATGACAACCTGTTTAATTCTCTCTGTTGCTTTGTAATCATTTCAAGCCCTCTTTCAAATTCCAACCCCCCATTTAATAAAAGTTTGAAATTTTTCTGACCTCCTGATTACTGGGACCCCCCATTTATTTGGCACTTGAGAGTATTTGTAGTTATTATATATATTGTTTGACCAGATTTGAGCTGAAATGAGCAAACAAGGAAAATGACTTATAAAAAAAAATAAATATTGTGTTTTGATTTCAAATCAACCCCTTTTTAGAGTGAAGAAGAATCAGCCTCAGAAGATGATATAGAAGAAGATTCAATGGTAAGGCTTCTTGCAGCACTGTATAACAATTTTGCTTTGGCAGATCAGAGAGCTGTACATATTGAGTTTGCAAAAGAACAAGTAATAAATAATTACAATTTGTTATACTTTTTAGCATTGGTTTTGTGTTATATTAATTTTATTTACCATGCTCTTATAGACATTAGAGCTTGAGCTGGAGGAGCTTAGACTATTTTCACAAGCACTGCAATTCAGAAGGTGAGCATCATGTTTGTAGTATTATCTGTTGTTTTTGAAACAATGTAGCAGAGCTGTTGGTATAAATTCAGTAGTTTATCTGCATCAATCAAATGCTAGTATACACCTACTCAAACACTGCTGTTGACTTCAATTATAGGAAAAGGCTGGTGAATTCTATGATGTCTAAAGCATCATGTGCAGATAAAGTAAATGAGCTTAAAAATGTTGAAGAAGAAATTGAAAAGATCAGGAAGAAAATACAAATGAAAGAAGGCAATATAAGTTAAAATGTTAGGAATATGGTATATTTGAATTTAGGCATTGCTGTTTCATCTTATTATTGGAAGATTCCTTTATCTTATAGTTACTATATTATAGATGTTGTGTTCTGAAGTACATGTATACCAAGCTCTTTATTTATAAATAGTTAACCTTAGTCTGATAAATAACATTTTTGGTCATTAAGTAATACTGACTCTTAAGGTTGTCTCCATATTGTTGTAGGACCTGATACCACAATAAGGGGGTGCAAAAACAGTTATGGGAATGTTTTAATCAGGCATTTTACTATATAGAAATCATATATGATTGCAGAAATTGCATTAGATGTCTCTTATCGATGTAACTATTTAACAAAATCACATTGGTTAGGCTGTTTCCATAAGGAGTTTGTAGCACTATATAGTTTTAGAATTATCTATATAATCCACCCTAGAGGTAAAAATACAGATATAAATAGATGTTGTTCTTATTATTCTTGAATTGTTTTCTATTGTAGATTGCTTTTATATTGTTTCTAGTCAGGAATGCTGAGTATTGTATAATAACTTTGTGAACATTTGCCAATTGTCATTATCCTTTGTAGTTTTTTATCTTTGTGGGATTTTTAAAGAAACTAAATTGGGTATCCTTCATAACTTCAAGTTCTTTTGCTCTATAAAAAAATATATAACAGATATGATTCAAAGACACAACTTTCTTTAAAACAGCCCTCAGAAACTAAATGAAATAAATTACAGCGTTTTAGTCACCAGTGTAAAGATAATTCATTCTATACAATAACTTTGCTGTCATTTTTATTGAACCACCCCAACCAATGCTGCCCTAAGAGGTCTTCCATTCAGTGTATATCCAATTTTAGTTACAACAGCCACAGTACCAGACTCTTTTTCAGGGAATGGCTGCATGAACATTGCATCATGAAAATTGGGGTCAAATTTCTCCCCAGTTGGATTTATCTTCTCTACTCCATGTGATTTAAATACTTTTTGTAGCTGAGTGTCTGTCATTGTTAAACCTTCATAAAGACTTTTTAAATGGGTATTCTTATCAAGTTCTTCTTTTGGTACACTTTCTGTTGCCTTTTCTAGAATATCTGCTACTTCCAAGAGATCTTTTGCAAAACTCTGTATTCCATATAGCCGTGCATCATCCATCAGTTTCTTGTTCCTAGTCATTATATTTTCATTTTCTGCTAGTGCCCTCAAGTACTTATCCTGGAAGGAAAATAATTTTTTAATGACGATCCTAGAGACAGCAAGAAATCACTAAGGACTGGACTCAAACAAAGCTTATGCAATAATCTACAAAATTAGCTAGAATCTTGTTCTTTATAAAAAAAACACTTAAAGATGAACATATACATATCTGCATAGCAATATGAAGGTGAAAATGTACATATAACATGGTAAGTTCTACCTAAGAAAGTCAATAGCTCACCTTCAACTCTTTTACCTCCTTCTCCTTTTCACCAATTACACTATCTTTCTCAGCCAGCAGTTTTTCTACTTCTGTCTCTTCTTTAGATGTTTCTTCGCCGTTAACCTCATTTTGATTGGCATTATGGCTCTCTGATTTTGACGAGAATGCACTAAAGATCCTTCGAGAACAAACGGTATAACGCGAAGAAGGCAACACCACACCAAAAGCCTGCCTATACATTGTTGTTCCTAATAATCTGCAGCGGCCAACTGTTGACATTATTTGAGCAGCAGAATATTACAAAATTTATTTCTTTTCTTCAATTGACGGCGTCTCAGAGCTGCCTAACAAAATTCAGAGTTTAATTATTATCAAAAGTACATACCATGCGACACACCATTGTAGAATTAAATTGCATCACTTTGTATCCAATAGAGGCCAGCCTTGTTTTCAATTTGGATTCACTAGCGAGCACAAAAACTGTTGCAATTTTCATCTATTTGTTGCTTTCAACTATCGCGGAGCTGCGAGCAATGGTCATGGATAAATTGCTGAAGAATGCTGCAAATGCAGAACAACTAATAGTTGGTCTGAAGCAAAGACTTGCCTCATTGCAATCAGCTATTGGTAAGGGAGTATGAGACTATCAATAGGATAGTCTGAATTCGTTTGCACATTTCAAGCTATTCAATATCGTTGCTCATTGAAGCATTTCTGCTAAGCATTTAATAGTTTTTACAATTTCTCTAGGAACTGGAATGGATCCAGTAGGGGGGGCGGGGGGCCATGGCTCTGCGGAAATAGTTGCTACAGCAAACAACACGGTTCAGAAATTACTCACATGCAAGACAACGAAGCCCCCCCCCCCCCTCNGACAACGAAGCCCCCCCCCCCCATCTCCACCCCAGAATCCAGCTCTGGATCTACCCCTGCCCACGACTTTATAAAGTGATGGTTTTGCAAAATGGCTGGGTGCTATTCCATAATCTGTTTGCAGTGGCGGCTGGGAGCAGACATAAGTTGTTATTGGAATTAAATTTGTATTGATAACAGACAGTTGATGGAAGCAACTTTTTGTGTTGCATTTCTACCTTGTTGGCCACTGCCATTATGGCGATTCACCAGCAGAGTGAAGTGGTTGAGACTTGCTCTGGTTTTTCCTTCATTTGACAGCTTTCATACCCAGTGCTTTTTCAGCCAACAGCTATTAGAAAGTGGCCCCTGATAATAGACTTTCATATAAGTTAAAGCCGGGAAAACTTCAGTGGCTCTTATATCGGCAGCCACACTCAAGAGGATTATTTTTAGCTGTATTCCTCATACTTCTGCCTTCCTTTTAGGGTATGAAGAGTGCTTTTTATGCTTCAAGGCATGTAGAGAAGAAGCTTTTGCTACAATGCTTATTGAAAACATTTCAGTAATTCTAGCCTTGTGTGAATCTACCATCACGAGGCATTACCAAAAAAATTAAATATTAAAAACTTTCAAATAAACCTTTCTAGCAAATCCTACCATCCGTTTCTATAGTTAGTCTTCATTCATGGGTTATACTTCTTCCAGTTAATAGAAGGGACAAAATTCACAAATACCCTCATGCACAGATCATTTTGATCCATCATGGATGTTGAATTTTTCAGCAAAGTTAACTGTACAGTGGTTGCTAGGTTTTATTAAAAATTGGAGGCTAATAACACAGCCAACAAGAGCAATTGAAATTTAATCCTTTTTCATTTACACATACGTCAGCCCTCTTAGCAAAAACAAGTATCCCAACAGTTCATGTTCTGCATTTTAATACCAGATATTGCAGATGGCTGGTTGAGCCTCCTCTCATTGTTTATGGGCAATGTTGTAACAACTAGCAAGTGTGACTCAATGCAAGTTTGCAGTCACACATGAATCCAAGGAACAGAAATGAAAGCATTTGGTTAAAATCTTGATGAGACTGGAAAATGAGGAAAAAACTGTTATTAGACTAATAACACCAATAATGCCACAAGCCTCCACTGTCTGTTGGAAAGGAACTTAACAGAGAAATGATTGAGTAATTATTTACAGGTGGGAGCAACTGTAAGTGTAGCATATTAGTGCATGCTATATCCTTAAGTAATTTTTTACTGAATTACCAATCCTAAAGATAAGCAAGGTCTATTTTATTTTCTAGAGCAACAAAGAAAAGATAGGGAAAAGGTATATATGAGAAATGTTGAATTATTATCCTAGCCATTTTGGTATATTATTGTAATTCTATTTTTTAATTCTATAAAGTATGTTGTGCCTACAAGCACAGATCTGTGATGAAATATGCCTGCAGATGAATGCATAATGCAATAGATGGTGAGACATAGATGTGGACCAAAAAGACAAATATTTGTTAAGTTTACAAAAGTTTGAAGCTTGGTACTTTGTGCCTACAAGCAGAGTAGCCCTGAAAAGATTCCCACAAACAAAACATTTTGATATGAAAGCTTTCTCTACCTCTCAAGTCTACCAATTCTGAGGGCATGAGGTTGTTCTCTTAGGTGTTTAGGTGATATACAATTTGAACACAGAGTAATGTAAATGAGTGTTTATTTTGACCCTGTTTGCACTAGAGAAAATGGAACAGTTTGTTTGGTATGGGTGCATTTGCAGCCCAACAGTTATATGTCTCTTGTGTAAATGCAAAGCAGCTCCAAATGATTCCACTAGTAATTTTTCTTTGGTATTTGGCAAATGAAATAAGAAAAGAAACAAAGTAATCATCTCTCATTTCATATCCATTCTTTCTTGGCATGGTTTCAGTGGTTCTAGTGTAAATGCAAGGCCCTTTCATACAATTTTAGATCAGTTCCATTTGACTCCAGTGTAAATGGGGTCTTTATGTTAATATCAAGTCAATATGACTGAAAATAACCTCAAAGAATAGCTAATTTCTTTATGACATATATGCTAAGAACTTCAAAAATTATGTAAATTCAGTTGCTTTTATATAGAGTGCTTTTTGTATTATTGTTTTTATATAAGAATAAGACTAACAGCAAGGGCCTAATTTCAGCTTGAAATTGCAAAGTTGATAAATGAAAATGCAAGTTTACAGAGTCATATTGAGAAGCTTAAATATGACCTTGAGTGCACTAGAATTCAAAATGGAGGTATAATGTTTCATTTATTTTCTGTATGCTCCTTCCTTTTTGCATTTTTTGCATCTTGTGATACACATTATCCATCTAGAATAGCCATGGGTACAAGATGCTAGGGATCCATAGCCCCACTACCTTTTGAATTGTAAGGTGAGGCTGTTAGTGAAATAATATACCCTAGCTAGGACAATGAGTAAGTGCACAGCATATTGCCTACTCAGGTGGGCAACAGTTACAATACATAAAACAAGAAATCATACTTCTTCAAATTGCCTATGTGTTGCTCTTATTGTCCCTACTTCTTTGCTAAACACCCATCGTGGAAGAGGATTAAAAAGTATTTGGAAAGTAATTCAATTACTTTTCAAAGTAAGTTGTGATCTACTTTAATGTAACTACATCACAACTTACTTTGTAATGTAAGTGAGTTACTTTCTAATTACCTTTTAAATACTACCTTTTTGTAAGTTGTTCGAGCAAGTAATTTGTCATTCATATGAATTAGTTTCAGAAGGAATTTACTGGGGTCAGACAACCAATGAGGTACATAGTATATTGCCTTCCTCAGCTTACTGAGGGGATTTTGGAGACTTATGCCAACAATCACCCACATTTAGTGGCCTGGCCTACCTTTCCCACCTTTGAATGTTCTCTTTCCCTGCGATAGAATTGTGCCAATGAATTTTATACTGTATTTATAAAGCATTGGCAAAGCATAGATATTAAGGACAGTTACAATGCTCAAGGCAACTTCTCAGTAAAATTGCTGTTTTGGTAATGGAAAAGGCTCTTTAGTACCTTTCACAAGTGCTCTTATGCTCTTATCTTTTTAGTGAAAGCCATACCATTGCCCAAAAAGGTGCCAACACCTTCATTGCCCATACCAGCTAAAGCTGCACCCATAAAATCATCCAATAAGGAGCAAAAGGAACAAGTAAGAGAAGCTGAGAGTGCAAAGAGGACTGGGAAAGCTGAAGCAGCCAAAGAGAACAGAAAGGCAAATGAGAAAGACAAAGTTGGTAAGAAGAAGGAAAGTGCATCAAATGAGAAAGGTAGAAATTTAGAGATTGTGCATGTTGTCTTCAAATTAGCTTGATTCCAACCTGCTTTTAGCTTCCAAAATGTCCTTGGTGTTTCAAAGGTTATTAGTTTCATTTGATATTAGACAAATTCCAATAAAGCCAAAATCATTCTGCAACATACTACTTGCAATGTAGCTAGCATATAAGAATACATTGCAGTCATTTAGTGCATGTGAAGATTAAAACATCATGCTTTAGTAAAACAGATTTTCCTATAGAGATGCTAATCATGGTCATTCAAGGTCTCAAGACTTGAAATATTAGATTTAAGATGTTCTTCTGTTCCCTTTTTTTCATCTGTTTTCTGATGTCTTTATCCACTGCATCAGTAGCCTTTATCCACTGCCACATGATTACCATACAGCTGCTTTTTCTATTATTTTTAGCAATTTTTGCTAATGAAGAAGTAACTTCTTGACTTCTCCCAATTTCTAAAGTTTCCTTCCAGTTGATATGTGGACTACTTATTTTGTATTACTTGATAGTATTGTAATGCTTTTGTTAGCACTGCATCATGAGATAGTAATTTTCTGCATCAGATGCTGGGAGACCAATTGATGCAAGCAGGTTAGATATGAGAGTTGGCAAAATTATACATGTTGAAAGACACCCTGATGCGAACAGTCTCTTTGTTGAAAAAGGTATTTGTACCTACAGTTTATCAACCATGAATTTTAATTGATAATCATTTTCCAATTTTTATTTGCATCTTGATGATTCATGTAATATACAAGTTAGTTCTCAAAAAAGTGATGGAAACATTTCCTTATGCCTGACATTGAGATTGAGCATACATGCTCTGAAAATTTTTGTTTTAATCAAAAGTGGTAGGATGAACAATTTTTGTATGGTAGATATGTGGCCTTCAGACTCATGTCTTATTAGCTGTGATGCAAGTTTGATTTATGTCTCATTATAACTTTTCATTAATGTAATCACATCCCAGAGTTTTTCATATTGTTTTCATCAGCTAGCACATAATCAAGATCTATCTTCTCCATTTCATAGCAGAGAACATTATATTACAGAAGGGTGCAGAAAACAATATCTATCCAAGTGAAGGGGCTCCTGTTCTCAGAAATTCCCTCCAAAAGTGCAAAAATAGTACCCCTGCAAGCTGCAAAAGGGTTTATTCAATTAGTATGTATGCACAAAAATTGACTCCCCTCCCTCCATCATATGCAAATGTATGCTTGCTGTAACCCCCCCCCCCATTGCATACATACTCTTATACATCTGACCCCCCTTTTCTAATGGGAATGTTTTCAAAAATATCCAGTCAACAGTCCATAGAGAAAAGGACTGGAAAACGTTTAAGAGACAGGCAAATCTTACCAAATGTTTTATGAAACAGTAATGAGAGGCATCACCTTAGACAGAAATGAATGCTGAAAGTACTTTGAGTGTTGTGAAATTATTGCAAAATATGTGCAAAAAGGGACTTTCTTGTATGCTTACTTAGATGTGTTAACTCCACCTCCTCTCTTGTGCACATGGCATACACTTTTGTTTGACCCCCTCCCCCTTTTTGTGTATGTATTAAATGAATTACCTCCAAAGGGCATTTTGCCTTAAATTTGGAATTAAATTTTAGAAATTGGAGCATATGTTTTCTATGCTTCCTTTTCCAGTCTTTGTGTTTTAAGGCAAGTAGTTTGTACTAGAAAACATACTTCAGAGGATTGGCCTGTTGGAATATTGCTATAACTATTTTTCAGTTAACATTGGTGAAGAAAAGCCACGAACTATTGTCAGTGGGCTTGTAGGTCATGTAGCATTGGAGGAACTTCAGGTGATTGTTGTTTGATAGCCATTTAAAAGAATTTGCTACCCAGCAGTTAAGCTTTTTTCATTCTAATTGTCATCTTAACATTCATTTTCCCACAAATCTGTTCTTTTATTTGTTCATTGTGTGTTTAGATTATATTATTATGTTGTTTTATCTTATTTTCTTACTGCATTTTGGCTGAGCTGCTCATTACAGGGCTGCATGGCTGGATTTCATAATCTATTTTAGCTGTCCATCAAACAATACAATAGTAGTTACCAGCTATATATATATATATATATATATATATATATATATATATATATATATATATATATATATATATATATATATATATATATATATATATATATATATGTTTGAAAGTGCTCAGCTTGTCTAGAACATTACTGTAACCCATTTTCTGGGTAATTAGTTTATGCTACAAAGTATGTAGGAATGTTGTTGTTTTCCTGGGTTGTCTATCAATATTTGGAGGCATTCTTGGATGATTATCTACTTTTTATCTACATTGTTGGAAGAATTATAAATTTTTACAGCTATGTAGCTTTCATAGAATAGATTCAAAAATTAATGATAGGAATTAAACAAGGCATTTTTTATTTGAACAAACAGTTACAAAGATACAAATACAAAATGATGTCATAGGGAGCATGGAATTACATAACAGCCCTGTGGTCTTGAGACAAAGCATAAGAATACAAATAAACACAAATAAAGAATTAAAAGTGTGTATCATTCGCCCATTATGCAGCTATTTGATCAGGAAGGGGAACACCTCAAATTCTATAACGATATTTCAAAGTCACTGTAGTGCCACAAAGCTGGACATTTGGCAATTATTCATAAATTTTTTGTGATTTTGTAACAGGATCGTATGNGGCAATTTTCATGTGCAATCTGAAACCAGTAAAGTAAGTTTTATATATGCATACAGCCATTTCCAATGTACTTATTATTATTCTCATGTATACACTTTTTTAGGTATTTATATGCATGTTCATTGTATGCAACATTACAAATATTGTAAATTCTCTATTAAGCCCCCCTCCAGGGGGCTTGCTAATTTCAAGCACTCTAGAGGTGGCTTATAAGAGAAGGGGGCTTGATAACTGTCTTCAAAATTTTGATAGTTAACTAAATATTTACTGTTTGAAAATAGAGACAAATACTCATATTGTTTAATTTATACAGCATTAGTTCACAGCAGAACAAATAGAATTGAAAAATTGTGCAGTAACTGTTGATATAAAATGTTCCTATCTGCAGCAAGTCGATGAGTGACTTTGATTCTTCATAGCTTGAGAACTATTGCTTTCACAGTATGACCGAGCTTAGTTTACTTACTTCTATCAAGCTTACTTACACTTGGCAGTATTCATTTTTTTCTAGGGGGGCTTAATATAGAGGGGGTCTTAATAAATTTCTTGGTCCAAAAAGGGGGGCTTCATTGAGAGGGGAGCTAAAAAGAAAATTTATGGTATGACTGAAGGATTGTTGGGATTCTTGATGTGTTAGAGAAATAATTGAAAGAAGTAGGCTCTTAGTGGCTTGAAGTATTAGAGCTTATATAATTATTATTCCTTTAAATTGTTTCTAAAATGCGAAGTCAATTTTATGCACAGTTTTCTTCTTCATACAATTAAATGTTATTTTTCATTTTGATCAGGATGCGAGGGATCTTCTCTGAAGGCATGATAATGTGTGCTACAGGACCAGATCAAGTAAACCCTCTTATTCCTCCAGAAGGTTCAGTAATAGGAGACAGAGTACGTCTTCAAGGCTACACAGGTATTATGCTTTCTGTTTCTTGTTTTATGTTTGTCTCATCATTCCTTTGCATGTATAGATATACACTTGCTATGTCAATCACCCTTGTATCATATTATCCTCATGCTGTCCTGAAAATCTTTAGGAGAATTCAACTTTAGTAGATACTAGGTTAAAGTTTTTGATAAGCTGTGGCATGTCAGTCTGATCAAAAATAAGAATAACTTTGCATAAAAGTACTTTCCAAGTCTTATGCTGAATGCACAAATGTGTTACTATAAGTATGCCATGTATTGTTTGCTGCTCGCCAAGTGCCACAGCTAGTGAAGAGTATTTTAGTTTCTTGTACCTCGTGGTGTTGATCTGCCGTTTCAGTTATATGCCATACTTCTCTTTGTAGAGGAGCCTGATGCCCTCCTGAATCCAAAAAAGAAGGTAAATGGTTGTAAAACATTTATAATTTTGAGTCCTTCTTTCCATTGTACTGCTAAAGTTATTTGGATTTACTATTGAATCAAACTTCAGTAGTGTAAACCATTAAAACTCACATGAACATAACAGTGTGATGTATCAATGGTGTATTGAACATAATAATAAGGCACAGAAGAAGAAAGTTCTAGAATAGCCTCCATTACCCAATCGATTGTCCAATCAATGTATAGCTCAATACTAATCATCATAATCATCATCTCCATATGCCCTTGGCCATTGTCATTTATAGTCATAAACAGATATCCACAAATACTTTTGTATCATACAAATTGTATGATTTGTATTGTTTAGATTTGGGAACAAATCAAGCCTGATATGCATGTGAATGCTGATGGTATTGCTACATATAAAGGAAGGGAATTCTACATTGATGGGAAAGGCTCATGCACCTCACCCAATGTACGAAACTGTCCAATAACTTAGGTATTGTGGTTTGGTATTTGATTAAACTTATGAAATCCCATATTCAAGAGTTTTCTGGTGTTTGCACTGAAAAGCTTGTCGTTTGTTTTGCTTCTTCCTGGTTTAATTCACTTACAAATTGACATTTGAACTGGATTTAATATGGACTCAAATTAAGTGTAGTTGCAAGGCATTGTCAAAGCTGAGAAAATTTGCTAAGAATGACTTTCCTGTCCTGCCTATTTCATGTATAAGACCTACCATTATTGGTGGTGGGCTTAGGATTTCTTTGTAAGTATTTGATGAGCATCTTTTGAAAATTCATATGTAACTATTCATATGATTGTGATAAATATAGCTTCTGCCAAGCAATGGAATGATAGTGTCCTAAAGGGCACCTTGGGAGTCAGAGATGTTAATTCACAGATATTTTGGGGGGTTATGGAGTCAAAACTTTGACTACCTAGGCCCATAGACATCAAAACTGGATGGGGGCACAGGTGTAGAAATCAAGTTATGGGCTAGGAGCACTTGCATAAATAGTCTGTTGGTACTACAGAACTTTACCACAGCACAAAAACACAGCAACATTCTTTTCACATACTAACAGCATTTTTCGTGCAACACTCATCAGAGTATGAACACATTGGATAGTGACCTATCACATTAACCGCATCTGGATATATATTTCAGTTAGCCTTTAGGTCACCACCTGACGTTTTCATACTCTGATGAGTGTCGGATGAAAAAAGCTTTTAGTATGTGAAAAGAATGTTGCCACTTTTTCATGCTGTGGTAGAGCACTTGCATGTTCAATCTCTGTGCCAATGGATAAAAAGCATGTGCAAAAGCAGTTTTTTCATAGTTATCCTGTCAGAAGAAGGGGGCATGGGGACTTACCCCCAGAAAAATGTTTTTGAGGTAATGCCCTAGAAAAGTGAAAAATGCCCCTTTGCCTAATAGTGTAGCATCATTGATCTTCATGCTGAGATAGAGAAACTGGCCCCTATACCTGGTTTGATAAAAATTTTGAAGATTTAAAATAGAAAGAGAAGAACAGACCTGTCAACTCTCCTGGTTTTGACTGCTTTCTGCTGGTCTCTTGGTTTACATATTTTTTCTCATGGTTTTTGAAGATGTCATCTAGCAGAAATAAATTGATCTCTTTCTGCTATTACATTGGTTTCAAGGCATCTCTTTTGATCTTGTATGATTTATTTAAAAGATTTTATGATTTATAATTGTGATAAAATGGTCACATTGACTTTCAACATGGCAGAAAGTTTTTTTGCAGTGCTTTCTGAGTAGCAAAAACCTATAAAAAGTAATTTAATCAGACTTCTCATGATCATTTTTGTTATAAACTACTTGCAAAGCATGGCATTTTATTAGGTATATTCATTCTCTGATCAAATTTTTGTGATCTCCCTGTTTTTGACCAAATCTCCCTGCATTTTATAGGAAAAATGCAGAATCTCCAAGTTTTAGAATTTGTAGGTTGACAGGTATAGAAAGCTGTGCAATTTTTTTTTCATTGCTGTGTGCATGTACACCAATGATAGAAGCAAAACAGTCTCTTACCACCACACTGAAGAAAAGACATTTTTTTTATTTGAGATCTCTTGCTTGGGCTACATAGCATGCACTCAAAAGGAGCAGTACCCTATTCCCTAAAGGGTCACCTTCTACACAGAAATTCCTAAAACATTGGTGCCAAGCAGCTGCGTAGCCAAGGTTGTATCTTTTGGGGGGAGCAGAACAGTTTGTGGAAGGGAGAGAGGGAGAAAAGGGTGTGGACCCTTGGGAGGTAGCTCATGAGTTAACTAGGGGGTAGGCAACAGCCCACTGTCATAGCCAGCATTGAAGTACCATTTAATATGAAGAAAGACATAGTGATATGGGTCAGTGGGCAGATTCCTCTGGAAAATATGTTGACCACATGGAGTTCTAATTTTTGACTTCCCTTATCTATATAGAAGAACAGTTGCAGTGATTTTATTGCAGATTTGAGCGTTTTTCGGGCGCCAATTTTTTTATTATTGGGAGGGGACGGCTAACTTTTCTTCCTCCTGGTGTCAAGATTGAAAAAAGGTTCCTTGCACGACAAAATCAGGATATCTGCATGCCACATATCTGTGTTGCAATGTTCCTAGATTCCAGATCGGGTTGAAGAAATGATTGTGAAGTACACTGTAGAGTACTTCCCTGTGATTCAGGTTTCTACTTCGCGTAACGAAGAATAGTAGAACTTCAGTAGTATTTCTGAAGCTATTAAAATACTATCCCGAACCACATCTTTTCGTGAAGTATGCCCCTCCCCTTAAAATTCCTATTTGCGCGCGTGAACAGCCTCGTTTAGGGCTTGAAAGGGGAAGTCAATAGATTGATATTGGGACGGATGTGTATAAAAGAGTTAGGCATTTTCCTAGCTCTAAGTTCGGATAAGCTCATAAGGGAGAAAGAAAATTTAAAATTATGCATCCAAATTTAATCTTAAGTCTTATTGTACTATTTGGACTCGTTGCCACTGTAGAAGGTCTTTCTTGCATTGGAGACAATGAGCAGGAGGTGGATTGGTAAGTTGAAGTAAATTGAAGTAAATGAAGACTATCAGACAGGTACTAATGCAGTTTTGTACCGCCTCCATGTCTGAGTTAAAAACATGAAGTGATGGGTTGCGAAAACGGCCTATTGGATCGTAGAATTCAAAAATCTATGTTTGTATCTACTGAAGTCATTTTTTGAGGTTGCCCACTTGAATGCTAGCGTTAGCATTGCCTGGATCCTATTATATTTGTTAAAACTTGAGTAGCCAATGCAAGTAGGAGAATTGTCAGGAAACATGCAAACAGGATGTGATTTCAATAGTTAATTGCACGTTGCCTAGGTATATTATATACCTAGGCAACGTGCAATTGACTATCAAGATCACATCCCATTTTACATGTTTCCTGAAGATTCTCCTATTTGCATTGTCTCACGCAGAGCTGCACTCAGACATTATAGTGTTGAAAAACTAATTAACTCAGCGAAGTAAACTATTTACCTACAGTGCATTAAAAATCGAATCCTAAGGAGAAAAATTGAGAAGAGCATTAAAGTTGAAAAGCACAGTCCCAAATGTACCCTATGCTTACTACATTTGTTCTTACAAACTTTCAATTTCTGAGAAATGTTTACTCTACTTGGTAGTCATTGCCATAGTGCTTTCCAAAGTCTACTGTCAATGAACCAGACACTATTGCAGAAACATACATGGTTTTGATGAAAAATAGCACTAGCAAAAATATTGAAGAGAAGAAATCCTAATATTGATCCTTTTCATATTCCAATTCTTTGTACATAGCGATAGGTGCTGAATATTCCATTCACCTTTGCTTCCTGTAATAGAGGTTACTATGGATCAATTCCATTGGCATTTTGTATTGTTAAGAGAATGCAATGCTTTTAGCAATCAAAGCCTTTAAGAGACCTATAGAGAATATACCTGCAAATCCCTTTTTGTATAGGTATTCTCTCCTGGAGTGATGGACCAGTGGTTAGAGCAGGCATGGACAAACTACAGCAGTTTTTTTGTGGCCCACCAATAACTTTTCAGAATTGGCACAGGTTGTTAGATTTGCTTTCCCACTGCAAAGATAGTGGGTAGCTCCTGCATCCTGAGTACAGTCGATGTTGCCCACATTTTGGGTAGACTGTCCTTACATATATAACATGCTGAAGTGTTTCCATCATCCTTTCTCAATCATTGGTATGACTTTCAGCTACAATGTCGGTGCTTCTTGTGGCAACTTCTTGCTTTTTTGGTGCTCATCTAGTATTACTAAGTCTTGGTCTGGGTTGAACAATGCCATCATGGATTTGAATTATTAAGCAGATCAAAATTAACAATCTATGAAGCTGAAAAGTATAATTGTCTTGTTGGATGATTAGTAAGTTCAATTTTTATTGATTAAAAGGTATATTGCATACAAGTTGCCAGGCAAGGAAGATCCTGACTTTAATGGATATGGATATGTTTACATGGATAGCAAGTCTAATGGGTTCCAACTATCAAAAGAACCCACCTATGACACCCATAGTTGCATGGGAGCAACTTTGCAGCCAGTGTACAATGGAGTGAAGAATCAAAGAGATGATTTGGCATATATATTTTACAATGACCATAGCCCAAAAGGTAAGATAATATAGATATGTATTTAGCTGTGTGAGATTGACCCTGGAGCTCAGGAATTAGAATGAGTTCCTTTGAGGGAGGGGGATTTTCATGGTAGTCATGTTGCCTTGGTACCCCTTAAGAAGTTTCTCAACTAGGTATATGCCCCTCTGCTCCCTCCTGGCCAGCACTACTGGGTTGAGTAAAGTCCATGTGGTTTATACTGGTGAAATATTTTTCAATATTTTACTCAATCAGAAAATATACTCCTGAGAAAGAATAAGGGGTTATTCAAGCTGATTACATAAACAGTAATTAGAAATCACTGTGATTTTGTAGGGGATTAGAAAACCTTGATAGTTTATTGGAAATGTAAAAGGGCCTGGAGAGTTTTGAGGCTCAAAGTAGAAGCAAAACAGAGAAGACTATGAGTTAGTTAAATAATGCACTTACTGCATTGGTATACTTTGGACAAAAACAATAATAAATAAGTGGACAGGTGTTTGGCTTTGAGGGAAACTTATGAATGGTGTCTGGTAGCTAGACTGCAGGGCTTGTCAGATGTATGCTCAAGATTGCTTCTTCTTTGTTACTGCATGCCATGAATTAGGTGTGTATACCTTGTATTCAATTATGTGTCATGAGAAAGAAGTAGGATGCTCACATGGCAATAAACTTGAAACCAATCTACAAGAGTTAGTTATAGGATCAAGAGGAAAGATTCTAGTATCAAATACTGAGATATCTGATGATACCAAGAAAAGGGAAACACAGATCTAAAAAGTTTTCTCGTTAGAGGATATTGCTTTTCTGGCATAACACAACTTCTGTTGTCATATTCATTCCCACAATGCATTTGTCTACTAATTTTCTTTGAGACATGCATTTCCCATGCCTTGTAGCATATACTGTAAAATTTTGAATATAAGACCTCCTGTATATAAGCCCCACAAATATGAGCCCCAATGTAAGCTAACCCACATATCCATCCTAATATAAGCCCCCTGACTATTTAAATTAGCCCAGGGCTTTCATTTAGGACTGTGTGTTTATAGTTAGGATAATGAATGAACATGCACAGAGCATATATAGAGCCTCTGTATTAACATTTGCCCTGTTCTGAAGATTTATGCAGTAAATGTTATTAGTGCCTCTTAATGGACACTGAAAATGGTGAAGTTTTTGACATACAAAAGTCATCTCTTACCTTAAAAGAGCCTCCTATTATGTGCCCACCTGAATATATGCTCTCCCCAATATAAGCCCAACAAAAATGCCTACTAACCTGTCTAAGCCCAGGGCTTATAGTTAGGATTTTACAGTTTTGCATTAGTTTGTTTCAGCGTGTGATCCTGTATTGATTTATTGAATCCCTGCTTTGCTGATTGCAATATGCAATATGAATTGCAAACTGTTAAACAGTATTTTGCATCAACTTAGTGTTATTGTATTCTTACAGGAAAGGAATATTCAAGTAATGGCCATTCTAAGGGAGTTGTCGCCTTTACTACCAATTCTGGATTTTGGCTCATTGACAGTGTACCACAATATCCACCATATATAAGAGACAATTATACTTACCCAGAAACTGGTAGTATTTATGGACAAATGTTCTTATGTGTCAGTTTTGATGTTTCACAATTTGATGCAATTGGCAAGCAGTTACGTTTTATTGGCCCACGCATTCATGATTCCAAACTACCAAATCAGATGGCTCAGTCAGTTCCCAATATCAAATCTCTGCTACAAGGTATGCATTGTCATGTATAATCAACAAAATAGTAAGAGCTTTTGCAATTGCCCTGTTGGTCCACTTTTAGGCACACCCCATTTAAGTGCTTACAGGTGGATCACCACACATGCACCCTTATCCTCCAAACAGATAGCCAATGTAGCAAAGAACTTATATCATTTGCAACCTGTTTTCTACTTTGTTCTCTGTAAAAAGTGCCTGATTCTCCATTCAATATGAAG
>OLMO02000238.1:8938855-8955896 GCA_900291935.2 Cassiopea xamachana | reverse complement strand
ATAGAGTAAGATTTGCCAATGGTCATTGTCGTTCTTATCCTTTTTGCTAGGTCCTTTTTTGATATTTTGTAATTGTACCTATTTTGCAGAAGTAAACTTTTTATTTCAAAAATAAAGTGATTAATTTTGTCCATTGTGTTTTTGCTAATTGGGGTCCATTTATTGTGAATGAGAGTCCATAAATCACATTTACAGCAGCCTACTATGAATTTCCCAGTATGTTGCCAGCCAATTTCTGAAAAAGGCTCATTTTCCAGCTTTTCCAGCCAGGGTGGACACCTTTTTTCAGTATTTGGTTGGAAAAGCTGGAAAACCATAGGTTTTTCCCCTGCAGTGGCTGGAAAAACTGGAATTTTATTTTGGGCCCAGTAGTAATTAATTGCATTATTAGATGAAAAATGATCTTATCAAGAAACAGGATTTAAGAAGAAAAGATTTTTCAATATCATGTGGTACAGACCTTTTTTCACCAAATCAACTGGGGATTGGAAGTTGTCCCTATGTTTTGCCTGGGTGGTAGGTGGATCCTTGCCCACATGGGATGGTTACCTGAAGATATTGCATTTATATAAGAAATTTCAACTTCTTGGAAGTTTTATGATCAGTCAATACTTTGTGACAATAGTTGGGCTGCATTTGCAAAGGCTGGAATTTCATATCAAAATTCATGGTATGGCTGGAAAAAGTGTCCTTTTTCTACCCAAAAGGCTGGGAGAAGGTCACTTTTTTCTGACACTTTGGCTGGAATCTCAACCATAACTCAGTAGACATCATGCCTTGCTTCTTGCCCTGTTATGATACATTGTAGTTTGCTTTGTTCAAGTCCAATGCATACAACATTAAGTTCTTACTTGTTAAGAGATACCCAGTCCATACCTGGGAGAAAGTGGCACAAGAGCATCAATTTGCTCTGGATACCATTTTTAAGCTTAGCTGAATTTCTCCATACAGCAGTCTCCTTTTCTGAAATTAATCTTTCCACTTTTTCAATGCTGCTCAATTTGTTGCTTATAGCTCTTGTTGAAGCAAATTTTGTCATATTTTTTAACATTACAGATCTTCATATATCTTCTTTCTAGACAAAGTCATACATGGACAGCCATACAAAAATGTTGTCAAGCTAACATCAAAGTCAGGAAAGTCATTCATCCATTTTGCAAAAAATAAGAAGTTTGGTGAAGACTTATATTCAGAATTTGTTGCCCCTGAGCTCAAATCAAATTTGCTAACTGAGACATGGCAGCGTGGGAAAAAGGTGCATGACCCTCTGTGCCAAGGATACACTGTTGAAGATGTGTCAAGCATCAAGATTCTTAACACCTATGAGTTTGAGAGCAGTCAAGATCATTCCAAATTTGCTTTTTCCAAATCTGATAACCACTATGTTTGTGTTGGAGACATTAATAGAATGGTGAGTTACTGTTTTGTAATTTTGTGATGTGATTACAAGCCAAAATCATTGACAACAATAGACATCTGTAGGTAATAGGCCCTTTGATTAATTCATATCTGATCAGGCCATACAGAGGTCATAAGATGTTAGAGAAGCATAGAATTTGAGACTAAACATACATTTTCTTAGAAAGTATAAAATATAGTGACTGAGTATAAATGATGTTTCAATCGCAGAAATATTTTTCTCTTTATTTCTTACTTGATGGGATTGTTGCATAATAGCAACAGCAAAGCCATACTTCTACAATACTTAATGTTCTCACATTCAAGTTCAGATTTCTTTGCCTGTATCGTGTACTGTTGATGTTGTTCTAGTATCTTTTGGTTAACGTTGTGAATGAGGATAATGCTACTAGGGGAACTAGCAGGCAGTGAGCACCAGGGGTCCGTGAGATTCCATCTCAGCACTTGAATTAGCAATTTATTTTGGCAATATTTTGGGTGATATGTTGTCTTTTGTGGTGGATCAACTGCAACCATCACCCAGTATTGTTGATTGATTGGCTTTGTATTACGTATGTAGCAACAAAGTTTCAGGGCAATTTGTTTGGTTTTCCTTTGTTGTTCATTGCTCACTTTGGGAACGAATCGAGCCACTTTGTTTCTTTTGAAAAGGAGTTACAGCACAGTTCATAAATGACAGGGCCCTACGCGTAGTAGTGAGAGAAAGATAGAATGAGATGTTGGGGAATATAGGGTGAACCATTTGGCGAGCTCTTAGTAGTTTGGCTGCCTCTGAATGTTGCTGGCCAATGCTCGAAAAGAAGCGTTGGATGATTTGTTAGGCAACATCTCCAAAGCAAAGAAAATTATGGTTTTTGCAAGGCTTCATTGTGAGCAGTGATTACGACCATTGTTGGCGCTCAAAAGCTTGAGATATATTTTATTGTTTGCGCTGGTATAGATAGATACACGTGTTCTTTTATAAGAAAAAAGTTTATAAGAAAATGAGGCTTGAATTGTCAAAATTTCAAGAAAATCGTAAGAAAATCACGAGGCTCAATTTCCAAAATTAAGTGTTTTTATAGGCCAAAAATCGGTATTTCGTCATTATTGTATTCAAAATGTTAAAGACGGAATTCAAATTCAAGTATACAATATTATTAACGAAAGTGTAAACCACTCTGCCAGTATATTTCAGTAAATGTTAGCAAAAATTTAAGAAAATCTCAGGCTCAATTTCGGGAAAAGTTAAGAAAATTGAAGCTCAGGCAAAATAGTGATTTTCTTATAAAAAAAAAACTTGTAGCTCATGGTCTTGCATAGCCAAAAGTAAGCACTCCGCGCTGATCCAGCATGAAATGAATAATTATTGAGCTCAAAGTATTAATGTTGGGTTTTTAACCACTATGTTGGGTGACCCAAATATCTGTTGGCCCAATGCTAAGAGAGATGTAGAAGCATTCGAATTTATTGGCTGCATGTAAGTAACGATGGAGTGTGCTTTGTCATCTTTCAATTGTTTCTTTAGAGCGCATAATTTCATATATTATAGCTTTTCCAGAATGAATGTCCTTATTAAATCTCTATTATATTACGTTTGACTTAAGCTCCCCTGGTACGTATTCTCTTCTTCATAAATTATTTTAGTGTTAGCTGTTTTCCTCTATCTCCCAAACTCCAGGTGTGGCACTACTTTCCAGGTCATTAGTACCTTCTGTCTTTAACTTACGTTTTTTCCTCAAAGACAGCAACTTCACCGTTGCAGAAATTCAGGTTCTGATCTCAGAGTAGTACCAAAGGAGAGTTATTGTATCAGTATTTGACAGAGGAGTTCTTTACCAGGGTTCTTTTATTTTTCATTTTCTTGCCTTTAGCAGAGCATAATTAATATTAATTGTAACAATTATGTTACTTCATTAATTTACAGTTAGTTTATGCCTTACACGAAACTACTAGAATTCGTCTATCTGAGTACAAGTTATGACTATTGTCGAAAAATTCTGCTCCGACATTTCTCTCCTTTCCGATTCTTGATCCAGCTTTTGAATTATTTTCTGTTTTGTGCATATTTACCAGGTCTTGTTCATATGAAAACTTTCTTTCTTTTGACTCCCGGGGGAGATGTTGCATTCTTGGATTGTACAAGGCTTCTCCAGTTCTGACGAACTCTGACAAAGTGGAGTCTTATGCATTCAGATAAATGAACCATTAAAGGCAGGCTTGTGTATGGCTTGCCGGTTTGACGATGATGTGGCTTATTTTCATCGTTTTTGTTATTTCAATTCAATAATCCACAATGTTTGTATGGCCTAGCTGTAAGATATGTATTGTTTCATGCATTTTAGACGTCCCAGTTCAAAAGAGGTGGCGGCACTATGTGTATTGACAACGAGTACATTTGGGGCCATTTCAGGAAGCTTGTTGGAAGCTACGTGAAATGTGAACAACAGAAGGATCAGTATCAGCATAATGAATTTTAGCTTCTAATCATAGGATGAACTTATTATTCTTCTTGCCATAAATTAGAACAGGGGTCTTATTTACTACCATCTATGTGCTTTTTACGGGTAGTCAACGAATTCGCTGGAGGTATTTTGATTTTTATATTAGAATGTTCTTAGAATTATTTATATTTATTTCTGTTTACGCTGAAAGGTGCAAGGACGTTTTTGATTTTTGACTTTGCTTTTTTATGAATAGCAGTATGTTAGTTTCGCTTTTTATAATGTTCTCTTAAATTCACAGTAAGGTCCTTTATTGAGAACAGTAAGATTTTATACAATTCATTAGTACTCAGGGGCATCTTGGCACCTGTAGAGTAGGGGGGCCAAGCAAAATAATTTCCGATAAAATTCGAAATCTTAGTCTTCACTAACAGCAATAGTCTGAAAATTTTCCGACGAACATTAAAATTTCCGGCCATGGCCACCCTGCTTCCCTCCTCGGCCACNCGACGCCCCTGCTAGTACTGTGTTATTATTTTAAAGTAAGTTTTTGTATATCGATCCACCTTATGCAGACCTACGTATTGACATGACACTTAAAAATACGCTGTAGAATCCAATTCATGATACTATTGCAGCTAGCATTACGATAGTCCTTTGATTTAGTGTTAATCTATATGGCTCTAAAACTACCATTTCCTTGTATTTAGAGGATAGCGCACATCACTTCCAGTCTACAGATTTTCTCCTTCCACAGTTATCTCGTATGCATATGCTATTTGGATCAGTGTTGCCACCCTACCATTATCATTATCCCCTACTGCTAACGCAAGATTCACCTACTTTCACCTACAGCTTCTAAAGTTCCCCTCCCTCCCCCCTACTTATCAGAAACGCTTTAAAAATCCATTCTGGCCAAATACATAGATTGAAATCAGTACGTATTTGTGCTGTGCAATATCTCGATTTATTAGTTTGTTCAAAGTAGTATTTTCATTAGTAGAGGGAATGGTTGAAGGTACAAGAGGTCGCGGAAGGAAAAGAACCAACTGGGTAGATAATGTCACTAGATATGCTGGGATGGGCATCAATGATTGTGCAAGGAAGGCGATGGACAGGAAGGGGTGGCGAATCGTAGTCTCCAACGTCGTGGCCGACACGGAACAGCGGTAAGGTAAGTAAGTATTTTCAAAGCAGTTCTGTTATAAGTAATAGCTCCAGGAAAACAATCTAGTGTTCTGTAGTTTGCATAATCCTAGCCAGTAGTAGTTATTAGAGAGTAAGGAGGCAATGTCCCTTCCAGATGTCATTAAATCAGCAAATTATCAGCAAAATTAGTGCACTAAAGGATAAATGCACACTGTGTTAATAATAAACCACTTCTTTGCCTGCGCCTCAATGTTCTTGTACACTTTCTCCATGTCAGCAACTTCTGCAGATACTCAGCTACTTCTGAAATGCTCCGCCCCGCTGATTTTTCTTGAAAAGCAACCACTAGCCTTAGCAGTAGAAGGTACAAATGCAACACCAATTCGTAACATAGTCAAGAAGCCACCTTTCAAGACAGGCAACCAGACCAGATGAACCTCAACAGCAACACCGGAGCTTCGGTGTTCCCATCAGAAATTTTGATAGTACCACGCCATTTTTGGCCATATTGTGACCAATGCCTTTTACAAAAGAATTAGTGATCGTAACGTCTCCATGAAAGAAAGTGGTAGCAAGATGTTCTATAGTTTCACTTTAAGGTGCAAATAAAGAGCTTTAATTGATTGGGAGGCTAGGTGGTTTGCGAGCTTTCCCAGAAAAATTAACAACCAGCCACATACCTGCTGCGGGCAATGCCCCAAATGGCAATTTATTGCATGGCATTGCCCCTAACAGAATTATTAATCTGGAGGTTTACATAAAAAATAAGGCTTTTGCCCCTCCAAAATGATTGTACAGAAAGGTTTTGCTCCTATTGGACATTTCATCTAGCTACGTGCTTGGTTTCAAGTTCACAAAAGTTACAATTGCCAAGACAATGAGGTCTATTAAAGAGCATTTCCTAGTGGAAAATGCGCATTTGCAGACGAAATTTACTTAGCATTAACAACCGTCCATATACGATTTTTGAAAAAGTCACGTGACTCTAGTGAAGTTTGTTTCATATTTTCTTTTCTTTGTCTTGGTAATTCTTGAAGCAGGTAGCAAATTGATGCATCACGTGAACAAATTTCCACATAAGAACCATGCCTTAACTATAAATGACGTTTATTATCTTACATCACAAGGAATGCTTCAATTCCTCTACATTTTCCCACACATGGAGACTTTCCCCTGTAGGTTCCGCTATAACCTACTGAGTGCCGTCTTCACCTACGGTAGGGGACTTCCCCTACGAGTGGCAACACGGATTTGGATGGATCCTTGCTTTCGCTTTTCTTCAGACGAATCTGACGGACTCTCATTGAGCGTTTATCCCACCTGTGAGCTATTTAATTTTTATTATTTTAAAGTGAATTCCTTCATATTTTGCACTGGACGTAGTGCCTTTTTGGTATGTTTTCTTTCTAAAACTTTATAACTTTCTCTGTTTCTTCATAGTCAATATGGTTTCTTGAACGTATTATCACCATGGACTCCAAATTCTTTAGTTCCTAGTGTTTGTCAGGTAAATTTTTTGCGATTCTATGTGGCTTGATGAGGTCAATAAAGTTCCTCTTCTAAACATAATTTCTTTCCTTTTCTCAGCATTGTCATTTTGTTTTCCCCAATAGCCGACACACAGCTTCAACTTACAACTGCACAACGCAAGCCAAATCCACACTTATTTTAGGCCCTGACCAAGAGTCAACGTCAGGGAAATTATGAACATTTTGCTTAGATACAGTATGTAGGTCAGCTATGCTGCAAGAGAGGTGGCGACAGTATTTTCTGTGACGTATTTTTTAGGAACAGTAGCTGGTTAATTGCTCAAAACGCCCCCCATCCCAACGATAAGTGCCTCGGCACATGACTGGGAAGCGCTCAAAAAGTGGGGAACACATCTTCAAGAGGCGCTCTCACAAGTAAGAAGGGTATTGTATGCACGTGGGTGCATTTAATATGCATTTTGCGTAAGAATAAAGTTGCATGCCAACCCAGTTATTGGGCTTCTAATTGAAGACTCTTCAATTTCTTTTCCTATTTTAATTTCTATTTTACTTTCACTTACGTAGAACTGGTAGATAATGAAGTATGTTATTTAAGTAATGGAACTGTAACCAAGGGGAGAAATAAGTCAGTTATCATAGCATTAGTCTTTTCATTGTTACTTGGTTGCACTCCGTGTTCTGCGCAGCTCGTCCAGTTCCTTCTTGGAAATGTAGAAAGATGTTGATTCTCATGAAAAATCAGGTTTGTCATCAAGCATTTTTTGCCTAAGTAAAGGACAAGCTCGGTGCCGCGGCAGGAAGAGGTCACTCCCCCCAATAATCTCTAAGAATTTCCCTTCTAGGCCCTTTAGTTTTATTCGACAAAATTTGTTTTCGTCGAAGAACGCAGCAAAAACGTTATGTTAGCTGTGTGCAATAGTACTCTATTCTTATTTAGTAGCATCCCAGGTCGTTGAAACGATTTTCTTGTAACTACCTCGATCAGTTTTACATTTTCCATTTTATTACATTTAATTTTAACAGGGCCCTTGTTGATAACAATACTTTCTAGTATTGATAAGGTATTTACCCTGTACAAACATGTATGCTATTATTATTATTAAGAATTTCCCTTCTAGGTCCTTTGGTTTTCTTCACCAAAATTCGTTCTTGCTGCGTTCTTGCCATCTCCGTCTAGCTCAGTCTTCTGGGTCTGAAGATCGTAGTCAGTTAAACCATTAACTGAAATAGTTACGACCTTAGGAAAACCTAGCATGACCAGGAATGTTTAATAGAAATGCTATAGTAGGGTCAAGAGTGAATTGGCGAGTTATTCCCAAGGACGCAGCTTAGAAAAAGGGTGGCCACGAGGCAGGTCTCATTAACAGCAGAGACGCAGGAAGCAATTTAAAAAATGGGAGGAGCACACGAGTTGAGAGGCACCTTGGCATGGTTTCTGGAAGTGAGATTGAGCACTTTGTCCGGGGGGAGGGGGGTAAAACACATAGTGAAAAGTTTAGCATTGTGCCAGTCCCTACATGCAAATTAGCTATGGGGTCCAGGGGCACGCTCCCCCGGGAAATTTTGAAACTTAGATCTTCTGAAATCGCCGGAAACGTGTTTTTCTATTTATTTTTGCATATTCAGAGTTTTCAAAGAGGGCAACCATGTTACATGAAAAAGGGCACTTTGCCAGTCTTTCAAAAGTGGGGGGGGGGCAAGTGCTCCCTCTCCTACGACCATGATTAACATTATTTTCTACCTGCGACTACACATCTAAAAAAATAGGCCAGCAGAAAAAATAAATGTAATAGAGGTTGTATACAGATTTTGATGAAGTGCCTTCAGAACTTTAATGTGACCGATTCTGTGCTTGCAAGCTGCACTCATCACTTGCGCAGATTAATGAGCCCTGCCATGGGTTGCAGGTTTGGCAAAAGGGGCCCTTAGAGTAGGAGTGGGTGGGTGGGCCTGGGATGCTACTAAATAAGAATAGAGTACTATTGTAAACAGCTAACATTCAAATTTCAAAAAGTATGCTTAATATGATATCCACCTCATGCTACATATTGATCTTAGGGTCCTCTGAAGCACCAAGTAGCACTTTCTAGTCAATTGGTCTTTTTTAAATGATTCCTCCATGATCTATTCCAATCCTGATATGCACAGTGCTCAGAACTGGCTGAGGAATTGTCTACAATCACATTTTAAACATATTCTTATGCTTAAAACAGCTTGCATTATTAAACTACAGATAGCATTTGTCAACTTCTACTGCGGAAGCCATCAGACCTATTCAGTAACTACTGGAACTAGATAAAATATATGGTATGAAGTAGATGAGATGGCTGTGCAAAATATGATTTAAACTTAATTTTGATGTTAAATATGGATTCATGCAGCAGCTATTTCTTCTTAACAGCCAAAACATTCTTATTTCTTTATTTCTCAAGGTTTATTATGCACGCTCACATTCCACAATGAATTTTGACATGGTAGAAGAGCATGTTATAATATACTAGCATTAATGTCAGAATCACAATCCTTTTTAATTGATGATTCCCAAAAACTCATACTACACATCAAACAGCAGACGGGTACCCTATTATTTTTTATAAATTCATGGAGCATTTCATTCTGATTGAGTTCAATAGAAAAGAAGAACAGATAAACTGGAACATATTAAAAATAAAGCAAATATCTTGACACGTCCAGATGAATACTCAGTTTTCTTACAGAAATTGTACTTTATATCACACATTCAATTGACCTAGCAAAATTTGAAAGCCTAATTTGTTAAATAATATTATTTATCGTCTCATTTAAGCATCATGGATTTTTATTACTTTGTTGATTCCTCTAGATAGGCAATGAGATCTAAAATGGAAAAAAAGATTCATTCACATGTACTGAATGACAGTCTTTTACATTCACTAAACAATTTATAATGAATGAAACTTAAATGATAAGATAATTCATCTAATTCTAACTATCACATGCATGATAGGTATCATAGCTCTATAACTATGAGAAATACAGCATGAATTTTCTCTGACTTCCTAGAAGATACCATCAATAATTTACTCTTTCTGATCTTTTTTCATTTTTTTATTATGTAATGAGGGGGAAAGAGCTTAGGGCCTACAAAAATGCCCCAACAAAGGAAAAACTTAGAAAAGGGAGAAAGATTAAGTGGATAGAGAGATAAGATCAAATTTGTTGATGTTAGATTTGAAGGATCATAAGTTGTAGGAATAATATGCACAACCAGATCAACATTTTAAGAACTGTCTTCATATCAATGATGGTACTCTCTGATAGACCAGTTTCCAATACTGATGCAAAAAACTCTCCAACTTACCAGCTCTCTCTCCCTTTTTCTTCAAACCAGCGAATATCATCTTAGTTCCAGGGATATATTTTGCTGGATTTTCTAGGTAGACCCACAAAGTATCTCTACCCCATGTGATGCCCTTCTTTTTGTTAGCATCAGTATAACTGAATCCAGGGGCTTGTCCAGTTGACCTTCCAATCAAGCCATGAAGATTAGGCCCAGTTTTGTGCTTACCGCCCTGGTAGAAAGTGAAAAGTAGTAAGGCTGAGACACTGTTAACTTTTTAATCACAATCATAAATATCTTCAGAAACATCAAAACAATAATTGAGATGTTCCACTTTACATACACTTATCACTGGTAAGTAAGCAATTAACCATGACGAACAATGTAGCTATTGTTGTCTATGGGGACAAGAGTCCCAATGGCTGTTGCGCCCCTTCTCGATTAAAGAAGGCCATTCTCTTTGTTGAGTAAGAGGACATTTTTTCTCATTATTGTTCATTAAAGAAAGGATGTAAAAAAGTAAGAGTTTTTTATGAGATGAAGTTAAGTTGGTTTTCACAAAATGGAAGATGGATTATTTTTTTCAAAGTCCTTTTCCATTTCCTCTACAATCTTTCCTATCATCATAAATCATACCTTTCTCAGTTACTTTCCAATAAGATCTCAACCAACCCATTAAGTCCAGCTCATAATAAGCAATGTTTTCTTCCATCCTTTCTCAATGGTCAGGCAATTGTGCCCTTCCTTATTACAATAATTCTCCAAACAATTTAAATAAAGGCTCTTCCTAAGTGTCTGCATCTATGTTATAACACTCATCATTCACTATGTCAACAAAGATATCCATCCACTTATCCATATTGCACTTCCTTCTAGCCTCACAAAGTCAGCTACCTTGCCTTGCCTAGTTGTATTGCTATGCAACAAAATATGGCATGCATGGGCTTGATTAAGTGTACATAGAACTGCTCCAGGCAAACTTATACTGGCAAACAAAGATACTAACCCCTTAAATATGCTCTATATTCCAACTATCCTTAGCCCTTCCTAAAGCAATGGAATTAGTGACAATGTTATTTCTTACAGAAAAGTATCGCTATTTCTAAAACTAATGGTGAGGCCCAGATTGGAATTTCTGTCTTGCGCGGGGGATTTCTCCCCCGCGCACGTCAGCTGTCAGCCGCGCAACTCTTGTAAAATGATTCTTCCAGTCGTGCAAAATTCTTCTAGCAAGGCAATATTATACGCTACTCTATAATCTCAGCCGCGTACATATTATTCTCAGCCGCGCAAAAGTTTTATCCAAACTACTAACAGCCGTGTAATTTCTAGGCCACAAACATATCCTCCGCGCATCATTTAAAGTTTCCAATCTGGGGTGAGGCCATAAACTGAAACCAACGGAGATACTAGATTATGCTCTCGTTAAGCAATAACGACAGCAATGCTAATAATAAACCTTTTCAACACTATGGCACTGCAAGCATCTTTGCTTAAATACTTTGGCACCTTTCGTGGCATCACCTTTTGGAATTTCGCCAGAGTCTTTCTTACCCATCCTGCAATAAAAATAATTACAAAAATTTAAATTTATTTCAGTCAATATCACGCGAACTACACAGAGGGCTCTAAATAAGGCAGAGGAAGACAGGAAAGGCAGACAACCGATGTCAAATGTGTAGAGTTCGTGGCAGGCGGCCTGGAAGACAAAAGGCTTTGGGTACACGAGAAAAGATAACTTGAAGTGATGGATGAATACAGCACTTGAGTTGAAGTGGGAATAGTCTGTCAAATCGGATACAAGAAAAGAAATACACGCATCCTGCCAAAATAAATATGTGTACCTGCAACATTAAACATGCGATGATATTTCATAATGAAAAATAGTTGTGCCATAAGAAATGTCAATGGGTAGGGGGCCCATCCGCAACCATCTCGTTTTCTCAAACTGGAGAGTTGATTAAATCGTGGCTGGCTCGGGAAAAATCAAGGATTTCTTTGCAAAATAGCGATTCGGGTAGAACTTTCTTCTTGGCCGTGCAAATTTAAAAGTCACCCTCCACCTCCAAGAAGTTAAGTACCCCAAAAGATAGGAATCAAAGAAACACCTAGATAATGGCAAACTGTTTTCTAGGCCTATTAGGCCATTCTGCATAGTTGAATGTTATGCAATATCACAGGATACCGTAAGCCATTAGCCCGTCCAGCATTCACTTTCACTGTGTAAATAGCAGAATATAGCAGCAATCTCATAATTCTTACCTTCTAAAGACAATTAAGAGTCAATTTGATTTGCAAGCTCCACTACGTCTCTCACGCGACCCGTTCACCAAGTAAAGGAAATTGCGTTACGCGTGTTCTTAATGAAATCCTCAATGTGACGTATAACGAGTCTTCCGTATTGGACAAGTTGGACGGATTCGAACACATAACAGAATTGTAGGGGCAGAATAGGACACCCTGCTACCTCTACCGCATATTATCGCGTTTCCATGGCTTCACTTAATCGAATGCCAGAAAAGTGGGTTATGTTACCTATGCAACTTTGTATTTTTAGTGGGTCTGATAAGATTTCTTTTAAAACCTTCCCTAACTAATTTCTCACTTTTTATCAACAGAACAAACATAACTAAAAGATTGCAGTAGCCAGACCTGTGTTTGCAGGGGTGGCAAAATTGTCTTAGATGAATCACGTGGTACAATATCTGAGATCCTATCTCATACTTTATGCTATCAAAGTCAAATGGATAGTGTGTGTGCAGGAAAAGGATGAAGTTTTTAGCATGTAGCAAAGACGAAGGTTGAGCTCAATCAGCTTCAGGAGCTCTCTCCTTAGCTACAAATAGAAAGCAGTAAAGTAAATTGCAAACAACTTTCCAGGGGTGGCAAAAAGCTGGCTTCCTGTTACCCAGGGGTGGCACTTGCCACCCTATGGATATGGGCTTGTTTACTGTATGATATTAAGCATATAATATCAGAGTGTATATTACTTTACAAAAACAATCAATATATTTGACAATGGACAAACCGCATTCTGGATTTGCAATAAGGTGTTGTCCTATGGCCTACTCACAATTAATTTTAGAATTGTTCTTTTTACATATACGAAGTGGCTGTTCTCTTACGGTATTACTTTTCTTCCTGATGCTCGCGGGGACATGCGGTTTTATTCTGTCTGCTAGTCTCTGCGTAGTGCGTCCTACTTACCGTGCTTCACATCGGCACGAAACTTCATAATTAACACAACTGTTTTGAGTGGTAGGAACGCAATCTTTTTTAGCAGATGGTAGCATAACTCTAGTGTTGTAAACCACACGGGGCTTCACAGCATAGTACAAAGATGTAATGGCTTTACTAATTTGATTTTCAAGCTTTGATGAAATATTACCAATCCAAGGCAATTTTAGGTATACCGGGCACTTCTCTGGACTAAATGTTTTCCTTGCTGCATTAATTTTGAGGGTTCCTATTGCTTACCCCTACTTCCATGCCCAATAAGGGGCTTGCCACTTATCCTCAGCCCTCTCACTCAAAAGTATGTTTCAGTGTCATGTATCAACTTTCATGCCTTGCATATTTTGTTTCTTTTATTTTTCAAACCCCATCCCTCTCTTTCTGTTTCTCTGCCACCCCTTTTCATGCAGTAGATCATTATCAATAATACTGCACAGTAACTGTATTTGATTGGAAATTTGCATCATTCTACAAGAATATCTCTGCAGTATGATATTCAAGTAAGAAAGTCAATTGAGCAATTCATCTATTGAACTAAAAATTGCAGTTAATAATTAGTTATATCAGCAGCACTGTTGAGAGAAAAGGAATAGCCAGAGGCTATGATCGCAGTGAAGAGAGAATAGGGAATTTTTAGAAAGTGAGCATCAACTACAGTAAATGAAAGGGTTAAAGTTATGGAAAATAATCTTATAGCCCTAAGGGAAAAATTGTTTCAAAGAGCATAAGGGCAACTACCAATTTGCTTCTAGGTACTAGTATAATGAGGTCTACCAGCTGGAACTTATCTGTTTACTTTAGTTTGGACTTGCAGGAATATACAGCATCAGGTTTTTCATATTTTATAAAAAGTTTCTTTCTGGTATCAGTACAAGATAGCAGAACAAATTTAGGTGAGAAGAGAGTATTTCTTAACAGGACAATTTCATGGTAATTCTGCCCCTCCCCCAAGAGAGTTATCTATATGCAAAGACATACAACATTTACTTCAAATATACATAAATAAAACATCACATTATTCTTGTCACATTTTCTAACAATAATTTTGTTCCTAAAGAGACTACCCTTTTCCTACACATGTAGGCATCACATTACTGAGCTGCAAAGTCTTTAAAAATACTGATAAGTAGAATCAAGTAAAGTTCAATTTTCACAGGTTCTCTATTACTTGGTTGCTTGTTCTAAATAGGCAATAAGATCTGAAATTTAAAAGAAGTTGTATTAAAAATGACATAAAAATAACAGTGATTAATGGCAATTCTGACATTTGTAGATCCATCACATTCTGTAGAGTTCTATTCCAACAAGAGCTATGTCCAAGTATGGGACACTTTCTAAATCTTTGAGTAATATTCTAGAGAATGCATTGTCAGAGCTGGAATCCATTGTAAAATTGTATAGCTGGAAGCAATGGTGTGCTGAAGGACTTTTGAGAGGAGTGTAGGGTTAGGGGGTTTGCCAGAGCGATTGGCATTTGTTTGGCTTGCTCATAAAGGCTGGCATAGCAATTATTTTTTGTTGCCAGTTCTGGGAAACTTGCAACTTTTTTGCAACCCCTAAGCCTATACACCACTCAAAAAAAACTTCAAGAACACCAATGATTCCAGCTATACAATTTTATAATGCATTCCTCTGGTAATCATGATGCATTCTCTATGACACTATTAAAAGATTTATATCTACAAATAAAATGAACAAACCTACAAATAACTAGGAAAATACCATTTTAAAATATTTCTAAATAACAAAATTAACATTTAGCCTTCACTACCATCTGCTTCTAAAAGGGCTGCTATATGGTAGGATAAAACATTTGAAAATTGTTAGTAATAAATGCCAATTGGTGTTCATTAAAAGGTCTAGTTTCCAACCACCATACCCTTAAAGCTAAATCTTACAATATAATTATCATATAACTCTAACAAATCTATTTTTCAAGCATAACTAACTATTTATCAAAAGATTTCTCATAATACCAGTTCTCTCTTCAACTGTCTTTAATCCTGAAAATACCATTGTTGTTCCTGGGATATACTTTGCAGGGTTCTGTAAGTAAACTGATAATGTTTCTCTATTCCATATGATGCCTTTATTTTTGTTTGCATCAGAAAAAATGAAGCCAGGAGATTTTCCAGCTTTCCTTCCAAAAAGTCCATTGAGATTGGGACCATTTATATCACTTCCAGCACCCTAGGAGAGTGAAAGTCAATAGTCATTATTTATGTCCAAAACACAATATTGTGTTATGGACATAATTATTTCTTCATTGTCCAAAACTGGACTGTATCAAGAGTGTTGCAAAATAAAATATACAACTTCTATTATAGAAAATAAGTAATAAGAGAAGTTCTGTACTAAATCACTAAAAAAATTCAGCCTAAATGGCAAGTTTCCATCCATACCAAGACAATTAAAGTATTAAGCACATGCCAATTGAGCAAGATTGGAACATTGATAATGGTGACGTAAATATCACGATTGCTTTCAATAATCTTGCAGGTAATAATAGAAGTGTTTGCTATACTTGGCTAGCTTCTTCCAAAAACAGTAGCTCTCAGTTTGTAAACATGCCACATTCACAGTCAAAAAGGCCTCTATACTTAAATAAATTTTGTACCTTTTCAACTTTATGACACCTTGAACAATGCTGTTTAAATAGTTTGGCACCCTTAGTGGCATCGCCATGTAAAAAATCACTAGAAGCCTTCAACACCATTCTGCAAATAGACAAGAAGTTTCTATATTCACTGATTTTGCTATAAATTCGAGCTATTATAACCGAATACAACTCGCGCTCTTGACTAGGCCATAGTTAACAGCCTAATCTTTGCAGCAATTTAAATCATGCAAACAATACAAAAAAAACAAAAACTTTGAAGCAACCAGGAAATTGAGAAACCTCTACAAATATTGGGGAAACAGTCCAATGTTTCCACTTCCTTTCCAACCGGACTTGATCCGGAATCAGATATGTGCATTTGATTTATAGTATGTGATGGATTATCTAGTTGGAAGGAGGCTAGGGTGCATTCCGTGTAAGCCCCACCAGGGTTGCCAGATTGGCATTTTAAATACCAAATTTCACAATTTTGACATTCTTCAGAGTAGTTTGGAATTTCAAAACTGCATTTGGCAGATGTTTTAATTTGGCATTATAATTTGATGGTTGGTAACATTATAGCATCTTATAAGCAACTGGACTTTCCTTTGGCTTGCTTTTCTGTGTTAAGATATAGGGGCTCAATTCAATTTTTCTTCTAAACAATGCATGTAGGATATTGTTTTTTCTTCCATGCATAAACGAGGTATGATTTTGAAGAATCCATGGTAGCCGGGTGTAGTGAAATGCTAGGGCTGAAGTCAATCAAAGTATTCAATATTTTGGCAAGAGTGTTCCAGCCACGTAGCTGAAGGCTGGTGACGGGGGCTCACCCCCTAAATCCACTTCCCTTGCCAATCCCCCCCCCTTAATTTTCCTCGAGCTAGTTGCTTTTCCTTCTATTTTAGGCTGTCTGCCCCCTTGGGAAAATTTGTCATCCAAGACCGCCCCCCAGCTACGAAGATCCAGCTACGTCACTGAAGTGTACCATTGCTAAAGAGATATCTATGTGAACACCGTGCCCTCTATAGCCTTAACACACCCATTTCATCCAGTATCCCTGTTGAAAGCTTCACTGTTCTTTCACAAGAACGACTAGTTTGGCTCAGTATTGAAGCTGTGTTTCAACTTAGCGAAACTTTCTTACCTAAGGATAGTTAAATAGCTGGATTTACACAAATATACTGCACTAAACTACAATTTTTTGCTAGGTTACACTCTTTTTTTTATAAGAATAAAGTCTATAAGAATATTGAGGCTCAAAATTGCTAAAATTTAAGAATAATTTAAGAATATTGCCAGGCTCAACCTTCATCAAAACTAAATATTTTGTTAATCGAATCAAAGCTTTATACGAGAATGGATGGTTCATGGGACAAATCGAGTACTTCAATAAAACTCTTGCCAA
>OLMO02000238.1:8912931-8927803 GCA_900291935.2 Cassiopea xamachana | reverse complement strand
GTGCAAATGGAAAAGAGATCAAGAAGACGGTGCTAAAAAATACAGACAGACAACAAGCATTCCAATCTGGATTCATGAGTTGCTCAAGCCAATTTTTACAGACCTGAGTAGTGATGAATTACTCAAAAAATTTCAGCATGGAAAAACGCAAAATGCAAATGAAGCTTTAAACAACATTATTTGGACAAAGTGTCCAAAAAATGTATATGTTGAAAAGGATGTTTTGGAACTGAGTGTGAATTCAGCTGTGCTTGATTTTAATGAAGGACCATCAGGGATTCACAGCATTCTGAACTATTTTAACATTGATTCTGGCATTTTCACAAAAATATTATCTGCTGAAAAGTTAAAAGCTAGAGTGAGAGGTATTATCAAAAAAGAGTCTGAAGCTGTAAAAAGAAGAAGAAAGCAACTCAGAAGTATGAGGAAAGGGTACCTTGATAGGGAGAAAGAAGAAGAGGGGGGAGAATCCTATGTTCCAGGAGCCTATTAGAGACTTTTTATTTTGTCAATTTTCTTGGCCAATTTTCTCAAAATCACATATTTTAAAGCAAAATAAATTTTCATGCAAGATATTTTCATGTCTACAAGGCCAATAACCTTGAAACTTCATAGTTTTAGTCCATAGCTATTGCTTGAGGGCCAGAAGTAACTTTTTTCCAAAATCTGATTTCCATCCCATGATATGCATTGTTTTAGGTCTATCATCACACCTAGAATTTGTAGAAATTTGGTTAATTGCCTGTAAAACATTTATTAGATGCATGTTTTAGATAATACTACTTCTAGCCCTCAAGCAGGATGTCCTCCAAAGACTGTAAAAATTTGGGCTAGATCACACTTCTCAATCCTGAAATATGCTGCATGAAAATATAATGGCTTTGAGATTATGATTATGATGATGACGTCATCACATTTGCATAAATTGAAAAAATTTTTTCACAAATGCTAACTTGAGGCTAACTGTACACCAAAATCCTACTAAGTTCTCATGTATCACGAATTGGTTAAAATTTTTGCTATTTGTTGGGAAACCACCTTAAGTGCCAAAGGTATGACCAGGGATGTACCGACGGGGGCATGGGGGTATTCTGCCCACCCCCTAATGTTTTCAAATTTGCAAGAAAGTTGATCAAAAAAGTTAGCCAGGCAGCAAGAGAGTTGATCACAGTATTTTCTGTGACTTTTTTCTTAGTAATAATATAGTAACAATAGTTGGTCAATTGGTCAGAACGCCCTCCCCCAACAGAAGGTGTCTCACCACATCACTGGCTATAGCTTTGCCTGATAATCAAACGGATACATTAAAATTTTTGTCGGTATTTTTACGCCATCATAGACAGAGATGGACAGTATTTTATATTAGTATCTTGAAGATAGTATTCAGATACTGAAATCAGTAAGAATAACTTACAATAAGATGCTTTCCTTTTGAAGTAATGTAACTTGTAATAAGATACAAGTTTTGCTCAATAACTGTATCTTTTAATAAGATATTTTCAAATAATCCTTTAAAGTTAAAAGATACTTTTGGCACTTCTATGAATAAAAACTGAAGTAAACAACGATATTATTGGCAGCCTTTGGGATATTACAGTTGATGGTTGGCAACATTATGGCATCTTATAAGCAACTGGACATTCCTTTGGCTTACTTCTCTGTGTTAAGATAAAGGGACTCAATTCAATTTTTCTTCTAAACAATACATGTAGGACATTGTTTTTTCTTCCATGCATAAACGAGATATGATTTTGAAGAATCCATAGTAGCCGGGTGTAGTGGAATGCTAGGGCTGAAGTTAATCAAAGTTTTCAATATATTGGCAAGAGTGTACCAGCCACGTAGCTGCAGGCTGGTGAGGGGGACGTCATCCCCTAAATCCACTTCCCTTGCTAATTCCGCCCCCTTAATTTTCCTCGAGCTAGTTGCTTTTCCTACTATTTTAGGCTTTCTGCCCCCTTGGGAAAATTTGTCATCCAAGACCACCCCCCAGCTACGAAGATCCAGCCACGTCACTGAAGTGTACCATTGCTAAAGAGATATCTATGTGAACACCGTGCCCTCTATAGCCTCAACCATACCTAATTTTAGTGTGCAGTGATAACCAACTTGTGCAGTGATAAACTCAAAACGTGCAGTGATAAATTATGAAATGTGCAGTGATAAGAACGGTGCTTAGCCATTATGGTCATACTTGGGAAAGAGTTCTGACTTTTTTTGTACGTACATACTGCCAAGTTTAACTGCTTGTCCAACATCTCCTTTGGAAAATGCTCCATAACCATGACAAAAAATATTCAAAAATCTTAGAATACCTTATAGACCTAAATTTTCTGGAAAACAATGTTACCAGATCACGGAATGTACTGTGAAATGCAACTGCTCAGTTTACTTGACTTTTCATTTACGGTATCCCTGTTTTTTAGTAATTTTAACTTTATGTTTTATACTACTGGAAAAATATCTCAAAATAACCCATAAAACGTGCTGGTACATATATACCAGGCCCCCTATTGGTGTTACCCCCTCAGAATGCCTCATTTCTTGTAAAATGTGCAGTGATAAAATTTCCTTAAAATTAGGTATGACCTCAACACACCCATTTCATCCAGTATCCCTGTTGAAAGCTTCACTGTTCTTTCACAAGAACGACTAGTTTGGCTCAGTGTTGAAGCTGTGTTTCAACTTAGCGAAACTTTCTTATCTAAGGATAGTTAAATAGCTGGATTTACACAAATATACTGCACTAAACTACAATTGTGTGCTAGGTTATAGCTTGGAATGTAGTGCTAAATTGTTAATAAGGGGGGGGGCAAGAAAGAATTTTGGAGGCCACGCTCTTTTGTATCGTGTGAAGTAACAATTTCAGTTTATTCTTCGATATTCCACTGAACATCAAATTTTTGGCAGGCTATAATAGCATTATTTGCATTGCCATTGAGCCTGCTATGCAAAGTTAGGTTATAGAATTTTTTTGAAAGGCTTTTTGCAAAGCAAGGACACTGAAACATACAGACAAAAAGAGGATTGAAGCATTTGAATTATGGTGCTATCGTCGTTTATTGCGTATAAGTTGGACTGAAAGGATTACTAATGAATGTATTTCGAATAAGACGTATGCTGGCGAGAGACTGCTATCAACTATAAGTCGAAGGCAAATGACTTTTATTGGGCACATATTGAGAGGAAAGGATATCACCATTTATTTAGTTCTAGGAATGGTTTACGGCACGAGAGGGAGAGGAAGACCAAAAGTTAGATATGGTGACAACATCAAGAAGGTTTCTGGTGGAAGAAATATTATTGACATATACAGAATGGCACAGGATAGAGGGAAATGGAGAGCCACGACGGTTTATTTGCACCTCTTGTTAGATGATGATGGGATGCTTCACCCCCAAACCTTCAATGAATATAGGAAGGGGGTCATGCCCCTCTGAGCCCCCTTGGAGTATAACCCTGGCTTGAAAATGCAAGGAGTTACTCGCAGAGATCATTGTCGCCAAAGACTCCACCCACCCCTTAAAAAATTCAGTTTTGTAAGGGAATAGCAATTGGGGAATAGCCATGAGCTGAAAACGAGGTTTGTCTTGTGACAAATCAGCGATAATTAGTAGAAGTTCAAGATTGTACAACACTGTGCAACCATATGGCTAATGGTTTTATGATCTTGGAAGTACTCATGAATAATGGCAAAACGTAGGAAAACAAGTGCAAATGGTACAGTAGTCAGTAGTTTTTAGTAGCTTACTACACCAAGAGAAATAAATATTTAGCCCTAGGTGAGACTTAGGCCGTTCTTCCTTTCCTATGGCTTCATTTAAAACTGGCAAAGTTAGACTTCCAATGATTGTTTCCTAGGATGCTGTTGATTTTTATAGGAAATTGAAAAGAGAGGTATGAGTGAGCAAGCAGAAAATGCCGAGTTACTGAAAGTTTTAGAGTCGGGAAAAATTGAAGTGGTTGGAGAAATCAAGCAAGTTTTGCACGAGAACTTGTATACTGCAAAAGATGCTTCCCTCTTAAATTCATTGGTAGAGTCGTACGTTCTGTCGAAGTCAGAGAATTTGCTTGGCATCATTACAGGAGTTAATGAGTCACAATGTCAGGTACAACATTTTTTTGTCTAGACCAACCAATACCAAATTAAAGAGTTTTGTGTACATTTTCAATTTAACTCTCACGTGCATATAGGAAGTACTCTATGAAGTACAGTCTAGGAAATGAAATCCTAAACAATGCATACACACATGTACCCAAATTTACGTTTTAATGTGGGATCAGAGATGGGCTGAAGTACTTTTGAAAGTGCTTTCCTTTAGGGGGGGGCATTCTGACCATTTTATCAACTACTGTCACTAACACAAAGGTCACAGAGAATACTATGACCTATCTCTCTCTTGCAGCATGGCTGAATTTTGACCAAATTTCTTGAAATTATGAAATTATTGAGGGTTTCACACCCCACACCCCCCGTTTGCACATCCCTGTGTGGCATGTATGTGCTAGTGTTGATTTGCTTTCAGTGTTGTCTTTCTTCCTACCTTTAGTACCTTNTATAGAGTTACGTATTCAGATGATAGCGAGGACTACATTGGCATTGATGATATTGATGGAGTTGAAATAATGCTTTTGGACTAAAATCGTATTTTGACTTGTTCTGTTTGTTCTCGCTGAAATTTATGATGAATCAACACATCAAAAATTATTTAATATGTTTCTTTGATCTTAAGGCGAATTTACACCTGGTGTTGAGCAAGAAAAAGTTAAGAATAATTTAAGAATAATCTGAGGCTCAAAACCGAAATTTTTTAAGAATATTGAGGCTCAGAAAAAAATTAGGTATTCTTATAAAAAGAAAAGAGTGTATAGCTTGGAATGTAGTGCTAAATTGTTAATAAGGGGGGGCAAGAAAGAATTTTGGAGGCCACGCTCTTTTGTATCGAGTGAAGTAACAATTTCAGTTTATTCTTCGATATTCCACTGAACATCAAATTTTTGGCAGGCTATAATAGCATTATTTGCATTGCCATTGAGCCTGCTATGCAAAGTTAGGTTATAGAATTTTTTAAAAGGCTTTTTGCAAAGCAAGGACACTGAAAAATATAGACAAAAAGAGGATTGAAGCATTTGAATTATGGTGCTATCGTCGTTTATTGCGTTTAAGTTGGACTGAAAAGAACACTAATGAATGGATTCTGAATAAGATGGATGTAAACGAGAGACTACTATCAACTATAATTCGAAAGTAAATGACTTTTATTGGGCACATATTGAAGGGAAAGGACATCACCATTGATTTATCTCTAGGAATGGTTTATGGCACAAGAGGGAGAGGAAGACCAAAAGTTAGATATAGTGACAACATCGAAGAGATTTCTGGTGGAAGAAATATGATTCAGATGTACAGAATGGCACAAGATAGAGGGAAATGGAAAGCCACGACGGTTTATTTGAACCTCTTGTTAGATGACGATGGGATGCTTCGCCCCCAAAACCGTCTATGAATTTTGCAAGGGGGTCGCGCCCCTCTGGACCCCCTTGGAGTATAACCCTGGCTTGAAAATGCAAGAAGTGAGTTACTCGCAGAGACCGTTGTCGCCATAGACTCCACTCATGATCAGTGACTCCACCCACCCCTTAAAAAATTCAGCATTGTAAGGGAATAGCAATTGGGGAATAGCCATTAGTTGAAAACGAGGTTTGTCTTGTGACAAATCAGCGATAATTAGTAGAAGTTCAAGATTGTACAACACTGTGCAACCATATGGCCAATAGTTTTATGATCTTGGAAGTATTCATGAATAATGGCAAAACGTAGGAAAACAAGTGCAAATGGTACAGTAGTCAGTAGTTTTTAGTAGCTTACTACACCAAGAGAAATTAGTATTTAGCCCGTTCTTCCTTTCCTATGGCTTCATTTAGAACTGGCAGAGTTTGCCTTCCAATGATTGTTTCCTAGGATGCTGTTGATTTTTATAGGAAATTGAAAAAAGAGGTATGAGTGAGCAAGCAGAAAATGCCGAGTTACTGAAAGTTTTAGAGTCGGGAAAAATTGAAGTGGTTGGAGAAATCAAGCAAGTTTTGCACGAGAACTTGTATACTGCAAAAGATGCTTCCCTCTTAAATTCATTGGTAGAGTCGTACGTTCAGTCGAAGTCAGAGAATTTGCTTGGCATCATCACAGGAGTTAATGAGTCACAATGTCAGGTACAAATTTTTTTTGTCTAGACCAACCAATACCAAATTAAAGAGTTTTGTGTACATTTTCAATTTAACTCTCACGTGCATATAGGAAGTACTCTATGAAGTACAGTCTAGGAAATGAAATCCTAAACAATGCATACACACATGTACGCAAATTTACGTTTTAATGTGGGATCAGAGATGGGCTGAAGTACTTTTGAAAGTGCTTTCCTTTAGGGGGGGGCATTCTGACCATTTTATCAACTACTGTCACTAACACAAAGGTCACAGAGAATACTATGACCTATCTCTCTCTTGCAGCATGGCTGAATTTTGACCAAGTTTCTTGAAATTATGAAATTATTGAGGGTTTCACACCCCACACCCCCGTTTGCACATCCCTGTGTGGCATGTATGTGCTAGTGTTGATTTGCTTTCAGTGTTGTCTTTCTTCCTACCTTTAGTACCTTTTTGAAAAAATGAATGATCTCCTAAAACGTGGGATGCAAACTGATGTCACTGCACTTCTTGTTAGTGTCATCCGGCAGCAGGTAAAGTTATTTTTCATTGGAAAGTTCCATGTGTATGAATCAAGCTATCATATTCTTTTTAGTAGAACAGAGAAATTATATGTTGATGCTTAATATTATTAGAGCATATTTTGAATATTTTGTTACTTATCTGGATTTTTGAAACAGATAGTACTAAATGCTGAATGTTTCAATGGCATGTTTGTCCGTTATGCTACTCCATTATTGCTTTCTTTATATGGATTTGCCTGTATTGTCTATTTGGTTGTAAAATCATATTATATTATGAATTGTTTGTAGCCATCATGGCTTTACAAGATTGTTGGCTCTAGCTTCTTTGGGAACTACTTGAAGTCTCTGCGTGTAAGTCAATGTCCTTTGCAGCTAATTCCTATACAATGCTGATGTGTAGAGTAGAACCTTAAACAAAATGGAACTGGTGTTTGAGTTAGAGATTCATTAGTTCATGTAAATGCTGTAGCTTGAAGGTTTGAAGCCTCAAAAGATTGTCCAAGAGCCCTGCATTTTCCCTTACAAGTAGTTACATGTAAGGTATTGATATTTTTGGTTTATAAATTTATGCATTTCTCTTTCATTAGACATGTAATTGATTGCCGTAAAATTTTGTTTTCCAACAGGCCGAGCAAGATGTTGTATTTCTAATGAGTGGTGCTATTATACTGAGCATGCTGTTGCCTTGCATCCCATCATTAGTTGCACAATACCTTGGTGATATCTTAGAGATCTTTATTCAGATGGCATCATTTGTAGTGTACAAGCCTGGTAAAAATTTCTTGCAATCACCTCTATTTATGAAAGTTGATGATATGAATCTCCTTAGACCCTTTTTTGTGTTAGCAGAATTTTACAGAAAGTAGTAGCTCAGATTTGGTGCAACTCTAATATAGCAAAAAACAATTTGTTTAGTGGGGAAGGATTCCACTCAGTAAAAATAAAAGCACTTCATTTTGCAGCAAAGTGCTCTACACCACATTATCACAATATTCTTCATTTCAAAGGGTCTTTTAGTGGAAACACCTCAATTTTCTCAACCACTCAAGCTACACCTGCCTTTTTCAGCTGTTTAAAACACTCTTTGCTACGTAGAATTGTATCGCTCAATGATCCAGTTTGTGTGAACAATCATCATGCAATTAGTAATTAGGATTTAATAGATATTTTGTGATTGTCACGTTTTTGGACTTTAACTGCACAATCATTGTAAGCATAGTGTTTTGTAAAACAGGAAGAAAAAATGGGGCTGAGGTATCTAAAAGCATTAAAATTGAGTGAGTCCAAATAGTTAATGAAAATGTATTTTGGTGCAATTTTAACAAACCAAAGATGTGCCCTATACACTAAAATCACTGAAACAATATGATACAGAAATTAAACAGCCTATGGTATGAGTAAAGTTTTCCATGTTCAATGGTATTAGTTGGCCATTGTAACAGAGTATGTGTGTATTTCTTTTCCCTTAATGGTGGAACAATGTGTTTTGTTTTTCAGCTTCACTACCAGATATCCTTACTATTCATCTTCAAATTGGTGTTTACATTCTCTATCACCGATTATATGCAATGTACCCAAACAACTTCTGTTCATATCTTCGTTCATGCTTTGGCTCAAAGGGTAATGACCCTGTCTTTTGTAATGTCATCCAGGTAGGTTTTGTTGTATTTTGACTTGTTTTTGCCCTGGGTGATATATGGAATGTAATATATAATGCAGCACAAACTGTGATATTAGAAATAGATAAATTTACCTCTGTTTACACTACTAAAAAAGTTACCCAATGTAAACCCAGGTTCAACCCATGCAGATATTTGTAGTGTAAATACATACCTACCCAGGTTGAACCCAGGTAAACTCAACCCACCTCCATAAGTAGGTTGAGTTTGCCTGGGTTCAACCCAGGTAGGTATGTGTTTACACTACAAAGGTCTATGTGGGTTACCTCTACCCAGGTTGAACCCAGGCTCATCCTGTGTAGCTTTTGTAGTAGTGTAAACAGGGCTTTTGTTATTATCAAGGGTTAAATTTGTTGAATGACCTGAAATAAAGAGGAGCAATTTTTTGTTTACCAAATAATCATCAAATGTATTTTTAAAGCATACCTTCATGGCACTTACTTTAACCAGAATGAAATGCATCATGAACAATTTTGGTTATATAGAGGCTGAATATTTACATTCTATGCCTTGAATATAAGAAAACTTTTCAAAAAATGTATCCCATATAATAATTATTATATATTATTTCATTTTTCCATGCAGCCAATGTCGCAATTTGTCAAGTTTCATCCTGGACTAATTCTTGATACTTCAAAATCAGAGACAGAAAACACGAAGTAAGTTTTTAGAGCTTTTTTAATATCCTTCATATCTTCATCTGTACTTGTTTCCCACACTATTAACTGATTTTTTTTAGCTCTTTAGATGTACTTAAAATCCATGTGCTAGTAGATATCCTTTATTTTGATCTCTTAGGTGGAAAATGTTTCAGCCACATGATGTATTTGCAGAGTGCCAGAAGATCTCCCTGGACCCGTTCGATGCAGTGAAAGAAGCTACATATACAATCTTCTCTTACCAAGGCCCCAGCACAACAGGAGTAGCTCCGAAAAGAGAATTAGTGACTAGCACTTCAGTAACTAGCGTTGATTGTGAGGAAGGGGGTAATGCTAATTCTAACCAAAAAGTAGTTTCTAATGAAGGACTTGTACCCTGTGATGACCGATGGCAGAAAGATATGACAAGTCAGACAGAACCGGCTTCATTTCTATCTAATCAAGAAATGTCTCTTTTTTGGAGTCCATCATTCTCTTGCGGGCTTAGTACACCGCCTTCTTCTCGAACTATTTCACCGTCAAACAGTACCCAAGATATTCCGTCACTCAATGAATTTGTCCAACGTCCGATGACTCCTGTTGCTGATCAAGATAAGGAATCGAACATGGAACAAAAGGAGACTCGCACGTCAACACCAAACACTAGTCGCAGAAAATCGGGTGGGGATGTCAAGAAATTGGGCCAAAAAAGCCATAAATCACCCTCGTTGGTTTCAAAATCTAAAAGTGATGAATCAGTGGATGCCAAAACGACGAGTAGTCAGCAGGAGGTAACCAAAGGCGAGAGATCTCCAAGAAAAAGGAGGGATAAGGCTTTCATTTCTGAAAAATCAAGTCCGCAGTTGCTTCGAGCAAATTCTGCCTCTAATTCAAAGCGAACACATTCAGCTCCTACAACACCAGATGTAAGATCGAAAGAGAATTTCCACTTCAACACCAGTCAGTCAGAACAACAAAATACAATTGATAGTCAACGGAGAGCAAGTGGTTTCGCGACAGCTACTCAGTATCATGAGAATAAACGGGCCTCTATCACACCTGTAGCAAAGAACACACTGGAATCCTCAGTTCACGAGTCGAGTGTCAATATTTCACTTTTACGTATGATAAGAGAGTTACATGAAGATGCTATTGCAAAAGTCGCTGGGCAACAGTTTCATGGTGGGGATCAGAACGAACACCCAGATAGTGTCACGAAATCAAAAGCTAAAAGCCCATTGGAACTTCTAGATGAATTTATTGAATGTGGAACAAATTTACATACGCTTCAGCTCAGCAGGTACGAATTTTTTTTGGCAATTGAATATCACACAAGGACTCAGTCATTTAGAATTCTTGGTACCTGGGTACGTTGCAGTTGGGAAGGGTATGAGACCTTTTCAAAGGAAAGTTGGGGTACGACATCTTGTACTTGTTCTCAATGGGATATTAATATTTTTCGACTGAAATTGAAGGGTTACAAAGCTAGTGAACAGTTTTTTTTTAAATTCTAACCTGCCCCACCCCAAAGTTTCAAATGACTGGCTCCTAAGTTAGGTTCTGAATACAATTCATTTCACGATTATTGTCCTTGCTATATTGTGATGGAGCAATCTACACTGTGGTATTCGTATGGGATTGAATCACCAAAAATTGTGGTAGAGCAACTTTGGTCCAGGTGCTTTGAGAGAAAATACTTTCATTAGGAGCTGCTTTTATTGTAGCATAAGATTTGAAAGCCGGTACAGTATTACTGTGTGAATCTCTTCGGTCAGATTTTTACCGTCTCGTATTCATAGGCGTAGAGGACTTCAAATTTAAGGGGGCTGTAACATTTCTGCCCTAATGAATAAAGCAATCTTTGGAGCAATCAGAAAAATTGCCCGAATTTCCTACTGTTCTTTCAGGATAATTTCCCAAATGTTGCAGATTTCTGCCCAAGTAAGGGGGCTGGAGTCCCCCTGTCACCCCCTCTCCTACGCTTTTGCTCGCATCTCGCAGCTTGATATGTGAAAGATCGATTTTGCCTGCTGCTGTTTGTAGCTTACTAAACGTTTTTTTCTAAGAATCCTGACTCAAACTTAGTAGTAACAGTTTCTTAAATGTTTGACCACATTTTAGCCTAGAAGTTTCTAAGAAGTTTCTAAATTTGACGAACAACTTTGCAGTGAAAACTCTGAAAAACATGGTCCTAGAAAACGGTTGGTATTATTGCAGGTAAAATGCGTCAATACGAGTTAAAATCTAAGACAGTATCATGTCCACATCGTAACAGTTCCAATGTGCAATTTGTCTAAAGTTTCTTAACTGTTTCCTTGTAGTTCTGAAAGGTTCGTAAATTTTAGGGCGTCTAGTACTGAGTTGCTTATTAGTCCGTTTATTATTAACAAACTTATATGAGACCCTCAATTTGGCTCCCGATCCTTCATTACTGGAAATGAAGTATTGCCTGTAGGTCAAGTTCTTCTTACTGGACCATTCTGTATCCGAGTAAGAAGGCCCTTTTTAGCCCATTGCAGGTTGTACCTCGCATATTTCGTAAGAGCGGCGAGGTACAGCCAAAATTATAGTTATAGTTCATATTTTTGGACGTCTTAGCCCGGACCTCTTAGCCCAAATATTTGGCTTTGGTATTCATTCGGATTTACCCTTGAATAAATGCAGGAATTTTTTTTGAGATCACCTGATAACTCACATAGCGTTTGCATTTCTCAAAATGCTCGATGAATTTGCCTTTTCCAATGGACGATTATATAGGTTATTGGTAGATGTACTCTATTTCTTTACTTGTTAAAGTTTCGTACTTTTTAATGCAGTTGTTTTTTTCTCCATTAGGATTCCAATAACAAGCCATTTTGATACTGACTGGACGTATTTTGGAGGTAATGTTCTACTTTATCTCCTTTACTGTTATGTGCCTCTGGGCTCCTTGCTCCTTCTTTTCCTACAGTACAAAGAAAAATTACGTAGAGTGACAAATAGCCATGTTATGAATAGCCATTGTCTATTTTTCTATAAATTATGGTATAACAATGGTTTTTGCAAAGAGTTATGTATAATTAGGATACGTATTGTGATCCATGGGACTACTCCACGAATAATGGTACGTAGTAGCATGATCTTAAATGTTATATATAGGTTTTCTAAAGTTAATTACACGTTTTTTTTACAAGAAACATAGCTCAAGGCCTGGTTGTAAAAGTTTCTTAATATTTGGCGACATTTTAGTTCTAAAAGTTTCTTAATTTTGCAAGGAGCCCTGAGGAACAAAGCAGCAAATTTACATGTTTTGTTTACATAACAGTGAATTGCAGTTAAAACGTAAACAAGAGGTGGATGTAGCAAACTATTAGTATTGTAGCAAACAAAAGTGCTCAGTGAGAGCTAAATCTCAAGCAATTTCATGTTCACATTGTTTATTTCAAATTGTCTAAAGTTTCTCAGCTCTTTCTTTATTTAGTTCTAAAGGTTTCTTAGATTTTAGGGTGTCTAACACTAGGTTGCCTATAAGCTGGTTTCTTGTTGAAAAAAACGAATTGATTTCTCTTTTATGAAGGAACAACGCCAGCAGATGAGCTATCCATACTGAAGACCCAAGTGGACTTAATTGAGGTGCAATTGCAATATGAAAGGTACAAATGTGATCAACATGTGTTGAGAAACAGACGGCTTGTTGGCAAGGTTCACAAGGCCCAGGCATTTGAGGATGAATCGGATGGACTGGTTAGTTACGTAGATTGTTTCGGATAAGTGCTTGTTTTAAAAATCACTTTCTTTAGTTGCTATTTCTGATGTATTTTGCACTTTATTAACTGTATTATTACATGGCTTTAACGATTGCCTACAGTCTCAGCAATGTCTGTTTTATCATTGCATATATGTTGATACCAATGGTACTGCCCAAGATTACGATTTTTGTAGAGGTCGCTTCGTAGAACCTCTCGTATAATTGCAAACATCTTTCAGTCACAGTGCGTGATCTTATTTTACCTCTTAAGTCGAGCAAAACTTCTAGGGACTATCCACCAGTGTTCTCTCTAGTTCCCGGTAGGCCCTCTTTCAGGTTGACTAGTTGCTTTATAGGTTATGCCATTAAATATGCCCCTTTTCACAATGAATGATCCACATTGAACACCCACAATGTATTCCTACACTGGATGTGCCCCATTCATCAGAGTTTCCCCTTATTTTTGGAGCTACAACGCCCCTGTTTTTGTAAGTAGTAAAGCACATAATTTAATTATCTATTTGTGAATATAAGGTAAACAAGACGTGATCCAGCTAATGGCAGTAATCTTTTTTTACAGAAAAGTCAAATCTCATCATTGGATTGTGAACTCTCAGAAGTGAAATACTCACTGAAACATCAAGTTGAGCTTAACAAGTAAGTCTTTGCGATATCTTTTCAGATATTAATATGATTGATTGTATGTTCTTTATGTTTTATTGAGGCCATGCTATCTGGGGTGCTTGTCTACGACTTACACGTTTGCTTAAGCTTCCCTGTCTTCACCAGTCATTTACCTGTTTCGGTTTTTTGTGTCTGATGATCTTAGAAAAGGATACTGAAATTCCAGTTGTTTATTGCCCATATACCATATTTACTATTCTTGTTTATCCTAACGTCTTTGTTTGAATTCTCCTTGGAATACTGCGCAAAGCATCCTCATATTTGTCTTCGCCTTCCTCAAAGCTCACTAAATACATATGTTGTGGATTGTTGATTTTTCGTTACCAACGCAGAAGTATTACTCCTTGCAACTTACTGGTTAGGAGTGTTAAGGTTTTTTATTACTAAATGCTGACTGGATTTGAGGCTCGGATGGGGAAGTCAATTACACAATGGGTACAGACGACAGTAGACAGAGTTTGTACTGCTCCTTAAGAATTTCTTAGAGCTTTACCACAGCACGAGAAAGCGGCAACATTCTTTTGACACACTTAAAAGCTTTTTTTCATCCGACACTCACCAGAGTATGAAAACATCAGATAGTGACCTAAAGGTTAACCGAATATATATCCAGATGCAGTTAATGTGTTACGTTCTGTAGTATCAACAGACTATTTACGTAATTTCTTAGATTTAAATTCACGTTTTAAAGGGCGTTTAAAAGTCCATAAATTCGTGCATTTCAAAAGAAAACTCCTTAGACACTCCTTGTTGCTAATCAATTCTTGGGGAGAGGATTTTCAGCGGCAGATTTATTCAGGAAAAGATTTGCTGCTTGTCGAGGAAACGCACAAATACCACTACTTCTTAAAAGTGGTCCTTTGATCCTCACAAACTCCTTTAAAAGTCCTTGAATTTTATCTACTCAACAGAACACAAACCCTGGTAGAGAATACCTCTTTATTGAACCTCTGTGAATTATTAGGGGAAGTGTCACTTACATCCCCTCCCATTGTTCTTGCTTGCATTCCTAAAGTGACAAACTATTGGTTTATTACCGTTGGAGTATTAAGTAATTAAAACTTAGGATTAATGAACTCTTGAGAGTTACTTTAGATCATGAAGCTGTTTAAATGGGTGCCCGCTAAACGCGGGCAATTCCACCCCCAACTGTGATAATCTGCAAATTAGCCTTGGAAAGACAAGAAGTGTCTCCACTATCCTGTTCATGCTGAGAGAATTGTTGAGTGATGACAGTAAGTTACATCCTGCAAAGCATGTTGATTGATGGCATCACAGATCACTGTAACTGAGCATGTGACCCCCTGCCACGCCTGGTTGGAATGTAGACAACAATTGTTGACAGAATTGGGGTGAAATGATTGTGTAAAAATGATCGCAAACCTACGCTAGGCTACATGGTTCAATAAAGGACAG
>OLMO02000238.1:8877622-8891302 GCA_900291935.2 Cassiopea xamachana | reverse complement strand
ATACACACACACACACACACACCCACACACCCACACAAACACACAAACACACAAACACACAGACATAAGTACATTTATATTAAAATCTATAAGTACACTATTTTATATTTACTATTGGAAGGATAAAGATTCTAGTTCAGTTTTATGACAAAAGTCCTCACCTTCGTAGGAAGTTGTTTTTCTTAATCAGTTAGATTGATGTCAGGTATTGCGTTCTGTTTACTCGTACAATTTATGAGATTTTGTTCACTTTTCCATCTGTTCTAAATCAACTGGCTTTCTAGTCTCTTGTCTGCAAGAGTTGTGTAGAGTGAGAGCACCGTATAAGAGACCAAAGGAATGGAAGTTCCCAAACACTTTAATCGCCAAGCTAATCTACTTTCTAATTATACGATGCATATGCTAGTTTGCTTCCTTCCTGTTAGGTTGAGAGCTACGATTCTGTTGCTGATGAGGAGGAGCAATTGCTTATCACTACTCCATGTATGAGAGATCTTATCAAATTGGCTGGAGTTACTCTAGGGAAGAGGTAACACTGTTTTGGCCAAAAGTAAAAGGGGAAAATTTGGCCTATCATACTTGGCTGTAGCAGCTTTATTCACGTATTATAGTGTGTGAAGTTTTTAATTGATCTTTGTATCTTTGCTATGTTCATCCAGGTTTGTATTGGTGTACATTGGGGATGTTAAACACACATTTGAAAGTGTCATTCCTTCTTTCTACGCTTTTCAAACTTATTTTTGCAATATATCAGTAATGCTTTGGACTGGGACTGAAAAAAGCATTTTCATTCAATTGAAACAATGTTTATAGCTTAGGTTATTGTACAGTAGCATTAGTGTCCTATTGTGGGATTGTCCTCAGGGGCGCGACTAGGAATTTTGGAGGGCAGGGGTCCAATCCACAAAAAAGGGCACCCTAACACTATCTAAGGAAGATACGGCCTTAGAATACTGTTTTCAGATTCATTAACGGAGGAAATACTATGAGAGGTTTACTGATGTCGTTGCTCTGAAGGCCAATGATTCTTGTGACTGTGTCATATCACGGCAGAGAAAGGGAAATGTGGAGGGGGGTGGGGGAGAAGGCTTCGAAAAATTTCTACAACCATGCCTTTTCCATGTTTGGGAAACGCGCTTTTTGTATAGAGAGGCCCATACAAAAAGGGGAACTTTCATTATTTCGCCGGGCAGGTGGTCTAGACCCCCCTCAGGTCCTCTCCTCTAGTTGCGCGCCTGGTCCTAGCGATAGTCAATTAGAATCATGGTGCCTTTGTTGCTGAAGCAAATCTTAGTGATTTTATGATCTATACATGAACGCCATACCACAACTGGCCTATAAGAATTGTTTATATGATTTCGTGTAATTTTTGTTTGACAATGAGAACGACGAAAATGATAGACATCTCTTCTTTGACTTTATTTTAATGATGACATTCCAGTTGATCATTAAAGGTGACAAATCCAGATTTTTTTAATTGAAGACGTTCCATATAAGATACACAGATTTAATTGATGAGATTCCAAATTCTATATAGGACGTTTCGACTCCGGCCAGAGTCGTATGATCAGCAATAAATAGGGAAAAAAACCGGAGTATTGCTGATGATGACCCTGGCCGGAGTCGAAACGTCCTATATAGAATTTGGAATCTCATCAATTAAATATGTGTATCTTATATGGAATTTCTTCAATTAAATAATCTGGATTTGTCACCTTTAGTGACCAACTGGAACGTCGTAATTAAAATAAAGTCAACGAAGAAATGTCTATCATTGTCCTCGTTCTCATTGTCAATTTGATTGCCAAGTTGCGCTTCCCGAAATCTGAATCAATTTTTGTTTGTTTATCAATTTCACCACAGGCGTGCAATCCGCGGTGTACGATTAAGACCCGACTCTAAAAAGAAAGAAGGACCTACGAAGGTATGTTCTAAAATTAAATTAATTTTACTTCAACAGCACATGAAGACAATACGTATGCCCAATGCTGATTTTTTATATTGCAGTATCTAATAAGCTCCAGAACTGTTGCATTTCTAATGTTTATTGGTTAGCGTACTGCTCGTTTCGATTCTGTAGCTGACTTTCCAAGGCCCATCCTTCGTAGCACGGTTTCGCTACTTATTCAACAGTGAAAGTACAACCAAGCCACTTGCTTCAATTGCCCCTTCGTAATGTTCTTTTGTTAAAGTTCTCCTGTTATTTCTTGCTTTGTGCCTTTTCTCGGTTACATAGTGAATTGCTACCATGGACGTAAGAACCAAGGGGCTCAGGGGGTGGACAGCTGTCCCCAATTTTCATAAGTTTATATTCAAAGTGCACAGTTCTATCTTTTATAGTTGCTCGTTTTTGTTTATGAGGGTTCCCCTGACTGCATGACCCCCCTCTTTTTGAATCCTTCTTACGTCCCTGTTTGCTGCTTTATTGTTTTGGTGTTCCCTACTTTGTTATTTGAACGAAGAGAATTCTGGGACATCTCCTCGTGTTGCAGTTGAATATTGCCGCATTCACTGTATCTTCGCATTATTGGATAGTTTGTATATGGTCCTCTGAGCAGATTCTCGAATTTTTCCTGCTGCTATTTACTAACCATGACCTGTGTTATGTAGCTACTGGATCTTCTTTCCTTTCCAGGCAACAACCACCCCACTTGTTAGCTACATTTTTGATATGATCTTCAAAGGTCAAATCGACAGCAAAGGGAGCGAGGGAACTAGAAGAAAGCGATGTGGCATATGCGAGGTGTGTCAGCAACCGGATTGTGGGAAATGTAAATGTTGCAGAGATATGAAGAAATTCGGTGGAAGCGGAAGATCAAAGCAATGCTGCATTTTAAGAAGGTGGTCTTTGATTTAGATCCTTAATACTCATGGCCACAGTGTGTAATCGGTCATTCGAGCGGTTCGCACTCAATTCTTTGCTATGTTTTTTTCCTTTTTTTTAGTAAGTAATGTCAGAGAAAGGCTGTAGGGCCTATAACAAAGCCCCGACAAAGGAAAAACTGAGAAAATGAGGGGAAGTTTAAGTAGAAAGGGAGACAAAATCAAGTTTGTTGATGTTAGATTTAAAACATTACAAATTGTAGGATTCAGGAAAAGTAGTGGGGGTGACAATGAGTTCCACAGTTGAGAAGTTCTAGGAATGAAAGATGATTTGTGAGGTAGAGTTAGTGGATTAGGTAGTGTAACTTGGAAAGGGTGTGAATAGGTAGAGCTTCTGTTGGTTCGAACACGCCTCACTGGATCAGGAATAATATTCTTGATTTCCTGAGAGCAATGTCCGTGAAAATAGCGGTAGAAAATGGAAAGTTCTGCAACAAGACGAGGATGGGAGAGAGACTGTAGAGAATTAGTGAGGTTTGGATTGTTGAGGCAGAGCTTACGCCAGGAATTTTCTGACAGGGGCTGACTCTTCCAACAGAGGAGCTAAGATACTGCTGGCGGGGTGCAAGGACTGTTAGTATAAGCCCAAGAAAAGAGCTGATACTTTTATCGATTGGGCTAGCATGCTCCAACAAAGGGCTACAGCGCCCCTAGCCCCACCTGCTTGCTTGAATTTCAAGTCTCTAATAGATAGACATCGTAAACTGTTATTCACAAAATGGAGTACGTTTTACTGCTGAACTTCGCTGTTTTGCTTTTGAGTTCTTCAAAGCACAGTCTTATTGAGAAGTCATGCATGTGATTTATCCTACGTTGATATACATTTATTGTTATTTCAGATGTCCAAACATGATATTGAAAGAGGCCGAGGACGACGATAATGATGAAGATATTGCTGAAGAGCCTGTGAGTTCTCTCGTCCTTTTCATGCTTGTCATATTTCAAAATATGCAAAATTCTTCCATAAACGTTTCCTAGCTGCTTCATAATTCATTTCTTTTTTGACTATTACCACGAAGAAAACATCTGATATGCTGCCCCGCTGCTGCATCAGAGAATAAATGCGTTAATCAGATGTAGTCAAAAGTAATTCTTAGGCATGAGATATGACAACCGTTTGTGCGTAATGAGTTATACTTAGGCGAGTAGTTATAATATTGCTGAACAAGCTAACCTGTATTAATATTGTTATATTATTATTATTATTATTTCATTGCCATGTGCAATGATCTTAATATCGACAAACAAAACTTAAATTATGCCTTAAGGAAAATAACTGCCATCATCATCCGATCCACATACTACATATTCTGCATGAGAAACAAGCCTTGGACTAACCCTGATCTTCTTACTTACTGAACTATAAAGTAGTTACATGTTGTTTCACTTTGTAGTTTGGGTTTTTTTTATTTAATGACTACATGTAACCTTGTCAGCCAGATACAAATTACCTGTGTTCAGAGAGATTTGTATTTATAAATTTTAGTTTGAATATATACATGAGAAGTTTCAAAAAAAATTATTATTATATGATCAATATCAGACCACAAAGCAGGTCCTAAATGCTGTACAAAAGGATAGCGAGATGCGTATAACCCATGAGTTAAAGTCACAGGGATTCATTATTAGTTCTATTCTTACGCATGCAAGTTCTACAACCCGCAGCCTATGGTCAACCGTTCAACAGAGCATGCCAAAAACTATCTTTAACTATTGTATCAAATATTTGAACAACACCCTTGCAACCAGGAAGAATCTCAGCAAGTGGGCTATTTCTCAGTCATCTGCATGCTCCTTCTGCCTTAAAAACTGAAACGCTTCAACATGTCGTCTCTAGTTGTACAACCTACCTGGAAGAGGGTAGATATACCTGACGTCACAATTCTATCCTTCTCTATCTTGCAAAAACTCTTGCATCATTGTCTAAGTGCTCACTATATGCCGACCTGCCTTCATTTCTATCACCAAGCATTATTACCTGGGATTCCATTAGACCAGATCTTGTGCTGTTTACTGATACTTCTCTTTATATTCTTGAGTTAACTGTTGGATTTGAATCCAATCTTCAAATTAATAGTGATCGAAAGAAAGCGAAGTACCACTCTCTCATATCTGACCACACACATACATTTTCTAACATTAAATTTATCAATCTCTCGATAAGTACTCTTGGACTTCTGGGTAAATCATCTGACTCCTTGTTATTATTTTTGGAAGATCTCAAATTTGACAAGCCTTCATCAAAATATGTAGTTAAGAAGATCATAAACATATCGATAAGATATAGCTATTACATATTCTGTCTCAGAAACAAGCCCTAGACCGACCCCGAATTATTAGAATTTTAGTCACTGCTTATTATCATTATTCCTTTTTTTGTTTTTCTTTTTCGTATATGCACAATTTGTAGAAGTATTAGTAGTAGCAGTTGTTGTATTTACCCTTTTGTTATATGTAACTTTGTTTTTTTTTCTTTTTTGACACATAGAAATGGCAAATAGCCAATTATACACTACCTAGCATCAGAGAGGTGTATGATTGTATCGTAAGATTTATTCAATTATATGAAGTTTGAAAAAAAATATATGTTAGATTCCGCTGGTATTGATTTTCATCCATATGCGAAGACCTGCCTTCTCAATTTTTTTCTATAAGTTATTCCCATGCAGATAGTTATTAGCCCTTAAGCAAGTGCTTGTACATTGCTAGGTTCAAATGTATATGGCGCAGTGCGAGGTAGATATTTCTTTATGGCAACAATTGTGTAATGTTAGCCTTAGTTGGCATTGGCAATTAATGTATGTCTATTTCAGGCACCTCTTGCATCACTACCTAGGCATAAAATTGGACAGTCAAAGATCATCAAGGTAAATTTATTTAATTTTAGCATTCATATGCATACACATACAGACATAAACAAAGCCAGATAGGCAGACAGACAAAAAGGTAAATAGGTAGACAGACAGAAAGACAGACAAGCAGAAGGACAGAAAAACAGAAAGGCAGACAGAGAAACAGACAGACAGAAAGGTAGACAGGAAAATAGACATGCAGAAGACAGAAAGGGAGATAAGCAGACAGAGAAACAGACAGACAGAAAGGCAGATAGGTAGAAAGACAGACATACAAACAGAAAGACAGAAAGACATAGATGCAAGCGTGCATTCATACATACCCCCATTTTCTGGTAGATTACACTACTTTTTTTCTTTTCATACAATTGCAGACTTTGTGCTTTGAAGCATTTTTTGCCTTTCTATAAGTAGCCTAAAGCTATTAATTTTCTGTTATTTTTTGTCACTGTCTCCTCAATTCGTTAGACTATAACTAAGGTAGCTTGGAATAACTTTTGTCTACTATTTCTGGTTCATCAATCACAGCCTATAAAGGTATTTTCAGTAAACAGAGTAACATTTATTGCAGACTAAAGTGAAGTGGTTGAGTGATCCTGTTTATGAGGAGAGTGGTCGTAGCTACTATAGCTCTGTCTCTATTAATGGGGAACAGGTTTGTTGTGCATATCACTTTTATGTGAATGATAAAAATTGCTGTTGAGGTCTTTCGTTTATTCAAGGGGTTTGATCAATTGCTGACGTGATGCTGTTTTATGGTGGAAATTGAAACTAGAAGTGCATAGAGACAGGAGTTATCTTTCCTCCTTCGGTTTATGTGGCTTCATTTCGTACGTATGTGACTAGTCCTGGATAATTACAGTATTTTTTCGGCCGCATGCTATTTCCAATTTCAGGCCTCCCACTCTGTCATAAAATCATAACACATCACAAAAAATTAAATTTTTGAAATTTTGTCATGAAATGTCAGGAAAAGTGGCCAAACGTCCTAAAATGTCATTAATGTTTGCATGAAAAAATCTTTCTCATAAGTCGTGGCTTGATTGTTTCATTCGCCCTTTTGAAAACAATTGCTACCTCAGCTTTTAAAAAATAGAGATGAAGTATTTGAGACTAATGCTTAAGTATTTGGTTGTTTTGTAATGGTGTCTTTGCAATGAAATCTTGCACAGAAAGTTAAATTTTACCATATTTGTCAGGATAATATTTCAACTGACCAATGAATAACGTAAATTGTGTCATAAAATGTCACAGAAATCACTGAATGATGTCTTAAAGTGTCCTAAAAATTCAGCGAAGTGTCATAAATTCATGAAAAAAACTGTTAAATCTAGAGTGGGTAACCTGTAATTTGTGTTCTTACTAGTCACTTATACCAGTCATTTATCCTTATCATTATACCACAGTATAGTGTTGGCAATCAAGTATCACTTGACATTTGGTATTTAATCTTATGTAAGCACTTGATCGATTTAAATTTAGATTGAGATTTAGATGGAATTAGATTCGAGACTTAGATTGGGATTTAGATCGAGATATCAGCATCTGAGCATTACAGAATAATGTTGACAATCAAGTATCACGTAACATTTGGTATTTAATCTTATGTAAGCACTTGATCGATTTAAATTTAGATTGAGATTTAGATAGAATTAGATTCGAGATTTAGATTGGGCTTTAGATCGAGATATCAGCATCTGAGCATACGTGAACATTACACACAGGAAACACTGAGAGCCTTATTTTCTATGGCATGCATGAACTTAATCAGGTTCATGTCATTATTTCATAGCTACAAATGAAGTATTACACAATCCAGTCTCAACCATTAATGTTCAGAATCAATTATGAAATCTTTTACCAATTAGCAACGGCATCTGAGTTTGCTGGTATTCCTATCGGATAGAAACGTAGTTGTATTTGGTAGCAAATTACTAATATTGCTTTTTCCTTATTGTTTTTATTATATTTACTATTCCTCTTTTTGTTAGATGTATGTTGGTGATTTTGTCATGGTCTGTCCTGACAATCCAAATGCCCCATTGTTTATCTGTCGAATTGCATACATGTGGCAAGACTCAAATGGAAAGCAAATGTTTCATTCTCAGTGGCTCTAGTAAGTAACATTCACATTGTTTGATTTGCACATTTGGGCTGGCTTTCATATCTGTATGCATTGAGGCAAAGTCATGGAGGCAGTTTTATTTGAGATGTAGCCTGAGAGATTTACCCAACACATGCAGCTATGCTCAGTAATGGCGTCCCGAAGTAGGGGGTTTTTGGTGGATGTCCTCCGATCTGTTTCTAGTGGAGTCCACGTTATTGCTGTGTATTGATGATGTTATCGTTTCCACACAGAGAGAAACGGTGCTCTCTGTTTGAAAATGTCTTGTTTCAATGCATATCGGAGTTGGCCCATTTAAATCAGTAAGAGTCAAAGGCATTTTGATAATTTTCAATTAGCTTTTTATTTCTGAGAATTCTTCATTTTCCTTTTTACCCTGTCCAATTCCATTGAGCAGTGTTCATTTCAAGTTTTGTACCAACAGCAGACCTATTTTACGATGATGATCAACTGTTTTGGAGGTTAAGTTCATGTGCATATCTTGAATTCAAAGCTCATTTGTCCTCTTAGCAATCCTTAGGGAGCTGCAACAAAGATTAACAGGTTTCATTCGATTTTCACTTTCAGTCTGAAGAAAATGATCAACTGTGTCACCAGTTTACACTTCCCTACTTGCTCTCGTTCTGGATCTCATCTGCTTCCTCTGATTCTCCTTTTCTTCTTCTGCCTCATATACTTCTCACTTTTGCTAGTCTATAATTTCTTTCATTTCCTCTTTACTTAATTCCATCATTGAATTTCAGTCGTGCATCAGAGACAGTGCTTGGAGAGACAGGAGATGCAGCCGAAGTATTCTTTTCAGATGAGTGTGATGATAACCCATTAGGCTCCGTGATGTCCCGCTGCAAGGTCAGTATAGAACAAAGATATTAACTTAAATAAGGGGGAGTGCTATAGCAAACTTCTAAGAATCATACTAAGACTGTATTATATCTTCCTGTAGAATATCTCATCAAGAACAATATTCTTTGAAGAAGAAGCTCTGCCAGCAAACTCTAGTGTCGCTAATAGACGGCCTCCCGTCTCTTGATTTCAGGAGAATTTTTCTTCCCCCCGTTGCTTGTTACTAACCCCTTTCTATTAAATATTACAAATCGGTCATGATCAGAACACGCAGAAAAATAAATTACCTTTTAATAAAACACTTTAACAGCATGAACCTCCTTCTCTTAGCACTCCTTTTCTATTGAAAAGCTGCCGACATGCATACCCCCTTCTTTTAGCACCCTCTTTTTATTGAAAATTAGCCGACATGAACGCCCCCTGCTATTAAAAATTGGCCGATATGAACACTCTTCTGTTCCCTCCTTTATCGCCTCCCCGCTTCTATTAGAGACACTAGAGTAGGCGTCAAATCTTGATTGGCTAACAAAGGAATCACCATCGAATGATTCTTGCCAATAATGTAACGAAAATTCGTTTGAGAAGTGTGTTTTGGTGGTAAAAAGTGTACTTTCTTTGCGAAAAAAAACTGATAACACATATTTTCGAATAATTGAAAAATATTTTGTAAGCATGTTCAGAAGGCTCCAATTCGCATTTCCAGAAGGAGCAATTTTTATATCGACATTACAAGCAAAGGTGGATGGCTTTTAATGCGGTATAAACAGAGTTAATATTGAAAAACGGATGCAATTTTCATTTTCAGCACCAAAAACTGACCCAGAAACTGGTATCAGATCAATGCCAACTTTTTAATCATTAAATTTTGTTCCCCTGTGTTATATATTTGACTACACTAACAAACAGTCAGCATCAGATTGACTTCTTACATCTATATTGCACACTATCATTCATATAAATATACAAGTCTGCTAAGTTATTGAATTGTATAACTTTATTTCAGGTTGAAATTAAGGAGCCAAAAATAGAATCTTTTTATGAAGGAGTTCTCAAGGAGCTTGTCCCTGATGCAGAAACAGAAGACGATGAAAATCATACATTTTTTATTCAGAAATGGTATTAATATATAAGACTGTTGATGCATATTAATATCGATTGTGTTAGATAATTCATCCTCTCTAACATAGGATCCTTTCCGATGTAGCTACAGGCGTGCAACTAGGAGTTTTTGAGGGCAGGGGTCCATTCCACGAGAAAGGGCGCACTAAAACTTTTTAAAGACGATTCGGCGTTTGAAATCTGCAAACCTCCCACAGCATTTAATCTGTTTATGAATCTAAAAACCAGATTCATAAACAGATTAAATGAAGGTCAATGATTCTTATTGTCAGTTCTTATCACGGGAGGGTAGGAAAATCGGGAGGGGGCCGGGAATGAGGCCCCCAGAAAAATTTTGGGACTACATCTTTTCCATGCTAGGGAAGCGCCATTTTTGAGCAGAGAAGGTGCTACAAAAATGAGCACTTTCAGTCTTTTTACTGAAAAGGGAAGAGGTCTAAACACCCATGATCCTTCCCCTAGTTGCGCGCCTGAAGCTGTGACGTTGTAGCAGAAAAAGTCATGTATTCTTTCATGTTCACAGAGAGTTCTTCAAATTCCTTTGCATCTCCGTCTCCGTCTTCTTTTATTTACTTAATAAGAATTTTTTATTTGGAGTTAGTCGCTTTTTCTGACATCGAGGTAATGTTATTTTGCTGGTATTTTCTAACCAGGTATGACGTAGAAGATGCCCGCTTTGTTGATATACCTCACGTGTTTAAGGAAAAGGCGGTCGATGTCATATTTTGCCCATGCTGTCAGCGGAAAGATGAGGAACTAAAGGTTAGTCATATGTATTCATAGCTATAGATTACCGCACTGAAAGCATTGTAAATCTGAATTTGAGGCCTACATGATTTGCGGCTCTACCTCTTATTTGCCAAAGTGACTTTATCTTCCTATTGCGAAGTGTTAAGCATTTTAGAATGAATGATGGAATGATTGACTGAATGAATCCATATTGTGATAACCAATTTTAAGTTCACCAGACAACCAACGAAAAGGGTAACCAGTCGGTTTAACTGATTGCCAACTTAAAGTGCAGATTTTACTAGAAAGGCTTGGGTGTATGAAGCTTTTATTCTACGGCATATCCATTCAACCATTAATTTCACTGATGTAGGTAATGTATGCAAGATTCTACAGTACATGCCCGGAGACACGTGCGATTGCATGTGCGCGTGTCCACATGGGCAAAATCCCCAGAACAAGCGAAAATTGCCCGTGCCAAAATCACCACCAACCGTGCAATAGCACATGCCATATAGGAACTTTGTTGCTGCAACTGCAACATTAGTGACTTTCACTTTTTGCTGTTATTACTCTGCTCTATCCTGTTTTATCATAAATGAGATATTTGACATGTTTTGGCAACAAGAAGCTCTGCATGGTGGATAGACAAATCTTGTATCGTACGTGCCATTTCAAATAATTAAGAGCAATCACTGGCGCAGACAAGGGCACACGTGCGAATGGACGATCTTGCACCAATGTCTTCCGGACATTGGCTGATTATTCGTGAGATTTGTAAGGCAACTGTAATATATGAAATGTATAGGACAATTTATTTCTAATGCATTTTTCTATGGCAAAGGTCTCTATGTCTTAGCAGTTTTAGCTTATGCTACTGTTGGTACTGATGTTGGCACGGGCGATTTTCGCTCGTACTGGGGATTTTGCACGTGTGGACACGCGCATGTGCGATCGCACTTGTTTCCGGGCATGGACTGTAGAATCTTGCATACATTACCTACATCAGTGAAATTACTAGTTGTTTACTGATAATCTATAGAAGTCACCGTCCGTTTAATTCATGGGAACAGTACCGTAAATCCTTGAATTTCCCCCCTCGAATAAACCCCATCTTAAAGCTAAAAGTTTTTAATAACCTCCCCTCCAATAATCCTTCCTCGAAAGATTCGCCACTACTAAGCATTGATTTTTAAGTAACCCAATGGCATTTCATCGAGTAATGACAATTCATACATAAGTGAATGCTCTTAGAAATTACGAAGCATCATAATGGTGAGTTCGTTATGTACAGTAAGTTCGAGAATACTTTCTTTTTCAAGCAGTTTTTTTGAATATTTGGGCATGCTTCTGGTTCTTTGTGTACGCAATGTACTTCCGGTAATGCAATAAGCCCCCCTCGACTAGGCCCCATGCAAAAATTCAAAAAATTAATGAGCCCCCCAGGGGGCTAATTCGAGGATTTAAAATATGCATTTATGCACTGGAATTATATTGTCTCTAATTATGGGTTTAAAAGTATAACAGACCTTGCGTGGAAAATTTCATATTGATTACATTAGCTGCTCGAACGGCGTCACTTAGTTTTATGCCCTGATGCTTGAAAAATACACGTTTTTTTATAGGAAAATCATTATGTTGCCTGAGGCTCAATTTTCTTAACTTTTCCCGAACTTGAGTCTGAGATTTTCTTAAATTTTTCTTAGCTATTACTGAAATAAACTGGCTAAATTGGTTTACACTTTCGTTAATAATATTGTATGCTTGAACTTGAATTCCATCTTTAACATTTTGAATGCAATAATGACGAAATACCGATTTTTGGCCAATACAAACACTTAATTTTGGAAAATGAGCCTCGTGATTTTCTTACGATTTTCTAAAGATTTTGACGATTTGAGCCTCATTTTCTTATAAACGTTTTTCTTATAAAAAAAAACTTGTATGTCAAATTGTGTCATTCAATAAGTTCGTACGCACCAGAGTGGCAGAAATTTGACCCCTTCCCCCCATACGCACATGTACGATTGCTACGATCCTACTCATTACCTACGCACTCTTGCCCATCTGCCCTCCCCCTACTTCTACTGGGAATGTTTTTAATTATCCAATCCATAATTCCATAGAGAAAAAGACTGTAAAAGATTTGAAAGACAGGAAAGTAATCATAGCAAATGTTTTAAAAAACATTAACAAAGTAATATAATCACCTTGCATATGAAAATAGAAAATACATGAAAAAAGGGATTTTTTCGTACGTACTTAGATGTGCCAACCCCCTCCCCCTTGTGCGCATAGCGAACGCTTTTGATTGACCCCCACCCCTCTCCCCTTCGTACGTACGTACTAAATGAATGAGCCCAATGTAGTTTTTGAAGCCTTAGGATGCGCTAACATAGGCCTCTGAATATGTGTCCATACACGTTTTTTTTATAAGAAAAAAATTTATAAGAAAATGAGGCTCAAATCGTCAAAATCTTTAGAAAATCGTAAGAAAATCACGAGGCTCCAAACATCGGTATTTCGTCATTATTGCATTCAAAATTGTAAAGATGGAATTCAAATTCAAGCATACAATATTATTAACGAAAGCGTAAACCACTCTAGCCAGTTTATTTATTTCAGTAAAAGTTAAGAAAAATTTAAGAAAATCTCTGGCTCAATTTCGGGAAAAGTTAAGAAAATTGAGGCTCAGGCAAAATAATGATTTTCTTATAATAAAAAANCCCTCTCCCCTTCGTACGTACGTACTAAATGAATGAGCCCAATGTAGTTTTTGAAGCCTTAGGATGCGCTAACATAGGCCTCTGAAGATGTGTCCATACACGTTTTTTTTATAAGAAAAAAGTTTATAAGAAAATGAGGCTCAAATCGTCAAAATCTTTAGAAAATCGTAAGAAAATCACGAGGCTCCAAACATCGGTATTTCGTCATTATTGCATTCAAAATTGTAAAGATGGAATTCAAGTTCAAGCATACAATATTATTAACGAAAGCGTAAACCACTCTAGCCAGTTTATTTATTTCAGTAAAAGTTAAGAAGAATTTAAGAAAATCTCTGGCTCAATTTCGGGAAAAGTTAAGAAAATTGAGGCTCAGGCAAAATAATGATTTTCTTATAATAAAAAA
>OLMO02000238.1:8865801-8877522 GCA_900291935.2 Cassiopea xamachana | reverse complement strand
GTCAATCGAAGTTTACCACTACAGCTATGGAAAGCAATGCTCTGACTTTCCCTTCTGCCTTTCAAGCCATGCAGGTGACTTACGGTGTAATGTAATGTAATGTAATGTATGTAATGTAATGTAATGTATGTAATGTAATGTAATGTAATCAATTATTTATACACGAACAAACATAGCCCTTCAGCAACTAAAATATTACATATTCATATATACAATTTAAATAATAGATTAAGAAAGAAAAAATTAACAGGCATAATACTAATATTGCTGGTCTTCCAGGGGGTCGTGTTTTCAGTTATTATTTTTTATCAGCCAATAGATGTGCTTTCAATTTCTTTTTGAAGCATTTGAGAGTTGAGACCTCTCGTATATCAGCAGGAATATCATTCTATAATTTTAAAGCCGAGTATTTAAAGCCATTTTTTGCTCGTTACGTATTTAGTCTTGGGATTTAAAGATCATGGCAATTCCTTGTTTCATATTTTGAATGGACTGATCTTAACTCAAATTTATCCCAAAGACTTTCGGGGCTTAACTTATTTATAATCTTATACGTCATAACTAGTCGATCAAACGAGATTAGATTACTGATGTTCAGCCAATCACAGGACCAGTTATCTTTTACTCTAGCAGTTTTAATTATCAGATCGGCTCTATTCTGCAATCTTTGGAGAGTTTCGATTTTTCTCACTGGAAGACTTCCCCAGATAACATCTGCGTAGCGAAGGTGACTTTCCACAATAGCATAGTACACACAACATAGCTTGGACTGAGGGAGAATGTTTTTCAGCTTCTTTAGTGAAGCAAGTCCTCCACAGATCTTACTCTTAACACTTTTAAATTGCTCGTCCCAATCGAGATATTCATCCACCATTACTCCTAGTGATTTGGTATTAGAAACTCGCTTAATTTCCTTGCTATCTAACTCTAATCCAGTCGGAGCATTTGCACCCTTTGCTTTCATCGGATGACCTATGATCATATATTCAGTTTTTGAGGTTCTGCAAGAGCTAATGCGCTGCTTTGAAATCGTGTCGGAGTGCATTCGAACCTGGTACGCCTGATTGGTTGTCAGAGGCACAGACCACCATCCTATCACCGATCACCGAAGCGTCTTTGCTTGTTAGCATTCTTGCTAGTGCACTAGCCTACTTGAGACATGACACTGTATGTAATGTATAATTGTTCTTATGCAGCTCTGTCGTTTACAAGAGGGAAGAATACAAGTCTGGGGACTTCATATACTGCTTTCCAGAAGCATTCTCTTTCAAGTATGTCATTTCTTGCAATAAAAATTTCACTAACACCTACCTGTTTGTTCTTCCAATGATTTAGTTTCTTGCAAGGTCTCCCCTGTAGTTTTGTGTGATATTGATGAGCTTAAACAATTTCGCAATTCTCTCTAGTGCTGCATACTTCTAATATAAAAACATTGCTTGAAATGAAACACCTCTTTTTCCTAATTCTTAGAAAGCACTGCATCCATGTTACAAATTTGCTATGTTAATTTATTAATTATACAGACACTACGCGACGATGCCATGGGAGAGAAATATCAATGACTCAGGGCTCATACGGTCAGGAAAAATCAGGAGAAACTGTTTCAAGGACTGTTAGGAAAACTCAGTAGGTTTTGTTGAAACTTGAAGAAGCTCAGGAAAAAGTTAGGGATTTTTAGAATCCATCCAAACAAGTTCTTTGACATCCATTAGACAACTGTACAAATTGCATGCGCATACTGAAACCATAGAGTTAGGACTCTATGGCCGAAACAAGCAAGCAAGCTTTTATTTGCATACAAATTACTAATTTTGTACGGTATTCACATCATAGTTTAAAAAGATTTATCAGTCACACCATTTGTAGCATCGGTCAATCAAAAATTTTTATGCATTTCTAATATGTAGTCCAGAAAAATACCTTCATTTTCAAGAAAAAAGCCAGGAAAACTATAAGGCAGGAAGCGTATGAACCCTGTGACTATGCCATGGTCATTGCATATAACGATGCACGATGCCCTATTTCAAGTCCTTTCCGGCGCCCAAGGGCGCATAGGACGGCGCATATCTCCGTTTCTATAGCCCTAGGCCACGCGTCTGCGAATGCAGTGAAAGCTACAGCGGGGGACTGGTCCACTGGTAGCTCCGTGAGTTTAACTTTCCCACTCCATTCTCATATGTCGAGCGCCAGACGAGAAGGCAGTGAGTACCATTTTTAAAGTCTTTGGTATGACTCGGCCGAGGCTCGAACCCACGACCTACCGGTTGTGAGGCAGACGCGCTACGAATGGGCCATCGATCCCATGGTCAATGCATATAGTGATGCACGTTAACCTATTTACACGCGCACTATTAAAAGACAGGGGGGATGCAAAAGAAATCTAAAAAGGGGGGAAGATCCCTTTGACGATTAGTCATTCTCTTTTGTTTGGAGTGTTTCTTGTAGATCATTTCATGGCAACAGTTGCATAACAGAAAAAGAGTACTATCTATGCAACTCGTACTCTCAAGTGCCAAATAAATGGGGGTCCTATTAGACAGGGGGGTTGGAGAAAATTCTAAAATTTAATGAACGTGGGGGTCAAAATAAACAGGGGGTCGGAATTTGAGAAATAACTTTAAATGTTTATGAAACAATGGAAAGAACAGAAATAGGTTTTCATAAAGCATAAAGCTAGAATATGTACAGAAGCATTCTATTTTGCGTTGAATATTGGGCATGAGTACCGCTAGCAAGGAAATGGGATGAAATCAAGGGTTCGTAGAAAGTAAATTTCCTTAAACTTGATAAACGGGGGTCCTAATAAGGCTCAGGGGTTGGAAAAAAATCGGAAAATCAATAAGCGGAAGGAGGGACGTTTATTTGGCACCTGAAAGTAATAAAAGCTTTGATGCCTCACTTCCCATCACTTCATGGTTGAAACACAGAATTCAAGACTATTTTCTTTTACGTAATTGTCAAATTGGTCATCATACTACTATTCAGAGTAGTGGATGTGGCATTCGGAAACCCTTATTTTCAACAGCAAGCGTGCAGCTAGGAATTTTCGAAGGCAGGGATCCAATTCACAAAAATGGCACACTAACACTTTTCAAAAAAGATGTGGCCTTCGAAAACTGTCTACAGATTCATAAACGGAGGAAATACTATGAAAGGTTTACTGACGTCATTGCTTTGATGGCCAATGATTCTTATTGCTGTTTCTTTGGGACCACACCTTTTCCATGTAAGAGAAAGGCCCTTTTTGAATAGAGAGGGCCCTACAATAAAACCACTTTCATTCTTTTCCTGAAAAGGGCAGGAGTCTAGATCTTTATGACCCCTTCCTAGTTGCGAGCCTGAGCAGTACTGCTCTTGTAAATGCTTTTTTCGAGCTTTGGTTATTGTAGCGTCCGGCCCAGTCTTTGGCTTCTATTGACTGCATTTTGTGCTCATCAGGGCTCAACCAAGACTGAGAGAGAAGTTCAAGAGAAGAGAAAATGTATGACAGCGTTTGTTTCTTAATGTTTTGATAATTTCCTTAGCTAAGACATATCTCCTGATAGAATCATGTGTGGGTATTGATAGTCAAATTTGCAGAAATGATGATTATAGTTTTCTTCAGGGCACATTGCTCAAACAGCACTTGTTTTTCTTTCTTGCTTTGATGCTTTTATCAAGTATATATTGTGTGTTTTGAAAAATATGAAAAATGAAAAGTAAAATATGAAAAATAGAATTCTAAATAATTCTATTTTTCATATTTCTTTTCGGGTCTTGATAATCAAACACTGGACTAAGAATAATATGTTTTGAGGAAAGACGACACCGGCTTATTTCTCTATCCAGCTATGTCAGTAAAATTGAGCTTTCTCTGAGCCAAAGTCTTCAATGAGGAGGCCTTCTGAGGGTGATTGGCCATCTTGTTTCATTTCAGAGAAAATTACAAACTTTTCTTCATTCGAATATATAATTCGAATACATTTTCTTCTCAGGTGGATGAAGAGGTGTACACAGAATATTACAGAAAATCAAATGATTTTATTAAGGGCAGCAATGTTGATGCACCGGAGCCATTTCGAATAGGTTGGTACAGTTCAAGCTTCCAAAAGGAACGATATGCTTAATGCAGTAATTGGCTGCGTTACAAAGTATTTATAGACGAAGATATTGAGATATTAAGTATGCAAAGCTTGCTAAGGTTAAAATATTGCTGGGGTGGCCAATTGGCGGCTCTCTTTACCTGGTTTCATGCGGCTCATACACTAATATTGAAGTTTGTAATTCTTATATATGTTTACTTCACTTGAGTTCAATAAGTTATATTTGTGTGAGAGGAGTCGATGGAGGTGATACTCATGTATCCCCATTAGATTGATGTGGCTCTTCGCGGAATCACAGAAGAAGTGCAGCTCTTAGCTTCTCATTGGTTGGCTACCCCTGAAATAGTATACGTTCTGTCAACTATTGGGAATAGGGGATTTTCCGTGTTGTCACTATCATATCCCATCATCTAGTGTAGCATATCATGTAGGTAGTTTACCTAGTAAGGCTGATTATTTATATGCGAGTAACTAATTTATCTTTCTTTGTTTGAGCACATTTTTCTGATTTGGTTGTATGACCTCAGGTCAAATTTTATCCATATTCAAAAAGAAGAATGCATTTGGTCAGGATTCAGGTGAAATTTTCGTACGAATCAGAAAGTTTTACAGGTATTTCTTCAGATTTCACTGTTCTCTTTTAAGCCTCATGTATTTCATTATTGCTTACTGCAATTGCATACACTCTCAGATTGCTCATAACCAGCAGCTATTTCTTGCAAATTTTACATCATTTTGCTGTTTTTTACCAATATTTCTAGTTATATTGCTTTTTTACTTAAAAGAATTCTTCACGCATTACGTTCTCCTTTATGATGTGAGTTCATGCATGGTCTCTAAATGGCTCGAAAATCTTGATCTGCAGTTCTGTGTCACTCGTTACTCAGTGGCATATAATAAGCTCCTCTCATTTGCTTTACGTCGTGCTATCAAACGCTGTATTGAAGAATCCTGATATGGTTTTGATCCTGATAGTATCATAGATGATTTTATACACTACCCAGTGTTGATCTTCATAGCTATGCTGATAGTAACTTCATACGTTTGGGCTTGCCAGTACCCGTTATATGCAACCTATTTTCATTGTTTCAAATGCAGTCACATGGTGAACTATCTTCTTGCATGAATTTACAAGGCATACCCTATTTCAGGCCAGAAAACACCCATAAAGGGTTTCAAGCAACAACCCACTCTGATCTTAATCTACTTTACTGGAGCTTTGAAGGTGCGTTTCAACGAGCATAGGGCGTCAAATCTTGATTGGCTAACAAAGGAATCACCATCGAAGGATTCCTACCAATAATGTTGCGAATCCTTCGATGGTGATTCTTTTGTTAGCCAATCAAAATTTGAGGCTTATGTTGTTTCAACGTCTATACATAATATTTCTAGGGTATTTGCGGTAAAGCTACTCGGAATTGTAACTTTATTCTCTTGCATCCCTGTTGTCTTTTCCACATGCCATCAATTTCTCTAAGCAACTCAGGGTTCTCACGCCTCCTAAAATATCCTTAAAAAAAGAGAACTACCCTAAAGAATCCTAAAAATCTAAAATTTCAGGATTATTTTTCTGTTCTCCTAAAGTTCGCCTAAATTTCTTCTACATAAGTTGAATTTCTTTTCAGCAGTTATGTTGCTTAATAAATTATTTTGTGATGGTTTGTCATGATAAAAATGGTCAAATCATGAATTTTCTCAAATTCTACCATGAATATATTATTTTTTGAATAGTCATAATTGCTTTTTCTGTTAATTTACCCTATATGAATTCCAATCCTATCCTCTCAAGGCCGGACTGAACGATCAGTTTTTCATCACTTTTTTCTCATCATACAATCAGTTGTGACATGTTGGAGTGGAATAGCACAAAATATAAGTTTTTCTCATAGTTGGATGTTCTTGAACTTTTAGTCAAACTGCAATAAATATATAACCTTTCATCTGTACTAGTGATAAGCACTGATATACAACGACTGATAAGCAAAAACTGGAGAAAAACCTGATCGTGTATTTTAGCTTTTAGTTAAATGCAGCTGATCCCTTGATGATAAATTGTGTTATCTGGATGTCATTCCAGTTCTAGAATATGTGAAAAATATCACATAGCTCGATTCTTTTGAGCATATAATGGCACCCAGTAGTCCCATCTTGTGACGAAAATTTCAGTTGTGTATTCAGCTATAGCCTTAAAAAGCAATGCACCCTTATAGTTAGGAACTTATTTTTATTCTCCTTTCTCACAGAAGCTACAATTGACTTCAAGTTTGTGCATGGCAAATGTAGTGTCATATGTGGTGAGGATGTTTCAATCGATGAACTCCAAAAGGAGGTCCCCGACAAATTCTACTTTTTAGAGGTAACTGTTTTTGTATCCTCCATTTCTTTTGCTACTGAGGAGAGTATCTTCCAACTAGTTTCTAAAAAGAGCGGCCAGATTTCATCCAACCTTTTCAGGTGTACCTCTGACAGTGAGCGAGAAATGAAACTCACTACCCTCTATACCAGTAGCTCCTATACTGGGCTGGGTGCTCCCTTCGGGGATCATGAACGGTTTCAAGGGAGCCGTGATAGGTCTATTTTGTAATGGCTTGTTTTACTAGCCTGTATCATTGCTGATACCATAAGTTACTGATTAAGTACGCTGAGCGCTTATTTTAAAACATATATTTTGGGTGGGCGCTTATTCGGACCTGGACAGTCATTAGGAAAAGGAAAAACAGATACCTGAACATACATCTTTCTCTGGAATAGATTGAAATATAACGTGCCAATCAATCAGTCAGTCAATCAGTCAATCAATCAATCAGTCAATCAATCAATCAATCAATCAATCAATCAGTGAATCAATCAGTCAATCAATCAATCAATCAATCAATCAATCAATAGATCTTCATCATCCTCCGAATCATCATCCAAGTTGGCAATTAAAATTTTAGAGTGTGTAGAATAATCAGTGAAGTCAACAGAGAGTATTTAATTTTGAGAGAATGTAAACATATGTGAGGTAGAAAGTCAAAGAAAATTGAAAAAGGTTTTGTTTCGTTGTCACCCATCTAATATATGCTAGGAGCTTATTCAGACTTGGGCGCTTATTCAGATTGGGCGCTTATTCGGACTGGGCGCTTATTCGGACCTATGCAGTTGTGAGAAATATCTTTCCCAAACTAGGCGCTTAATGGAGTCCTCGGCGCTTAATCGGTAAGTTACGGTAATTGCTGTTGAAGTTTATTTACGTTCACTTATATTTGCCCTACAGGGACCTTTTTTCGAAAAGTTAAGTTGTGGCGGATTGCTGTATGAAATAATTTGAAAATTTCGGGAGCCACTGCTTCTTGCAGATCGGAGGATACTTGCCTTTATCAGTTGCTGGCCTTCACTCAAGACCCAAGTTGTAGGTTTTTGAACGAAATTAGCAGACGTTATGTTCTATAGACCTTCACTGGTAGAATCATTAAGGTTAATTTTATCAGCATTAGGATTCTGTCTCCTGATTTCGTGGTTATTGAAGCTTAGTTCATTTGGCAAATAGTTTTTGGGCATTTTGCGCCAGAACATAGCTTCTGGTTTTCCATTCTCGTCTCCATAGATAAGGTTTTCATATCTCGTTATTTATATGAAGTGCAAGATGGTGTTCTCATAAGTTTGCAGAGTAAGCTGTGATCGCTTAGAGGATTGAGTTTTAACATATTTATCCTACTCATTATTTTAGGCATACAATGGTGAGACTAAGCAGTTTGAAGACATCCCTAATATTGCAAGAAGTAGCTTTTCAAAGGGCAAGGTGTGTTGTTTAACTTTGAGGGCTGACTTTTAGATTGGATAGAATTAATGATTAATTGGAATGAAAGAAGAGAGGCCAGTTTTAGGCTGTGATTGATTACAATTTTTGTTAAAATTTTAGATTGTGCCTCTCTTTATAACATAATTATATATAATAATATGCAATAATATCTATGTTTATACAAGATAAGCTTTTTCAGTATATGTGACACTGTTATCAATAAGGGTCCTGTGTTAAAGAAAATAAAAGGAACTTGCAAGCCTAGCAGAATAATTTCTCAGAAACTTAGGTTTTTAATCTTACGTTTAAAGGTCTAAAATAGCGTTCGTCTCTAACTCTTGCTGGTAATCCATTGAAGATCAGAGCACTAGTGCTCTCCTTCACTTTTTTGGCAATTTATATGCTACCCACCTACACGAATATATTGTCAAAGGAGACGATTCACCTATTTGCACAGCAATGCATTCTGGATGCGCAGCATTATAGAGGGATTCAGACAGAAAGCTAACTTATGCGAGTGTCCGAGACCTTCTTCTGCAATAATTTCAACAAATCTAAAGCTTTAGCTTAAGAATGAATCCATCAAATTTGGCAATAACATATGCCCCAGTAAACATGTCTGCAGCAATAATTCTACCAGAAAAAGCTAAAACCGAAAGTGCGAAGAAAGGGGGAAAGTGTGAATTAGAAAGGAATGGAAAGGATATTGTTATAGTTGTTGTTATGAGCTTGAGTTAGATGGATTTGCTATTGTATCTCAACATATTGTGTTCTGGATCACCCCAGGGTAAAGGAAAAGGTAAAGGAAAGGCAAAACTGTTTAGTAATGGAGAAGAAGCAGTAAAGAATGTGAATGACAATCCTCTTGGCTGTCAGATTAAAAAGTTGAGATCCCTAGATGTTTTTGCAGGTTGCGGTGGTAAGCATGTTCTGTGTTTTTGGTATTTATGAATTAGGACAGGGCTTAGTAATTTCCATTAAATGCACTAAGCATGGGAATGACAAGCGATAGTAACAGAGGTAATATTTTTCACTTTGTAATAGTTCATGTCTGTTACGAAATTAAAGAGAATGCTTTTCCAGCTGTCTTGAAGCCCATTGTTGGAATGAAACCTGGTAGTCGCTTGCACTCACTGCTATCAGGGTTTTAGTTCTTGTATCGATCGACTTCTAGTGCTAATTGATATATTTTGTTGTTGTTGTTGTTGTTGTTGTTGTTTTTGTTTATACGGCTTACGTAGCAATTATTTGAGCCTTGGCAGTTCCTATAGCCAGGGATGTGCAGATGGGGGGCGTGGGGGGCGTTCAATTTCACAAGAAAGTTTGTCAACGTCAGCCATGCAGCAAGACCTTCTTTTTTGTTTAGTAGCAATAGTTAGTAAATTGGTCAAAACGCCCCCCCCCAACAGAAGGTGTCTCGACACATCACTGCCTATAGCATGCATTTGAATGGCAATTGTTACGCTCATCACTTTCCATCTTTGATTGTCAGGTGTTTGAAGTATTGAAGTAGGCAATTTGATTTTGTGAGCTCTTTAAGTCCGAAGTCCAGAGCCACCGAGAGGAGGACGGAGGGGTAAAGTGAGTAAAGGTTTTAGGTCCTCTTAAGTCCTAGGTGCTCAATGCCCGTAGGCCACATAAAACGGGAACAGCAGTAATTTTCCGAGATTCGTATCCAGGCCCTCTATTTTTCTTTTGTCTCGCATTTTTCTTTTGCTCCAGAGCCTCTGAAGTCTCTCGACGGTGCGATTTTCGAATCCGTATACGGTCGGTAGCATCATGGATGGTCTGTAGCATCGTTTTGGTGACTATTTTTGCTTTCCAGCCCAGAGAGGAAGAGGAAAATAAACAGAATCCAGTCCAGAGTAAAATATGCTCACGAAAGGCTGATGCCTGCTTTTGCAGTACTTCTTGTGAATGCAAAAATAGTCATCAGAACGATGCTACCGACCATCATTGATGCTACCGACCGTATACGGATTCGAAAATTGCCTTGGCGTTTTTTACTTAGTTCTCATGCACACGCGTGATTATTCTCTTCATCAATACATCTTTCATATTATTGCTCGTTGTTGTTCTTTAGGCCTAACGCAAGGCTTTCACCAGAGTGGTATCGCCGATACTTGTTGGGCCATTGAGAAGGATGAGCCAGCCGCCCAAGCTTTCAGATTGAATTATCCGGATGCATCCGTCTTCACTGATGACTGCAACATGCTTTTGAAAATGGTCATGGAGGTTAGGGTGGTGTAATAATTATTTTGAGACCATCTTAGCCAATGAATGAATAAATTGACTTTGACCTCACACCCGTCTGAAATATGCTAGAAAAGCTTCTATCGAGCAATAATTATGCTGAGACCCCCGTGGCCAATTAGAAAATAAGCTGATTTTGACATCACACTCCCCTGAAATATGCTGAATGACCGCTAAGGAGTAGTAATTACGCTGAGACCCCCGTGGCCAATTAGAGAATAAGTTGGCTTTCACCGTACACTCCCCTGAAATTTGCTAAAAATCTTCTTGCTCAAAACCCGATAAATAACATTATTAAACTGTTCTGGAATATTACATAGGTAACTGTGCATAAAGGTGTGAACCTAAGTTTCAATTTCATCCTTTCATTGCTGGTACAGCGATGCCACAACTAAGTACTCTACCCCAAAGAAGCTCATAGTAGGTATATCTTACTGTGGATAATTTTATTGATTTGGCCATTAAATTTCTCAGGAGCCCGGATGTCTTCATTTGACCACTCTTACATCAGCTTTGCCGACTTGCGATTTGGGATTGCAATTCAGATTATTTTCCTTGTTATTAAGAGTTATGGGCATTGACTAAAATACGAAAAGTACTTTCCGAAGATGTACACTTTTTCGTGAATTTCTTCGTTTTGTAATGAACTTTGTCAGTGTTGTTACTGCACTACTTCATTTTAAACAGGGAAAAACACATGATACAAACGGCCAACGTCTTCCACAAAAGGGAGATGTAGACATGCTATGTGGTGGTCCACCATGCCAAGGTTTTAGTGGAATGAACAGGTTCAACTCCAGGGATTATTCAAAGTTCAAGGTTAGTACGCATTTTTTTGTATAACGTGCCTCGTAGCAAAGTGATGATTAAGCTTTTACCAAACGCCTCTGTATATATATATATGCATATTATATGTATATATATATATGCATATTATATGTATATATATATATATTTATTTATATATTTATATATATATATATTTATATATATATATATTTATATATATATATTTACATATATATTTATATATATATATATATATTTATATATATATATAAATATATATATATTTATATATATATACACATATAACCTCAGAAAAAACAACAACTATTTAACGTTTTCTGATGAAGCAATAATTGTTTTCTCTGAGCTTATATTTCTCTTTTGAAAGCATCTGTGGGAGTGCTACTTTGAATTCATTATATATATATATATATATATATATATATATATATAATGTATGTGTTTAGGTAGATGTATAATAATTTATTCAAGTACAAGAATTCAATTGGCTGCGAGTGAGAGATCAGTTTAGCTAGCAGAATTTATTTCCAGATAGGCTCCAAGCTCATGGGTTTGTTGTGCTGCTGCTCTTTTTATATTCAAGTCTGAACCTAGGAGCTCTTTTGGTGCTTGGTACACTTGATTTTACATTTATAGTTATTGGGGTGGACGATGTAGATATCATGCTATTATCAACAACTGTTATGTCGTGCAAATTTCCAGAATTTTAGTTTGTGCCTTAAGCTGTTAAAGGCTTATGTCGATGAGTATTATTTTCCAGTGCCCATTTGCAAATTCCTATCCTCATGCTTCTCT
>OLMO02000238.1:8761424-8849996 GCA_900291935.2 Cassiopea xamachana | reverse complement strand
TATATATATATATATATATATATATATATATATATATATATATATATATATATATATATATATATATATATGTATATATATATATATATCTGTGCGTGTGTGTTTGTGTGTGTGTGTGTAATACGTATTGGTGTAGTGGCCTATTTGCCTTAAGTACTAGAACATGGTATTTGGGAGGAGTAGCCGATGCAATGAGGATGATTTTACCAATGTTTGATGAAAGAAAGCCTCATGGAAATGCTAGTAGGAGCTTACAGGATTTATGAAATTTTGAGTCACCAACTTAACAGAACTTCCATAAGCCATCATGCATTCTCGCCCACGTCCTGCAGTAGAATAGTGTCTTCGATTGTTACTACAGCTAACATGCAACACTAGCTCAACAGGGAAATTTTGTGAAGTTGTCGTTTTTCTTAAGTAGACATATCGTCTTTATTCAGGGAGACAAACAAATATTCTACCTAGCCCAGGAGGCGAACAGTATTTGTAAATGTCCATGTTGAATCTGTTCAGTAAACGCGATGTTGTCGATCAATTTGAAACCCACGACCACAGTTGAAACCAGTAGGCGATGGCTAAACACCAATGTCGACATATTGGTCGTATTTGTAACTAATTCACTACTGATAACGTAGGAGGTTGTTCGCAATGAAACCACATTGTGTATGCATCTTCTACTTTCCTCCTTATTTTGCGGAGGCCCACAGCGGCGTGCCGAAAGACTTTAAGTGGGGGTGTAGCAAAAGAAAGTTGACAACAGAATTGATCGAAGACATTGAACCGTTGCAAAAAAATGAGCCGTTGACGATAGTTTACGTGCATTCCCCAATGGAGGCAAGCAGCATCAACAGCAGGGGTGCTAGAGCATGGGGGCGAACTGGGGCAAAAGTGTGCTTCCTATGCTGTCTACTGATGCAGGGTATCTGCCATGCCAGGGAAAAGCCAGGGAACCCATCCCCTCATCAAAATATTTCAATGAATTCTCAGGAAAATCCATCTTCCAGATTTGGCAGACACCCCTCATAGATTTTTTTAACATTTTCTTCTTGCATTCGATCCTCTCCACCTCCTTCTATCTTTAGGAATTCAACACCTGTCAATGAATGCAACAATTTTAGAAGCATAGGTTTGTAAAAAGTAACCTGCAAGTTAAAATTATGACATCATCATGACGTCATAATTAGTGCAAGTGCCCTTTTCCACACTTCAGCCCCCCTGCCGTGCTGATGCTCCGGCTACTTTGATCAGCAATATAGCACGAATTAGCAGATTTATTCAATGCCTCCCAGAATTACCAAGAAGCTTTGATCGTTGGCCAAATTTTGCCAACAACCCAAGAAATACATACAGCTCCCCTTCTAATTCTTGCTGAGTTGCTAAGCCCTGTTTCATTTCCTTGCTCAAGTTGTTACATATGAATCAATGACTTCATCTGCCGTATCTTTACCTAAAAATGATGTATATCTATGCTCAAAAAGACCTAAGATCTAAAGATAGTTGTTTTGAAAAGAAAGTTATTTGGCCCCCGTCTCTTTCACTTGACTCCTCAGCTCTGTCTACACCTACTTCGGCTAGCCCCTACCCACAGCCAAGCATCCATAAATTTTCATAGAAATAACTCCATCAATTTTCATTCCAATTTTATTTTAGAGACTTCCCTATTTTAACCCATTTAGGGTCATTCTGTAAATTATCAGTGATAGATTTCATCGTATTTTATGAAGATTTGTCTGCGCCTTCGTGTTTTACAATTGATAAGGTTTACTCTTGGATTCATTTAATCTTCTAAGTCCAAGAATTCAGCTGAAGAGACAGAGTGATTTATTGTTCTATGTCTTGCGCATATTTTAGTTGCTTTCCTCTTCGTGGCGTCGAATTAGAACCACTTTGTTAGCTAAGAGGTTGATTAACTTATTAAGAAGCTTTGCAGTCAGAGGAACAGCATAAAGTTAAAGTAGAAAAATAGTTGCTTTAAAATGTCATGGGTTTGCAGCTGATAACTGAGCTATCGATGCTTGTTTTATATTTGTACAAATCGATAAGGACTGTTTCATGGCTACATGCATGCGGTTACCCATTGCTTTTAATCCTTTAACAAAATTAATATATTTGTAAATTGAAAAACCCCATTCATTCTTTTCAATTCGATTTATTGTTTAACACGGAAACTTGGATGTTGAACTGAAAATATTTGTGTAGAGCGTTGTTACAGCAGTATTGAGTGATAATTATTTTTTTAGTTTTTTGAAATGGCTGTTTAAACGTGCAAGCAAAATAAAAGTTTTAATCTTTGATGGTTATTTAGTCAATGAAAAATTTTACAGCAGGAATTTTCTTGCCTTGATCGCTTTTTAATGAGATTAATTTCTCTGTATTCATCCTGAACCTGTTTGTTATTCCACAGACCAGAGTTCTATTTCAAAACCATTTTAATTGTCTTCCAGTGATTGCAGTCTGCAGTCTCGCATATTATTTCAATCTCAGATTCCTTTCATTTTTGCGCATTCAAAAAGGGTTGCCCTTTAGTGGGGCTGATTTTCAAGGGGCCCTCCGTCAAATTGTCCTCTGTAAGGAGAGACAATCAGTCTTCATGAATTTGCCTCGCGCTACGACGTATAAAGTAAAGACAGGAACAGCGCCGTAGAGGGATGTGAAATTGGATCTTACACAATTGGAATTTTGAGGGTGGATTTCTCGGTAACGGTTAGTTCTATAATCGGCCCATCACAAGCGTCTCCGCTAGTGAAGTAAAATGTCGACTTGTTGTTGGTTCTCATCTTTAATAGTTCAGATGGACTTTGGGTATTAACTGATAATAAGATGCAATTGAAAATATTGCCTTGCCGCTCTAAGGCGTTTTATTGTTACATGTTTCTTTTATTGCAATGCCCAGGAGACTACCCAGCATAGTGGCACAAACGACCCGCTCCAATGCGAATGAAATAGTACGAAAAGCGACTACCATTCTATTGGATGTCGGTAATAAAGGTTTTCTGCCGCAAGATTTCATCATAATCTTACCATACAGTACGCAAAAGAATTCGTTAATATGACGACAAATAGTACCTAATTTTTGTATTTGTCTGTCCACTGTGTAAAAGAGCTCTGCTATTCAGCTTTCCGATATATTGGAAATACCACACCGACAGAGTCGAGCCGACACTATCTCCATTGCAACTGATTGTATACCCTTTGCCATCGCATTAGCATCTTCTTCAAATGTTGCTGATGTTTTTCTTATTTGTTGTCATGCATATACGTCACAGCTTTGGCGAGACAACTTGATTTTTGCCATTCACTATTCTTTGGTATTGTCTGTAGATTAGTAAACACCATTATGCTAGACGTACACGGGAGAATTCGTGCCAGGCGTGGCCATTTGCTTAAAAAACGTTGGCCCGTGTGCGCCTAGCATTGGGTCCCAAGCATTCCTGAATAACGCATATTCTCTCAGAGATGTTTGTAAAAGAAACAGGCAAGGGAACCAAACTTAATCAATAATAGAATATTACTTTACTACCGTACTGCAGAACAGTGTACTACAGAATATTATACAGAAGAGTGACCGTGCCATGCATAGATCTCTGAGATCATTTGCTTCCCCTAGAAGGGCACATCTCACCCCCCATCCCTTTAGACTGAAGGAAGAGAGCCATTACCCCATTTGTTCCGTTTGTCCTTGATAGAGCTTACGATAATTTATTGTGTTGTTAAATGTATCAAATCTTTGCAGATCCTTCCCAGCAAACCCAACAGTTGATTGCTTCGAAAGATTTCTGTTTTTTATGCACTCCTTCACTATGTAGGTGTGCCAAACCGCAGACCAAAACTTCTCTAATGATGACAACCCAATATTTTGCTTTTTTAATTTTGTGGATAATAGCAACATATAGTGTATACCATTAGGCCGTTGTTGATTATATATATAGCTTACGCTATATTATAGCACAGCATTGCATGAAGAGAAAATCTTTATAGCAATCGGCTAATGTTTTTGGAGCCTCTGACTATGTTATTTAATGTAGGATATTGCTGATCTGCTTGTTATTCGTAACTGCTGCAAGACTGGCTTCAATAATAAATAACACCTGTGTGTTGTTTCTAAGCGAACTATCAATGCTAGCCTCTCTATTTCGTTTGCCAAACAATACTTTATATCCCCCTCTGCTTTCTTTCTATTGTAGCGCCTTGTCCATTGTATTACACTCCGAGAAGTCCCCCTTCTGCTGTAAAGTGAGAACTTCAGATCGGCTGTGTGTAAACCTTATAATAGCAAATTATTTTTGCAGATTTTCTTCAATTATAGTACTGCGAATTATTGTGGACGGGATGGTTTTGCTGTGAGAACTCACCAATCATCCCATAGCAAATTCTCTTAAATGAGTTATTGCCAGCTCTTGGTGTTGATATTGCAGCAACCAGCTGGCTGTGATCCTTGTGGGAGCGCAACTTTCCGCTGTCATAAGTAAACCTTACCATCTCGTTGTTTTTTTCTTTTAATGCTGCAGAACGTGAAAACACAATTTGAAATTTAATGCTCTAAAGCTCCCTTTATTTCTTATGGAGCTTTGCAATCATGAGAGGTTCTAGCTTTGCAACTCTTTGATGGTCCTCTCATTCATAAACATTTATCCTACAGGTCGCTTTTCAGGCCCTTTCCTTTTGCTTTCCCACACCGCAGTGAAGGGCCATGGAGCTTAAGATGTAGCATTCTATCTCTATATTTTAGTGAAATATCGCTAGCTTTTGACAGAGCTCAACTACGCGACATCACAAGCTTCCTGCCTTCTGGGTTTTTGGACTATTGATGTAAGTTTTAGGAAACGTTCTGTTACTTAGTTAGTACCTTTATTGCATGCTATTACCAATTGCAAACCACTCTCGCCTCTGCTGATTAATGCTTAATATTTGGTTTGTAGCAATTCCCAGATGTATAGTTGTTGTGGCATTTGCTTGACTCTCTTTCCCCTGCATGAATTATTCTCGATTACTACTTTGTGTGAATTGCGTCTCCTGGGTTGGTGGCTGCGGCTCGAGGCTTCCATTATCCTGAACAATATACTCAGCGCGTTAAGCCGCCTTTTCATTAGAATGAAAGATCATATGGCAAACAAGAAGACTTGCGTTTCATTTTCTCTCAACATCACGACCAGCTACTAAGCTATTGGAGAAAGCTGTATAAAAGCAGGAAAATCAGGTGTCCAATAAGAAAAGGCAGCCTTTGCCGCATGTTGAGCAGAAATTGTTGAGAATTTGTTTATCGCGCATTACGTTGGACTGTTTTCATTCTAGCATGTTGCTGATTTTAACAGTCATAGAAGGCGAATAGGAGGTACGGAATATCAGGAAAACAGATGAGGCGTGGCTTTGGGAGAGATTCAGGTGCGACTGAGGTGTTATTAGATCCTTCGCATGGCATGTTGAAGAACTCAGTGAAATATGGGAGCGAGAGAAGCCTAAATGAGAGCTCTTTTTCCGAGCTGGTATTTGAAACTGTTGGAAAGCAGAGCAAAAAGAAGAACCGAGAGCACAGGCTAACATTACCTGGCATACATATAACCCCAGTGGCTAATCACCCTCCAGTACAAACTCCAAAGAGTGGTGATTCAGGGGAGAAGAAAAAGATACCAACCATGACATTAGACGATGGTGTTAACAAAGTAACACTGTCGCCTTCTGACTGTGGTAGCAACAACAATTCTTCGAAAATTGTCAGGTCGCCTAGCTTCAGGCGGAAAAAGGCGCAGAGCGAGCAGCCCCCACCAGAATGCAACATCGTCTTACTTGGTGCTTTTGGCGTTGGAAAAACAGGTATGATTTTTATGTGAAATTTGTTCCACTCTGAAACTTTAACCGTTTATCCTCATTACTTACTGCGAGTTACATTAAGCCTCTGGAGTTACTCTGGAAGATAACATGGTTAAAACGACAGGTTTCATGGTGGCTTTGCAAAGAGATTTCTTTTTATATATTGGACTCGTGTGTTCGTATCATATCCAAGTATTCAAACAATATTTCGCAAAATATATTGAAAAATGTCTGAAACTTTCATGTAGCTAATATGTTTATCTAAAACTGTGCAAATTGTCTACATGCGACGCCAGGAACGTGTAAAGTAAACATGCCGGAGTTAATGAGCTTTTTCTCTTTGGAATTACAAATTGTTACAAATCTATAATTGTTTCTTGTCCAAGAATTCACGAAATAGTACTTAGCCTTTTTGATGTAATGTNTAGGGAACAGAGAGCCCTCGAATTCTGGATAAATTCCCCGACATATACCTTTCGTTAATTGCATGAGAAAATATAGACTTAGGTTGTAACGTCTATTCATACTACAGACATTAGGGATCATTCACCCGCTACGCAACGCCTCTAGGGGGGAGGGTGGGTATCTTCATTTGTTACGCTATTGTTTAATTTATATGGAGAGCTATCGTACAGAGCGGTACGACAGGGGGTCGGGGTGGGTCTCAAAATGGTAAATATTAGCGCTATGTAACGGGTGAATGATCCCTCAGAGCAATTAGTTGCCATTCGATTTTTACACCGTTTTTATTAAGAAATCGAGAATGGACCTATCAATAACATGTCGTTTACAAAGAGTATATGATTTAGAGTTTCCTATTGATTTTTACCATATATTGGTAGTACTGGCAAAAGCAGGGGCGTGGGGAAATAGGAAACTGTGGGGTTATCCCATACCCCCACGTTTTAACCTAGTTTTTGATTTCCTATAACGCTTGTGATTAGGAAAAGCCATTGTGAAGGTGGGTCGTAGTGAACAGTGCAATTCAAGGGTTCTCTGTGTCTTCCGTGGTTATTTTTTCCGTGTATGAAAAGAACTGTGATATTTCTTTCTGGGAAATTACTCACATAGCTGTGTGATTCAGAGCACACATAATAGTTAGGAAACTAATGAATGGCGGCTTTGCAGTTTTTGCGCCCCCGACATGCTCGATGCAAGCTTTTAATAACGCGCCAAGTGCCAAGCTGTCGTATAATCAGTCACTGAGTTGGAGGACGATGTAAAAGGAGCGCCACAACTTACAGGGGCATACCGGGGGAAAATATGGGATAAACTACTAAGTGTTAAGTGGTAGCAAGGCTTTTATTTGTAATTCGTAATCGGTGCACCATTTGGTGAAGTTTGATATATAATTTAGGTTGATTTGGTGTACACCCCAAAGTGCAAATCCGTCCTAATGAACTGCCCCCCTCCGCTCTGTAAATTATCCATCAATGCCGAAAGACTTATGAGTAGGGAATGTAGCAAAAGAAATAGACTGCTAAATTTCCCTGAATTATCAGTAATTGATGATGCAACGCCAGCTTTTACCGACAAGTAAAAGAATCATTGACGATTTCAGCAAAAGGCAGGGACAACGGAGAAGGGGAACTGAGGTGAGCAAGCACCCCCTACCTTTCATTTAGGGGAGAAGCGATAGCAAAATTGCCATTTTTTAATTGCAATGGCTTCCTTCTACCGTCGTATAGGCTAGTTTAGTAAGCAGAATTTAATTGGAAAAGAGAACTATTGGCATGACGAAAATATTCGAGAGGCAGAGCAGGGGGCACATTACCCCCAACGCCCCTTAGATCTTGAGGCGTTGGGAGTAATGTGCCCCCTGCTCTGCCTCTCGGTGGTCCTGCTGTGACACCTCCCATTCCCAACTTCGGCATACCCTTTTCACCATTCTTCACCCTCATCATGTGACTCGTTATGTCCTACTCTATCTCTCCTTCTCTCCGAGTTGCGATAAATTTTCTTTAAGAGTTAATGAGCAAAGATAATTATTTTAAAATTGATGTGTCACAAATTGCAGAAGGCAAAAGCGTTGAAGCAAAAACTGAAGTCGTTTTTAGGAGTCAGGCGACGTAGTAAATAATATGCTTTTTAAAGATAGTAGTGGGCTTTTGATAGCTTTTAGTGATACAATTTCAGTTATTCTCTTCCTTTTAAACAGGGCATACATTGAAAACAACAATATTGCTGTTGAACTCCGTTGAAGTACACGCTTTTTATAAGAAACAAGCTTCTGCTTTCAGCCTTTGCGTTTTTTGACTTTTCGTCAAATTGAGCCTTAAACGTTTTGGAAATGTTTCCCAAATGTTTCCTAAATGTTTCCTAAATTCTTAAGGCTTGCAATACAATCCAAACTAGGCAACTTTGATGCAAGAAAAAGGATGTCCTGGTTTTGTGAGGCATGTAATGGATGTTCTTTCTACTTTTTCTAGTTTGATCAAAAATTTTCTTGTAAAAACAGTTTATTCAATTTATTATTCGAAGCCCATCCTGCTTGTTTCTTAAAAGTTTCTTAATTGTTGCCTAATTTCAGCTTGTGTTTCTTATGGACGGATTTCTTATAAAAAACATGTATTCATACTTAGTGACTGGAGTGTCATCCTACCAACACATTTACATTTGCACTCCTTTTTATAAGAAACCACTTTATAAGCAACCTAGTACTAGACAGCCTAGAATTTAAGAAACTTCTAGAACTGCAAAGCGAGAGCTAAGAAACTTTTCACACATAACACATTGAAATCGTTACCTGGCTCAACGTAGAGCTGTACCAAAGCAATGTGAATATAACATTGCGTTTTGTTTGCTATAGGACAAATAGTTTGCTACCTTCAGATTCTGCGTACGCTTTCAAGGCAATTTAGTTCGCTAAATTAAGATACTTTGAAGAAACTTTAAGAACTAAAGTGTTGTCAGAAATTAAGAAACTTATAGTACTAGGTCTTCAGCTAGGTTTCTAATTAAAAAACGTGTATCTTGAAACAACTACACGATAACCCATTTTTTGTATTCCAAATAAACAACAGAAAGATACAGGAGCTTTTTATCCTTAACCATACACACTAATATGAAGTAGATCCGTGGTATTACAACACATGAAATTTCCCACGAAACTGAGTCAGCTCTNTTAGGCACCTTCGTGGTCTAGAAGGGTTAGCTATTTCTGTTGACGTCTGAATGACTAATATCTTTCTACCAAGAAGGAAATTCCACTTTTTAAGGGAATTTTACATTCAATATTGTTAGATTCGGGTTGAAAATTCAGTCACAAGTAGATTTTAAGTAATCTATGTGTGTGGATCTTTCCAGTCTTTGGTATCTCCGTAAAATTCTCAACCCCATTTTTATTGATTGAATGCGGATAACAGTTCTGTTTACTGAGTGAGCTATGAAAAGTTATTACCTAAAATTAACTAAACTTAGAATGAACTAAAAAACACCTTTGAAAAGGAGTACATTTGAAGGAATCTCTGGACACCTCTATATATAGATATTTTCCAATGAAGTTCTTAAGTATCTGCGTTCACCCTTGTAGTCATACAGTAATACGATCAACGTGTGGGTCTCATAAAACAAAGTGATGCCAATTTCTTGAAGAGGAAGTGATAATTCGAGGAGACTCGACGAACTCCGCTTTCTGTTTGATTGTCAGGCACGCGCAACGATTATAGATAGATTCCCTAGTTCATCTAGAAAAGAAAAACAAACCTTCGGACAATAATGGGATCTGGAGCGGTAAGATAGACGAATAATAACGGGATGGGTATTGTATTGTAGTAATTGCCTTTGTCTTACGGATATGCTTTTTCCACCGATTTATCCGTAAACTGTCGAGAAGGAAAACTTTGACCATTTTACAATTGCCAGCCCTTGGCAGGTATGCATAATGTTCAGCGCAGTCTTAGCTACCCAGATCAAGAGTGGCGGTAGCATATTTTACTTGTGGAGGTTGGGGGCTGCCGGTTATTACCTCTTTTGGCTGAAAAGTGCAGCACCACACATCCCCTTGTAGGAATGGGTCTGTTCAGGGATGTGCCGAGACACTCCGTTAAACAGGTCACATAAAGCACTATGACCAACTATCTTGCAGGCTAGACCTTCAAAAAATGTAAAACGTTACAGCCTCAGGCATAGAAATCCTACTATTTCTATGACCTCATCCCTTTACTCCGCTTCCCCTGTAGGTGTGACCATTTGACTCCTCCAATGCCTTCGAACTTCCACGAAGGATGAGAAGAAATGAAAGGACCAGAAACCACAAATCATAATTTGGAGGTGAAAATTATTAAGTTATTGTAAAAATCCGATTCCCATTCTTGCAGATCAGTATAGGTATCTCATAAACGAGAACGCTTTCATCATCTTTCTTCTGTAAAAACACCACGAATTTTCTTTCGTAAAGGTTTGAATGCATTCCTCAAGAAAGGCATCTGAATGTACATTCAACTTCACGTTGTGCACAAGCATATTATTTGTCTCAATTCTTTTCTTGCAATGAATTAAAATAGGAAATAAAATATTCTAACTGTGGGGCTCAGCTTGGTACAAGAGTTATGATGCAGATAAGCGGTGAGTTATTGTGAAGCAAATATTCCAACATGAAAAGAAACAGTCTTTTACGTAAACTGATGTTTCGAAATATAGGCACCGGATTCAGTTCCAGATAATGGTTTAAGAGAAAGCGATCCCTCTCTTATGACTGCCATTCGTCAATGCTAAAAGCATTTCTCATTACAGATACCTGCATCTGATTGATGTTCTTTTATGCAAGCCATTTTTGCACTTTGGAAGGGGGTTGATTTCAAATCTTGAAATCATCACTGGTCTTTCCCCTTCTTTGATGTCTCCATTCCATGTGTTTTCCTTTTCAATGGTCGTATAAGTTCAAAACTATCCAGTTGTCTGTAACAGCGCCAAAATGTCAAAAACGGTGCATAATGTTATGGGAGAAATGTTAAATGCATTGGTGAATCAACAACAAATGATATACGAAAACTGCGATTACAATTTTCGTCTTATGTATCGATCCTCTACTGAAATTCAGAACTGACGTCATGAGGTGGAGCAGGATGAAAACTAGGTAGCTCCGTCTATCAAGTCCTTTGCTAGCCTACCTCTACATGTAATTTGTACTGAAGGACTACCGTTCTCATTGCCAGAATCTCTCAGTATGATGTTCGCCATTGGTGGCCTTTGCCATTGCGCCATCTTTTTTTCCCTTCAGTCTCTCAAAATAGCCAGTTAGGCCGCAAATTTTGTAGAAAAATTAGTACTAGGTGGGTAGACAAGGTATTCCTGATGACCATCCCCTATATCACATATATTTGGAAATTGTACGTACCATGGCCTCCGGAAAACTATCTTTGCCCACTGTTTTGAGGAGACTAAGCCCTCTTCTCTGCCCCTTGGGTGCGCTACTGTTGGTTCTAAAGTTGTGCGAGCCTACCGAGATGGTAAGCATCAGCAGAAACTTTAAGGTTTATTTGGGGGGATAGAACCCGATGTAGGCTGTATTTGAAGTCATGAAGCAGTGTACTTGCTTATAGAGAAATGGTTAATTATTCTCCTATCCAACTACCCACACTGCAGGTAAAGCACCCAAGTGTCCGACTCGACAATTGGCCCAGAGCAATTTACAGCTGATGATTTATGCTGTGAATTCCAGAACTGCCCTGTTAGTGTAATTCAATAGTTTTGTGCTATTCAGTCTGCCCTTTTATATATTGCACTTCTTGTAATATGTTTGCTTTTGTGCTTCAGATTGAATTCAGCAAGCATCTTTTGTTTAGTTTTGACGTTATGCATGTAGCTAGAGTGAGTTGGCTCATTCGTTTCCTGTTTACTGTCACGTTTGTGTCATTTCTTTGGTTGAGAGATCGTTATCTATCATAGAGCATTAGAGGTGGAAAGAATGATTTAGAATTGATTGGAGAATTACTAGCATACCAGAATTGTTTACAAATAAGATCTTTTTGTTGTGCATGTTGTGTAAACAACTACAAACGATATTTCTTATTTATATTAAGGGAGAATTTTTGAACAATTTTTATATCGTTAAAAGAAAGTCGCTGAATTCGTTGGAACATCTTTTCACTTGCTAGTATCTGTGCCACTGGCCCAAACTTTATCATTTGGAGTGTCTTATAGCTTATAGCAAGAAGCTCTTAGACGTTTTTTCATAGGAAACCTAGCTCAAGACCCATTACTAAAACTTTTTTAATTTTTGGCCACATTTTAGTTCTAAAAGTTTCTTAGAAGTTCTTATTTTAACGAACAAAATTACTGTGAAAGCGTACGCAGAACATAAATGTAGCAAACTATGTGTCCTATCGCAAAGAAAATGCATCAGTACGAGTTAAATTCTAAAGCAATGCCATTATTCATATTGTTCTGGTTCAGCTTTACGTTGAATCAGGTAACGATTTCAATGTGCTGTTTGTCTTAAGTTTCTTAGCTCGTTGATTGTAGTTCTAAAAGTTTCTTAAATTTTTGAATTAGGTTGCTTAAAAAGTGTTTTGTTATAAAAAGCGTGTATTTCAGTTGTCAAATGAGAGAGTCCCTAGGAATTGGGAGATGTTCAAAGAAATGAGGGTAGAAATCTTCTCACATTGCAGTTATAGATTCCATTTTCCGACAGCAAAAATGAGTTCCCTCTCTCCCATCTTACCCCTCTCTCCTGCAGCATTGATTATCAGATTAGATTATGTCTATTCCTGTCTTTTTCTCAGGAAAAGAGAGTTTTTCTGATCTTTTAGCATGGCTTAGAAAGTTGGGTAGTACACCACCGCCCATTTTCCTGTACCTCCCTTGGGCATTGGATATATTTATTTACGTATCGTAATGACTTAGCAGATGACAAAGACCTCAGATTTATCTTGCTCCTATACCGTTCCATTAATTTTTATTGCTACATTTTTCTATGCTTAAATGTAATTGATTGTCCTCAGGAACGTAGAAAGCAGTCAAGAGCTGTAGGGCACATGCATTCTGGACCACATTTACAAACAAAACAACAGCTCTGTCAGCTGCAAAGGAGCATTTGACAAAGTTGTGAGGAGTTGGGCACATACCCCTGTTCCCCCCTGTTCTTACGCCCATGATTTTCCTATATTTCTAAGTTCATCTTCCATTATGTAGTATTTTATTCTCTTTCAACGTTACCCCTGTCCCTACCTGTGCAATGTCCATAAACATGTTGCTTTCTTGTTGCTTTGCAGCCCTGGCAGTGCGATTTGTAACCAAACGATATCTTCATGAATACGACCCTAAGCTTGGTAAGTTTGTTTTAGTGCATCTCGACAGTCTGCATGTTACAAAAAATTATAGAAAAGCCTGCCTCTTAGATGATAAAGCATGACATGAAACAAGTGCCGTCATTACATTCTTTGTTTTTCTATGAATATTAGATTTATCGCCGAGCCTCAAAATGTTAACTTTTTCTGAGTTTGAGCCTAGGATTATTCCAAATTATATTTAATTTTCAAGAGAAGTTGCGCCAAAAGCGCATCTTCTCCTGAAAATCAAAAGAGTACATATAAATCTTTGTTGATGTATTATTTTTATTATAGAACAAAGCAAGAGTTGAATAGAGCATTAAATATTGTACCGATAATGCAAAAGTAAATCTACAGAAATCCTGAGCTTGAGCTTTGAGCCTAACATCATTCTTAAAAGATTTTCTTGAATTCAGCACTTCTGAAGCTCAGTATTCTTATAAACTTTATTCTTGTAAAGAACTAGATTATTTATGTTACTACTTGTCTATACATGTTCTTCCTCTACTGCTTGCATTTATTTCCTCCTTCGTTGTACCCTAAATTTGAATATTGTAAGGGCATAATAGACTGCTGGAATAGGCTACTGGGCAGCGGTTTCGGCGTAGCTGAGGTCTTCAAATTGATGTGTGTTCTTTTTGGTAAGACTCTCGATACTTAGAAAGATCCTTTTGCCAACATAGAGATTTACAGACCAGGGAAACATCTATCCTCTGACAACTTTTTTAGTAGGAAGATATGTATAAATAAACAGTAACTTTTTACATGTAGAAATAAGGACACCTTGCAATCATGTTAAGATTATATTTATAGCCTGAATTGTCGTTTAGTTCTGAGGAGTAAAGCTGCTTTATTCTTAATAGAGAGAAGCTACGAAAGATTAATCGACGTCGATGGAGAGAATATTTTGATCCGTTTGTGGGACACTGTTAACAAGGTCAGTATGATGTGGTATATTTTCATCTCACCTTGTGGGTACAAAGGTTTTCATAAAATGCCTAATTTTTCGTTGGGCTTTCTTGTTCTTGAATTGTTTTGATTTTGAACTAAAGATTATGCTTATATTACTCCTGAGCAACAAAGGTGCAGTCTCGTCTTTAAATCGAAAGGGAAACTCAAATCTCTGTTGATGTTTTACTACTTAACCAAGGCAAAGTATTAACGGAATAGTACAATAAATTTCTTATCTACAGTATTCTGCATTTCTTTTTTATCAATAGTCTCAATTACACAAAAAAATCAAAGTCTTGATGAAGCTTTATCCTTGCATTATTCTTAAGTTTTAGCAGTTTTGAGCCTCAATACTCTTACATTCTTATCACGTATAGCAAGTTGTCTTCAAATGCATACCTTTCAACCTAAAATTTCCAAAAACCTGGAGATTCTACATTTTTCCTATAAAAACGCAGGAAGATTTGGTTTAAAAAAACAGGGAGATCACAGAAATTTGATAAGAGAATAAGTACACTACACCTGATAAAATGCTATGCTTGGCAAGTAGTTTATGACAAAAATCATCATGGGAAGTCTCATTAAATTGATTTCTACCAGTTATTGTTACTCAGAAAGCATTGAAAAAACTTTTACCATGTGCAAAGTCGGTGTAACCATTATATCACAACTATAAATCGGAAAATCACACAAAACCAAAGGAGATGTCTGAAAACCAATGAAATAGCAGCGAGAGATCCATTTATGTCTGCTAGATGACGTCTTCAAAACCGGGAGGAAAAATGTGCAAACCGGGAGATCGGGAGAATGCTGTCAAAATCGGGAGCCTCCCAGCAAAGCCGGGAGAGTTAACAGGTCTTCAAATGTGAAATGGAAGGAAATGTAGCTTGTAGACAGAGCCAAAGCTCTTCTTATACAGGTTCTCACCAGGACTCCCGGAGGAGTTTCGTTCTTGGCTTTTCTGAAACATAGGCTTAAGTGCACTGCTCTGGTACCCTTGGTGTTCATAAGTCTTGATTTTCGAAATTGTCGTAAAACTTGAATTTGCAGCAACATGTGACAACTTAATTTATCTTGTTAACTGTCTTTAGCAAGTCTAATTGTAGCTAAGTACCAGTCTTGTATTCATGCCTCATAAAGCAATAGAAATTAAACAAAATCGAAGGACAAGTATCCCTGGTTCTCCGTATTGTTCAGTGGCGTATCGGAGACACTTGGGGCGGGTAGGAATTTAATGAGATTGGACCCCCAGCTTTGTCTTTACAGCAAATATTTCAGAATACCTGTCTCTCCAAATCTCTGAAGGGTCCCTTTAGGTCTAAAAGGCTTGGTACCTGCGGGGAGCACGGGGGGAAAATGCCCCCAAAGGAAAAATTGTGCATGGCTTTGCCCCAACAGAATTGTTAACCTGGAGATTTCCATAGAAAAATATAGCATTTGCCCCTCCAAAGTGATTGTACAAGCAGGTTTTGTCCCCCAGGCTATTTTATCCAGGTACGTGCTTGTCTGTTGCACTATTATTGCTGTTCTAAGATTATTTATTCTCGTCCTAGGAGTGGGACTATTTCGCTGATACAGCAGATGCATTTGCAGTTGTATATTCAATTACGTCAATGGAAAGTTACAAAAACGCAACAAAAGTAGCTAAGTCCATACGAAAAACTGTTCAATATTCAACAAAGAACTTCCCTGTCATATTACTTGGAAATAAAATGGAGATGGAACAAGGGCGAACTGTTAAAAAGGAAACTGCTGAATGCTTTGCGAGCCAGAATGCGTGTTCGTTCTCTGAATTATCCGTTGCAACAAACAATGTTGATAGTATCTTTAATGGTCTGATTAAGCAAGTTAAAGCTGATAGGACTGTTGCTCCAGAGAATAGAAAACAGGGAACTACGAAATATTCGTTTAAGAGTTTTCTTTCCAAGAATATGTCAAAGATTAAATGAGTTTTGTATTGTATGGCAGTTTGAATAAACAAACTAGTTATTATGGGTCGTAGGCCAAGAAGAGATGGTATACAATTATCGACCAGCATTTCTTATAATTGAACGTAGTACTTCGTACAATCGAAAGTTGTTTTAACTTAAGCCTTGTTAAATCTTGTTAGATGATGTCTTGTATATCCATTTATTATGTAGCTCCCTACGAAGGCCTTGTTTCCACTAAACGTTCTTTTTTAGGTAAGGAACCAATTTCTAAGCAACCTAGTACTAAACAGCCTAACATTTAAGAAACTTTTTGGACTAAAAGGAAAGAGCTAAGAAACTTTGGACAACTAGCACATTGAAATCTTTACCGGGTTAAACGTAAAGCTGTACCGAAACAATGTGAAGATAGCATTGCTTTAGAATTTACGTGGAACTGACGCACTTTGTTTCTTATAGGACGAATAGTTTGCTACATTCACGTTCTGCGTATGCTTGCACAGCAATTTAGTTCGCTAAATTAAGAAACTTTTAGAACTAAGATGTGGTCAAAAATTAAGAAACTGTTAGTACTAGGCTGTGAACTAGGTTTCTTATAAAAAGCCGTGTGGATGCTTTATCGTTGGATAATTCGTTATTAAATGGCGTTTATTTAAGTTATTTGCTTCGGGTTACTCTATAGTAGCGATATGGAAATTTTGATTAAATTCCTGCTACGGAAAATCGTTATTAAATTCCTACTAAAGTATTTAATAGCTGATTTTTGTTGTCAATAAGGGAGGGGGTCTATGGAATAGGTTAGTAGTCAAATAGCGTACTAAAGTGAAGACGTCACCAAAATCTATTTTAGAAATTTTTAAATTTTAACCACATGAGCTAAAGCCTGGCTCTCAGATATTGCAAGTTGTCGGCGATCATCGGCGATCATCCCGACGATCTGCGATATATGAGAAGTAGGTTTAAGAGACATGCTGTTTTCGTTCATCGCCGAAGTTCGCAGACTGTTTGCGATCATTGGCGATGGTTAAGATCTGATGTTCTCATATATCGCAAGCATCACAAGGCCCTCATCGGCGATAATCTCCGAGGGTCTGCGATATGTGAGAAGCAGGCATAGAAGAGTACTATAAACTAGACCTTCTGAATATGTAATCGAATAACTTGAAGATGCTATAAATATGGCCATTTGATGCCAGGAGGTTTGCCATACGAACGACTGCATTTTTGACTCGGTTCCAAAGGTTTGTAGCATGACTGAAAATACTGTGATTTGATAGGAAGTAAGTCAGTATTAAATTGTCTATATCTCTGTCATTTTTTCTTAAAAACGATCAAAATTTCTCAATGGTGGCTATTTTTTATTCTTTTTCAGAATTTAAAGTCAAACTTGCGAAATTCAAAAAGTAGATATTATGTTATGTCACACTTTAGTACTCTATCGTAGCTCATGGCAGTTCCAGTTATTACACCTTTCTTTATGTAAATATGTAAATAAATTTAGTATAGATAGACTTATGGTACTGATGCAGAACATTTTTCAAAAAGCATTTGGGTGCTACTCTTGTTTATTCCATCTTACATTTTAAATAATGACTTCGCGTTGTCTATTAGTGCATCCTTTCACACCAAGTATGGGCTTGAGGCATTTTTGTATGCAATTCTTCGGTACACGGTTTTTTTATAAGAAACTTCTCTATAAGAAACATGAGGCTGAAATTAGACAAAAATGGAGAAACATTTAAGCAACATAGGCAGGCTGAGTTTCAAATAATAACTTTCAAAAACTGTTTTTACTAGTGAATTTTTGATCAAACTAGCAAGAAATTAGAATGAACATCCATTACATGCTTAACAAAACCTGGGCATCCTTTTCTTTGCATTACAATTGCCTAATCTGGGTTGTTATTGTCACTGGAAGTCTTTAAATTTAAGAAAAATTTTAAGGCTGGATTTGATGAAATATTAAGAAACATCCAGGCTGAAGCTAGAGAATGTGTTTCTCATTAAAAGAAAGGTGTATTCCTACAAAATCAGCCCGTTATCTTGAGACAGTGCTTGAGCCTAGGCCTATGGCTGAAATACTGTAATGGTGGGCTTTTAGCAGCGTTTCCTCAAATAGTATGACTTCTGTTCAGCTCAACGAGTACTGTTAATTGAAAAATAAGATGCAACCAAAATGCGTAATGAAATACTCCTATTTGAAATAATAATTTGATTTTCGCTGAGCTTCAATAGTCTTAAATTTGTTTTATTTTTGAGCTCAAGAACATTTCCAAATCCAAGGTGCATTCGATGCACTTCGGCCCGAAGATCTCCGACGTGGAGTTAGCTTTCCTGACGGGATGGCGGCGTGAACTTAGCCTAAATTATACTCTTTGGCGTACTGGCGCAATAAAGTGCAATTCTCGACACACGGTTCATTTGATCTTAACACCTCAGATATGCGCCCATCTTCAACATTGGCGTACACCTGAGGAGCTACTGGCGTGAGTTTTACACGGAATGCACCCTGGGTTACATCATTCCTATGTGCCATAGATGTATCTTCGTCTGAAATTCAAAGGATTCAGATCTTTTGAGGATTTCTTCACCACAAAACAGAAAAGAATACTAAATATTGTGTTAACAATGCAAAATTTAATTTAAAAGAAACAGTACACTTTTTTGTAAGAAACTAGTGTATAAGAAACGAATACTAGGCCGGTCAAAAAATTAAGAAACTTTGGAACTTTGTTCAAGAAAAATTAAGAAACAGTACGATATCAATTGTCTAAAAACATAGTACATTGGCTTGTTTTTACTCGTTAATTTGTACGGTTTTTGTTTGGAAAAGACTGTAACCTGTTATTTTCATCTGCCTGGATATTTTTTGTGATGTTGAGCGGTTGTATCCACCCAGAAGTGTTCGGATTTCAAACATTAAGGTGAGTTTTTGGTCTCGAAAATAAGAAACTAATTAAGAAACTTTTAGTACTTGATGCCGATCCACGTTTCTTTATAAAGAAAACGTGTATTACTGGTGGAATGCACAAAAATTCTAAGGTCTTTCCAAGTTTGGGCCTTACATTACATTTGAAGAAATTATTCTAAAATTTCAGAGATTTTGAGCCTTACTATTCTTATGAAAAAGTGTATTTCTCTCACAATCTCACTTTGTTTCTATTGCCAATGATTGCTATCGCTACTCTGCTACTCCCTTTAACGTTTCTAGATGGGATTGCTCAATGCAAATTCTTTTTTCTACAACAGGAGTTTATGTAAACTTGATAATGGTTCTCAAACATCGTTGAAAGTTCAATAAGGGTGTGTCAAGCCCTTTTATACTTATGCAAAGATTTCTTCACTGCCTTGATTGTATTTTAATAGCTACACTAATAAAATGTTCATCCTTTATCAATGTCGTTGTTTCTAAATCCTTGTTGTTTTGAACTTCCAATAATTCAATAACTCAGTTAGTATTTTTTGAAAAGAATTATTGAAGAAGCCTTCGGCGCTTCCAGGTCCAAAGCCCTTTGCCCTTGTAAGAAGAAATTCCAAAAGGAGGCTAAGATGGTAGGCATATCACAGTAAACCATAAAGTAAACTCTACGTTAGCAGTAACCATTTCCATGGTTGTAACTCAAAGGTTTGCTGCGCAAGAAGGTTAGAAAATGTTTTTATCAGGGTTGTATTTGTATGATATTTTCCAATTCTATGTGTTACATTTGCTGGCAATGGCAGAGGCGATTTTATGTAGCCATATTGTTAGGCCTATACCTTCAAGTTACTGCTTAAGAAGAGTGCCTAACTTATGTAGGTGAATTCTGCACAAGCATGCATCTATTTTGCGGGTTTTAGACTTTAGAACTTATAGTTTTTTATACTCTTTAAATGCCAATCTAACTAGATCTTAACATCATACTTTATTTTCATTGTGTATTAGAAAAGAGAGTGACGTCTTAGCTTGATTGAGCGGGTAGCTGAAAGCATTTTTATCTAGCAGAGCTGCCCTTTTTTGTTGTGAGGACGTCCAGTGACTTGTTTTTGGAGGGGGAAAGTGGGATCAAAGTTAGGAAATACGCATACCTCACAAATAGTTCTGAGCAAAAGCTAGATACTTCGCAAATACTTTGGTACTTCCAAAATATCCATTCTTTGAAAAAGTAGATTAATCACAAGTTGCCCATTTATAATTATCCTTAACAATTCTATTTCTGTTCTAGTATACTGTTATTTCTATTGTAGTTGCTTGTCATGAAAAGGAAGAAAAGAGAAGGTAGTAACTTATTTTTAAATATTTTCTTCCTTCTACCCTTTGTCTTGAGGGCTTATTGGAGGGAGGGGGTTGGATTTGTAAAACCACTCTTGTAGTTAGCCATTTTCCAGTGGAAATATTTCAAATATTTGTAACATCATTGATCTGGTTTCTTTAAGCCCCATGATCACACTGGTCCTTTGATGCTGCAAATATAAGCAATTTTTTACATGATTTTTAAATAAAGTACTGAAGTGATGATGCCATTAAAATCAGTTTTTAGAATTTTTGTATTTTTACAATATGGAGTGAAAGAGCATCATAAAATGGGGTTTTGCTGAAAGAGCATCATAAAATTACTTTAGGTGAATGGTGTGAAATGAGATGAAATATGGCCATTTGAAGATAGAAGTCTTGCCATAGAAACAACTGTACTTTTGGCATGACTCATGACTTTTAGAACCAGACTCAAAATATAGTGATTTGATAGAAACTATGCCTGCATTCAATTGCCTATGTCTTGCTCACTATTTTCAGGTTAACTTGAAATTTGTCATTATAATCTATTTCAAAGTGCTTTTTTCAGAATCTGTAGCCAAAATAAGAATATTCAAAAAACAGAATTTTTGTGACATCACACTTTGGTAATCTATTGGTTTTTTAGTGATTTTTTAAATGAAAATTTTATTTCGCTCTGAGCAATTACTTGGAGTGGTAAATAATTTGAGGTGCTGGCCTATTGAAGAGGAAGCCAATTTGAGGATATCTCATTAAGTTTAATGTAGTGAAAAATAAAGACAACTCTTTTATTTTTGAAGGTGAGAAAGAAAGCAAGCCTAGGAAGACCATAAAAGGTCTAGATGACCAAGATTGTTCTACTAGTAGACCATTATCTAGGAGCATGAAATCTGACCCAGGTACATCTTCTTATCAGTTTTTCTATCTGAAGTAGTATGAGCCCAAGGGCAGTACAGGGAGTATGGCAGTTGGCATTTACATCTTTGAGTTTACTAGCTGTACATCTACTGTAGGAAAAGTTTTCTTCTTTTAGTTATTGGTTTGTATGTGGTTTGTAATATTTTTGTGCCCAGGGGTATTGTCTTTGTGTTGTAGTCAAATGTTTTGTAAGTAGAGTTCTAGGTATTTCTCTTTGTAGGCATTTTATTTGGCTAAAGAGATGCAAAGGCAAATAGCAGAGTAATGACTTCAGCATACTTATTAACTGATTGAGGTTTAAGTTGATGCAGATACAAGGAAGTTAATTTTCACATGTTATAAGTGGCTTAGGGATGTGCTTTCATCTATATTTTTATCTATGGATACAGGACTCACACTTTTGCTTACTTACATTAATGTATCTTTTTTATGGGGCTTTCTGCACCATGCCCTTCATAGAGTACCAAAGTGATGACATCATAAAAATCTATTTGTAGAATTTTCATATTTTGACCTCATGGAGAGAAAGAGCAGCACAAAATAGGCATGTGTTGACAATTTTAAGTGCACACTGTCAAAATAGGATGAAATATAACCATTTAATGACAGAAGACTTGCCATACAAACTGCTGTATTTTCGGCCTGGATCTTAACATTTAGCTCCAGGCTCAAAATTAAGTGATTTGAGAGGAACTGTGACCGTATTCAATTGCCTATATTTTGGTCATTATTTCTCAAATCGAGCTGAAATTTGTTAATATTAGCTGTTTCAAACAACTTTTTCAGAAGTTAAGGCAAAAATTAAAATATTCTAAAAATAGAATTTTTGTGGCATCACACTTTGGTACTCTAAAATGAAAGTGCTTTGTTGGAACAGGTAGCATTTAATATCAGATTTCAGGATTGCTATGTAGAGCATGACTCATAAAATTGTGCCTTGTTAAATGCAATTTGTGCTCTCCATATATCATCATTTTTTGCTCTATAACAAGGCTGTTCATTCCTTATTAGGTAGGCCTTACACAGTGAGTGTTGCACTGCCTGGGTCAATTCTAGAAAATGCACAATCACCAGAGCTTAGGACATATCTAGCAGGCCAAGTAAGTAGAAGACTTTTCCAGGTATATCAGTTTTTGGTATCATACCATAAATCCTTGAATTGGCCACACCTTGAAGAATCCCCATTCAAATAAGCCCCCACCCTAGAGCTACAAATTGTCAGTAAGCCCCCATCAAATAAACCCGCACTCAAGCATGTAACTGTACCTATTTGAGAGTCTGTTAGTACTTTGTAGTGCTGTGAAATGAAAATCAGTTATTAAGTAACAAGAATTTGCCTGTCTTTAAAAAGCATCCTATTGCCTGTATGCATAGCATCAAAGAAGTAGTTTGCTAGTTGATAAATTTCAACTACCAGGAAAATTGTTAAAGCCCCCTCAACTAAGCCCACTCTTGGAATAAGCTCCCATACAGAGATCCAAAAATAAATAACCCCAAGGGGGCTAATTCAAGGATTTACAGTACATCTGACTCTCTATCCAGTTTACCCAAGCAACCTTTGCTTTGTTGTCATTGAATACTAAAAATATTGTTTCTTATCAAATTCAGGTGTGATTTACCATTTACTTTATGTAAAATATTTTACCTCCTCACTTTCTACATCACAGGGGTGGCAGTAAGGAAGAGATTGCTAATTTTCACCTGTCAGAAAGTGAAGGATTCTTTTCTCAAAGTTTTTAATATTTGTAATACCCTGCTAGCCATACTTTTGCCCAGAAGGATCAGTCACCTCCTCATTAAAAGTTCTTGGCATCACCCCTTCTACATCTTAGTGTATTAAACTTTTGTCACTTGTTTGCTTCATTTTCAGATTGCAAGGTCATTGGTGATATTTAATGTTGATGAAGTTGTTATATTTAATGAATCAGCAAACAAAGATCATACAACTTTCAAAGGATCAACAAAGGCTAGTGACCCAAATATTCTACTTGCTCGAATACTGCAATATTTGGAATGTCCACAATATTTGAGAAAGTATTTATTCCCAAAACATCCAGATCTTCAGTATGCAGGTATGTGAAGTAGCTTAAATTGTATGTTTCTTTTTTGATGTAGCATCTTATGTAAGACTAGACAACTTTTGGATTCAGCATTTAGCTCACTTCTAGATACTCAGGGTATTCATCTTCAACTCTTGATGCCAGCTCGATATTATGTTACTGTTTAGCCCAAAGAGAAAGAAAATATTGAAGACTTTATGGAATGAAATGGCTTGTAAACCAGATAGAGCAAGTTCATTTGAAAATAGAACATAATTTCCTGACCTATATGTAATGATAATATTGTTGTGAAATATTGTGAATTGTTGCAATAAAAATGATTTTTAGCTTTTGATATTTGCGAAAGGTCTCCAAATTGGCATAATTGCTATGTGACTCACAATATCCTCTCCTTTTTCAATCAGTATTTCTTTAAGCTTTTCTTGTATCCTCATGTTATTTGCATGCCCCATTCCATGCTATCATATTATGCCTTGGATAAGCTAGATTCAATTATTGCTGATGAGACTTACCAAAGGCCATGTTTTGTTACTTTCAGTCTACTTGAGCCTTTACCTACTTTTCTCTTATGTAAGGCCTTAGATATTGAGACTGGCAGCAGAAAGGACATCTCCCATTAGCAGCCTGCATAGTTGCCCTTTTTTCTAGTGTAAGTACCCCTAAAAACATTTACCCCCTTTCCTCCCATATTATTGGAACTTTCTGAAGCCTTCCCTTGATATATACCTTCTTCCTAAGGCTGCCCTGCCCTGAGCAAATGTAAAGATAGCAGTTTTTTTCTCTAAAGTCTTTCTCTTTTCTTGCAGTTTTTCACTTTTCTTGCAGTAGACAGCAGCTTGAATTTTTTCTCCAATTCTTTTAATCACACTATTTATTTTATGATAGCATTTGAGCCTTGAATTGTCGCTACGTTGTTAGTTAAGATCTTAGAATACTACTTTTAAGAATAGCCCATAGATCTCACATTCTACATTGCAATTCGTGTGTTTCTTTAACAGGCTTGTTAAATCCTTTGGATTCACCGCACCATATGAGGGTTGATGATGAATCAGCTTACAGAGAAGGGCTTGTTGTCGATAGGCCTGTAAAGAAGGGCCAAGGGTCGTATGTAAATGCAGGCCTCAGGAAAGAAGTTCAAGTTGATAGAAATTTGAAAGCAGGAATTCGAGTCACTGTTAGAATTGACTCCACAGGTAAGGATAGTTCTTTGCCAATAACTAAACCGCCCTCGCTTTGTTTACAACTGCATTTGAAGAGGCAACTTCCACCCGGGCGCATTCGTTTTGTAAAGAATCGATTAATATTTGCGTAATACGTCCCACCTTCACATTCAAAGCTATCCATTACAAGTCATTGTAATTAATGATAAATGAAGGATTAGTTTAATTATCGCTCAAACATTATCAGATTACGTTATTTCATTTAAATGCTTAAAAGACTCCAACCGTTTCCTGCAGAAACAATGCCGAAGCGGTAATGTTTGTAGGGAGAGAACTTAAGGAATAGACAAGATACTTGCCATCGATTTGGTTTAGAACAGAGTATTTTTCAACATTCCAGAAGCTGCAGCAGGGTTCATGTTGAAGCTGGGAAACCTGAAAAACCTGGAAAATAGGCCATTTTCACAAAAAGTCAGATAAAACCTGGAATAGTCAGGGAATTTTCTATAAATTTTGTCCAAGTCAGGGAAAACAAATTATTTACTCAGCATATCATTCTCATTAACTATTGGCACGGTTGTTCGCAAAGTCGTTGCTCTAATTGTTGTCATTAAATGTGAAACATTATCATTTAGGATTGTGGAATAGCAAATATATGTGCATTACCTATTTGTTAGGCTCCATTTTCTTTACTTCTTTTTGTAAGTATGTTAAATGAGGGTCTGGGAAAAGTGGGTGTTTTTGACTACCCGTCCTGGAAAGGTCAGGGAATAGTCAAAGAATTTTGATTCATGCATTGGGTATAAACCTTATGTAGTTGCAGCATTACTATCGTTGTTAATCAAGGGACGTATCGAAATATTATGTGTTTCTTTCTTTCTTCTAAGATATTTTTTGACGGGAAAACTATATCAAAAACAGGTGTTTAGGACTCTAGAGTTCTCAAACATTTTGTATATGATGCTAGTGCTTTACGTAACTGGTTTTCCGTAAACTCCAAGCAGAAGAGCATAATGAAAGATTTATTTTCACTGCATTCAAGTATTGATTATTTGCTGTTGTATCGTTTCTTTCATTAATCTGCTGGTTTACTCAGGGTCTGAAGATACTATTAACAATGCACATTTTTATAGGAATTGTTTTTCGTCCCAGTATTAAAAGTTTCTTAGCTTTTTCCATATCTCAGTGTCAGAACGTTCATAAACCTTCTGTACCGAATTTGTAAATAGTCTCGATACACCTTCATTATATTTGCTAGAACTCACGTTCGCTCACTGTTTATCTATCGTTATCTCAAGAGCACATGCTCACGAAAACGATTTAGCCGCCTAACTTCGTACCCAGTCCTAAATTGCAACTGTAACAAAAGCTAGTATATCTATATACTTTATGGACTAGGGCAACAGAATGAAATACACTATAAGGAGTACTTTATTGACAAATATTTTTGAGCTCCGATGTTTTACATATACACTGTTTTTAACTGTGTAAAAGGTTGCATGAGCTCCTGAATTAATGATAACTCCCTGTCAATAACAAAAGAAAGAAGTAACACACTTTTTATAGAACTGAAGTTTGTAAGAATATTAAGGCTAAGAATTGCTGAAGTTTGAGAATAATTTAAGAATAATGCAAGGCTCAAGCTTCATTAAGCCTTAGAACTTTTGTGTATTTGAGTTATGGTACTGATTTTCGATCAACTCTTGCACTATCTTTTTATTGTTCTATTCTTCATTTGTTTAGCTTTGCGATGAAGTAAGACATCAACAAAGATCTAGGTACATTCCTTTAATGTTCAAGCAAAGTTACACATTTGGTACCTAGAATAATTGAAAAATATTTTGAGGCTCAAAACCAAAAAAATTAAGATTATTGAGGCACATAGATAATTGGAATTTTAATGCATACAAACCGATCGAGGTTCTAAGGTCTCCATAATCCAGTATTGGGATTTCTTAAATTTTTGGATAGTCGACCTATACTATCTTATAAATCACTTCCTTATATATGATTTTCTTTATATAGAAGGCAGACATGCAGTTGGTACTGTTGTCTCACCGTCAGAGCCTCGAACTGAAAAGGGCCTTTATTGGGGCTACAATGTCAGATTGGCACAAACATTTGGAGCTGTATTTACACAATGTCCATTCAAGGAGGATTACGATGTTACTATTGGGACATCAGAGAGAGGCACACCAGTTCGAAAGCTAAAGTTACCTCACTTTAAGTAGGTAGTTCCTTTTGCAAATTTTTCGCTGACATAACAGCAATCATCTTTTATGCCCGTTATGATGTTTGGGTCGATTGAATGATTCAAAGTGTACAGCGCATTTGGTAATTTCTCTCTATATTATTCCAACACAGTAAGATGGTATATACCAATATAAACTAAATATGCAGCAGATAATACCGACGTTGTTCACCTCTCCTTTAAACTTTTCGACTTTCGTGTCGAATGATTCCCTGTTTGCTTTTAATTTTGCCTTATCTGCAACTCCTGTTAGCACTGTTCGCTAACGCAATTGTACTCAACTTGCTAGCACAACAACTTAACCGCAACTACTTACCTACGGCAATACCTGACTATATGTGAAAAGGAATCCGCAACCCGCGAGAGTACGCGTGTACTCGCATATTGTCATTTCCTTCACAACAATACCTTATTGCCTGCTTTTTTCCTTTTTCTCTTTTCCTTTGTTATATGCACATTTATCCTCTGGACTGCTACTTGTAGTCCTTCGACTCTGCTTTGCTTGAATACTCGTTTTTTATAAGAAAGTGTTTTTCGGCCTAGCACTGGAACTTTCTCAGCGTTTTCACGACTCTAGTATCACAGGTTTCCTAAGACTTTCTCAGCATAAATTCATGATATTTGGTACATGTACAGTAAAGGAAAGTATTAAAGCTGTATTTGCACTTGAAATAGTAATATGGGATCATTCACCCGTTACGTAGCACTTCTAGGGTGGAGGGAGAGTACCTTGATTTGTTACCCTACCGTTTAATTTATATGGAGAGCTATAGTACGGAACGTTATGATAGGGTGAAGGAGGGAGGTGGTAAGGGAAGGAAAGCACCTTGATTTAGTACACTATTGTTTAATTCATATGGAGAGCTATAGTACGGAGTGTCACGAGAGGGATAGGGAGTTCTCAGAAACAGTAGGTTTGGCGTCAAGGAATGGATGAATGAATATAGATTGTTGAATGGTAACCAGCACACCATATATAGCATTTTACACACGGCTAATTCGAGTCTTGTGTACATATGAACGTGTAGATTTTCTTAGCTCTCAAAAATTCAGTATTCAAAGTTTTTAACATTTTGAGTAGACGAATGTTATTTTCTTTTAAACCAATTTTTTGTAAAAGGATTCGCATTGGTCTAGATTTTACTTGAATGAGCGCTATCAATTGTAGTATTATCAAGTAATACTCTTCATTTCTTAAAAGAGATTAGAGAAATTTAATAGTGATAATTGTTGTGTTTGCTGCATGCTTAGGTTTTTTGACGAGTAAATTATAAATCAAAATGTCCTGTCCTACTCGAAAACCTTCATGTTATTATATCTACTTGTGTGACTACCTAATATGATGCATGTCTTGATAGATATACCGTTGTTGACCGGTGTAAGCGCGAAAGTATTACAACAGTTTCTTCACTCAGGGTTTATTCGGTCAGGGAAGGTCAGGGGCAAAAGTTTCCTGTTCACTTAGGTCAGGGAAACTCAGGGGAACTTGCAATGGTCAGGGGAAATAGCACTTTCGTGCTGTAGGTTAGGGAAGATATTTCATTTTTGATATTCACTTATATGATATTTTTTTAGGAAATGTTTTCATTAGTTTTGTCATTTACAAAACCTAGTTAAAAGCATTGTTAGCATCGTGCTAAAACAAGCGGCTGTCAGCTGTCAAAGGGTGAATGTCAAGGGGTAGGTTTTTTCAGGAAATGTTAGAGAATATATAGGTTTTCATAAAAGTCGGAAAAATTTTGCTTTTTAATTGAAAGTCAGGGAAATTTTTTTCAAAAAGTCAGTTTTAACCCTGTTTCTTTTGCAATCTTCTGACTTGAAAATACGTTTTTTCTCTACTTGAGTTAGGAATCAGAACATTATTTTTTCAATTTTCTTGACAGACATTTGCTAATCGTATTTGGCGGACTTGGTGGATTGGAGGCCAGCCTCGAATCGGATGAGTCACTTGCTGAATCCGACCCAAGTCTACTGTTTGACCATTACATAAATTCATGTCCGTCTCAAGGAAGCAGAACAATTAGAACAGAGGTATAATTTATATCTGTAAATGCTTTGTTCCTATATTCCCATAACGAATAAAATATGTCTGATATGAACATTGTGTTTTTTATTGGACAACAGTTTCAGGTTTCATTTGTTTTTTGACTTAGGTTTGTCTTTTTTTAACTAGGCACGTAGCTCCAACGGTACGGACATAATGCCCCAAATAAGAAAGTTTGTTAGGCTTATACCCAACATATTTATTGACTTAAAGATTTAAATAATCAGATAGAGCTTTTGGCCCCAAAAGTGATGGTACAGATAGGTTTTATCTCTAAAGGAAATTTCCTACAACTACGTGCTTATTTTTTACCATATACTTATGTAAGACATTTCCGATAAAACTGAGGAAGTATACTGTTGAAGCATCCATGTATAATAATATTGATCCCATTCTACGTATTTTCTTGATCATTTACCAACATTTTCGTGTAGTAACTAAAATCTCATTGGATAGAGCTAGGCTACTCTTGGGTACCTAATAGATGTCCCCCCATCTAATTAATTTTTCAAAAATTTTGTACCCAGGACATTCTTATTCCAACCGTCACCTATTAGTTTTTGGGTGAGCTATCACCCAAGACAGTTGTTAGAGAGAGCTCTTTGGCATTCAAGTGAAATTAATCCTTTTAAAAATCATGCTGATCATGCATATTGTATTCTTTGGTAATTTTTCATGTTTTGACATGTTTGTCCATACACCTGTCTATTAAATTGTTAGTCATTTTCCAGCCACCCCTGTGTATTAAGTTTAAGGGATTTTTCCAATCCCCAATTTGTTCCAACTCCCCTATTTATTCGAACCCCCTCCACTAGGCACCAAAAGGTAGTTTTTTTGGAATTTTGACGTGATCTCTTGACTCTTACAATATAGTAGGTTTCTATTTCTTCGTAGGAAGCAATTTTAATATCACTATCAAGCATTCAACCGGCCATCTACAAAGCCTGGAAGACGGTAAGGTAGCACAGGGAACATTTGCCTTCTCGTATTATATTTAAGCAGCTTCTTACGCAAACATAATTAAATTGTAGTATCGAGGTGTTTTAGGCCAGTGGCTTAACGAAGTTTAGAGCACCTTAGTTAAAAAATTAAGGGCCCCCGGCGAAAAGGGCCCCTGATTTTTATTATGTGCTTTTTGCCCATACTGTATTTTAAGGGTCCATTACAAGGGCCCCATCGTAATTGATTTCTAGTGGCCATGAGTGTTTCCGTTAAACCACTGTTTTAGGTACAAGAAAGTTACGTAGCTTCATTATGTACCCGCTTACTATCGAAGTAGCGTGTCTGGTGTTTAGACTCTTCTGCTGATGTGGAGTTTTTAGAGAATTAGGTGGAAGGCATGAAAACTCTACTGACAAAATCCCTCATTTCCCCCTTTCCTGACAACCATATATGACCTTCATTCAACAAATATCAAGAATAATCGTTATAGAACTATATCACATCTATAGTCGCGTTTCATAATCTCATGTACTATTGAGAACTACAATGGTCGCCAAAAGTCCTGGGACTCTTTGTTCATTCCAGGGTTCGTACGAGTTTTTGAAAGTTATGGAAATTGATAAAGCAATTTTCGAGGACCTGGAAAGTTTTGGAAAAGAGAAGTTTTTGAAAATGGCTATGGAAAATTTATGGATATTTCTTTGAGAAAATTCTAAAATATGCTAAAATAGATATATCTTAGTGCCGTACTGAGCATTGTTTATATGTCTGTTCACTCTACCATTTATAATATAAAACAGTATTTACTGAAAATCATCAAATATAGCAATGAAAATAATGTCTTTTTATTTTTATTGGGCTTCCAAATGGAAACGAAAATGTGTTTCATGGTTTTGGAACTTTGGTAATTTGGCTTTGGAAAAGTTGTCAAAAATTTTTGGAAATATTGGTGAAGGAGTTTGTACGAACCTTGTCACCCTTATTCTGTACGTAACATTCTTTCCTCTCCTCCCCCTAAAAACAACGTTGATTTGTGGGAGAAGTACATGCGTTAATTGGAAAATTTCACATGCACAATGAAGCCTAGAGTCTCATCAACAGAACAACATTGTATAGGGGGGAGAATTTGTGTGCACGGTGCAGCGGTTTAAATTCTGAGAGGACTATATTTTTTATAATTTTTGTGAACGTCCAAGAGACTTATGGCGACTCTTGTTAAATTTCTATCCGGCTTCATTGTATATGTATTTTTAAAACTAATATTTTGTCTACATTTGCCAAGTAGTTTTAATGCAGAGGATGCCAGTCTAACTATGTTGAAGTTTCCTTCTTTGTCTGAAGAATGTATTAGTTTATTTCTTAGTATCAATGTCACTTCTTTTCCATTGTTGCTTTCTCCATTAGTAATTGTTGTTTGTATAAGTAGTATATAAGTATTTCCTTAAATAAACTGAAACTGAAACTTGGACAAGGAACCCTAACGCATTTGATTCAATTAGCGAGAAGGCAAGATTGGACTTTTGACTCAAAGAAAACAGTGTATGCTTACTTTTTCATTGCAAACATCAATCAAAGGTAGCCTGAAGCATTGTTCTCAACACCTATAGCCAAAAGCAAGTCACTAGCCTTGTTTTTGACTAGAGAAAATAGGAAAATATCTTGTCCTTTCCAGTCCAGCCCAAGACTATTGCCTTCATTTCCAACAAGCAATCCTAGAAAAAAGGGACCTAATGATTTTCAATAAACGGGAGAAAATATATACTTCCATTTTGACAAGAAATTGAGAGAAGAAGAGTGTATTCCTTTGGATTTTACGACTATTGCCCTGATTTTCGACTGGAAATGCTGTAGCCCCTCACTCTATACCACAGATATAGCCTTACCTTTTCACAATAAAGTTTGAGAATAGGAGTTGGAAAGTTTTTGAATCACAACGAACGACTGTAGGCTTAATTTTTGACTAGAAATGATGAGAAAAGGAGTTGGAAAGTTTATGACTCAATACTAAAGACTTAAGCCTTACTGTTTGAATAGAAGTTATGAGAAAATGAGTTCAAAAGTTTTTGACTCAAAACCAAAGACTATAACCTTACCTTTTGACAAGAAATAATGAGAAAATGAGTTCAAAAGTTTTTGGCTTAAAACCAAAGACTATAACCTTACTTTTCGACTAGAATTCATTAGGAAAAGAGTTGGAAAGTTTTTCATTGAAAACCAGAGATTACAGCCTTACTTTTTGAGTAGAAATGATCAGAAGAGTAGTTGGAAATCTTTTCACTCAATACCAAAGACTATAGCCTTACTTTTCGACAGGAAGTCATTAGGAAAAGAGTTGGAAAGTTTTTTATTGAAAACCAGGGATTATAGCCTTACTTTATGACTAGAAATGATGAGAAAAGGAGTTCATAAGATTTTCATTGAAAACCATAGACTATAGCCTTACTGTTGGACGGGAAATGACAAGAAAATGAGTTCGAACGTTTTTGACTTAAAAAGATAGAGTATAGGCTTGCTTTTTGACTAGAAATGATACGAAAGGAGTTGAAACGTTTTTCATTGACAACCAGAGATTATAGCCTTACTTTTTTAGTAGAAAAGATGAGAGAATTCGTTCACCATCCTGGACTTGAGACCAAAAGCTATAGACTTACGTTTTGCCTAGAAATAATGAGAAAATGAGTATAAAAGTTTTTGGCTTAATCCAAAGACTATCGCCTTACGTTTAGACTAAAAATAATGAGACAATGAGTTCAAAAGTTTATGTCTTAAACCAAAGACTATAGCCTTACCGGTAGACTAAAAATGATGAGAAAATGAGTTCAAAGGTGTTTGGCTTAAACCAAAGACTATAGCCTTACCTGTTGACTAGCAATGATGAGAAATTTAGTTTAAAAGTTGTTGACTTAAATGCAAGACTATAGCCTTACTTTTAGACTAAACATAATGAGAAAGTGAGTTCAAAAGTTCTTGGCTTACACCAAAGACTATAGCCTTACTTTTAGACCCAAAATATTGAGAAATTGAGTTCAAAAGGTTTTGGCTCAAACCAAAGACTACAGCCTTACTGTTAGACTAAAAATGATGAGAAAATGAGTTCAAAGGTGTTTGGCTTAAACCAAAGACTATAGCCTTACCTGTTGACTAGTAATGATGAGAAATTGAGTTCAAAAGTGTTTGACTTAACTCAAGGACTATAGCCTTACGTTTTGAGTAGAAATGATGAGAAAAAAAGTTCAAAAGTTTATGGCTTAAACCAACGACTATAGTCTTACTTTTAGACTAAAACTAATGAGAAATTGAGTTCAAAAGTTGTTGGCTTAAACCAAAGACTATAGCCTTACCTCTTGACTAGAAGTGATGGGAAAATGAGTTCAAAAGTTTTAGACTTAAGTCATGGACTATAGCCGTACGTTTTGCCTAGAACAAATGAGAAAATGAGTTCAACAGTTTCTGGCTTAAACCAAAGACTATAGCCTTACTTGTAGACTAACAATGATGAGAACATGTGTTCAAAAGATTTAGGCTTATACCAAAGCTTATAGCCATACTTTTAGACTAAAAATAATGAGAACATGAGTTCAAAAGTCTATGACTTAAACCAAAGACTATAGCCATACTCTTAGACTACAAATGATGAGAAAATGAGTTCAAAGAATTTTGTCTTAAACCAAAGACTATAGCCTTACCTTTTGACTAGCAATGATGAGAAATTGAGTTGAAAAGTGTTTGTCTTAAACCAAAGACTATAGCCTTGCCTTTTGACTAGCAATGATGAGAAAATGAGTTCAGAAGTGTTTGGCTTAAACCAAATACTATAGCCTTACCTTTTGAATAGAAATGATGTGAAATTGAGTTCAAACTTAAATCAAGGACTATAGCCTTACGTTTTGCCTAGACATAATGAGAATATGAGTTTAACAGGTTATGACTTAAACCAACGACTATAGCCTTACTTTTAGACTAAAAATGATGAGAACATGAGCTCAAAAGTGTTTGGCTTAAACCAAAGACTATAGCCTTACTTTTAGACTAAAACTAAGGAGAAAATGAGTTGAAAAGTTGCTTACTTAAACCAAAAACTGTAGCCTTACTTTTAGACTAAAAACGATGAGACAATGAGTTCAAAAGAGTTTGGCTTAAAACAAACACTATAGCCTTACTTTTAGACTGAAAATAATGATAAAATGAGTTCAAAAGGTTTTGGCTTAAACCAAAGACTATAGCTTACATTTTGACTAGCAATGTTGAGAAATTGAGTTCAAAAGTGTTTGACTTAACTCAAGGACTATAGCCTTACGCTTTGAATAGAAATTATGAGAAAAAAAGTTCAAAAGTTTATGGCTTAAACCAAAGACTATAGTCTTACTTTTAGACTAAAACTACTGAGTAAATGAGTTCAAAAGTTTTTGGCTTAAACAAAAGACTATAGCCTTACCTCTTGACTAGAAGTGATGGGAAAATGAGTTCAAAAGTTTTTGACTTAAATCAAGGACTATAGCCTTACGTTTTGCCTAGAGATAATGAGAAAATGAGTTCAAAAGTGTTTGGCTTAAACCAAAGACTATAGCCTTACTTTTAGACTAAAAATGATGAGAAAATGAGTTCAAAAGAGTTTGGCTTAAAACAAACACTATAGCCTTACTTTTAGATTGAAAATAATGATAAAATGAGTTCAAAAGGTTTTGGCTTAAACCAAAGACTATAGCTTACATTTTGACTAGCAATGTTGAGAAAATGAGTTCAAAAGTGTTTGGCTTAAACCAAAGACTATAGCCTTACGTTTAGACTAAACATGATGAGAAAATGAGTTCAAAAGGTTTTGGCTTATAACAAAGACTATAGTCTTACCTGTTGACTAGCAATGATGAGAAATTTAATTTTAAAAGTTGTTGACTTAAATCAAGGACTATAGCCTTATGTTTTGAATAGAAATGATGAGAACATGAGTTCCAAAGTTTATGGCTTAAACCAAAGACTATAGCCTTACTTTTAGACTAAAAATGATGAGAAAATGAGTTCAAAGGTGTTTGGCTTAAACCAAAGACTATAGCCTTACTTTTAGACTAAAATTGAGGAGAAAATGAGTTCAAAAGTGTTTGGCTTAAACCAAAGACTATAGCCTTACGTTTAGACTAAACATGATGAGAAACTGAGTTCAAAAGGTTTTGGCTTATAACAAAGACTATAGTCTTACCTGTTGACTAGCAATGATGAGAAATTTAATTTTAAAAGTTGTTGACTTAAATCAAGGACTATAGCCTTATGTTTTGAATAGAAATGATGAGAACATGAGTTCCAAAGTTTATGGCTTAAACCAAAGACTATAGTCTTACGTTTAGACTAAAACTACTGAGAAAATGAGTTCTAAAGTTTTTGGCTTAAACCAGAGACTATAGCCTTACCTCTTGACTAGAAGTGATGGGAAAATGAGTTCAAAAGTTTTTGACTTAAATCAAGGACTATAGCCTTACGTTTTGCCTAGAGATAATGAGAAAATGAGTTCAAAAGTGTTTGGCTTAAACCAAAGAGTATAGCCTTACTTTTAGACTAAAAATGATGAGAAAATGAGTTCAAAGGTGTTTGGCTTAAACCAAAGACTATAGCCTTACTTTTAGACTAAAAATGATGAGAAAATGAGTTCAAAAGTGTTTGGCTTAAACCAAAGACTATAGCCTTACGTTTAGACTAAACATGATGAGAAAATGAGTTCAAAAGGTTTTGGCTTATACCAAAGACTATAGTCTTACCTGTTGACTAGCAATGATGAGAAATTTAATTTTAAAAGTTGTTGACTTAAATCAAGGACTATAGCCTTATGTTTTGAATAGAAATGATGAGAACATGAGTTCCAAAGTTTATGGCTTAAACCAAAGACTATAGCCTTACTTTTAGACTAAAAATGATGACAAATTGAGTTCAAGAGTTTTTGTCTTAAACCAAAGACTATAGCCTTACTTTTAGACCAAAGATGATGAGAAAATGAGTTCAATAGTTTTTGACATAACTCAAGGACAATAGCTTTATGTATTGAATAGAAATGATGAGACAATGAGGTCAAAAGTTCTTGGCTTAAACCACAGACTATAGCCTTACTTTTAGACTGAAAATAATGATAAAATGAGTTCAAAAGGTTTTGGCTTAAAACAAAGACTATTGCCTTACCTTTCGACTAGCAATGATGAGAAATAAGTTCAAAAGTGTTTGACTTAACTCAAGGACTATAGCCTTACGTGTTGAATAGAAACTATGAGAAAATGAGTTCAAACGGTTATGGCTTAAACCAGAGACTATAGCCTTACCTTTTGACTAGAAGTGATGGGAAGTTGAGTTCAAAAGTTTTTGACTTAAATCAAGGACTATAGCCTCACGTTTTCCCAAGAAATAATGAGAAAATAAGTACAAAAGTTTTTGTCTTAAACCAAAGACTATAGCCTTACTTTTAGACTAAAAATGATGAGAAATTGAGTTTAAAAGTTGTTGTCTTAAACCAAAGACTATAGCCGTACGGTTAGACTAAAACTAAAGAGAAAATGAAATCAAAATTGTTTGGCTTAAACCAAAGACTATAGCCTTACGTTTAGACTAAAAATGATGAGAAACTGAGTTCATAAGTTGTTGTCTTAAACCAAAGACTATAGCCTTACGTTTAGACTAAAAATGATGAGAAATTGAGTTTAAAAGTTGTTGTCTTAAACCAAAGACTATAGCCTTACGTTTAGACTAAAAATGATGAGAAACTGAGTTCATAAGTTGTTGTCTTAAACCAAAGACTATAGCCTTACGTTTAGACTAAAAATGATGAGAAACTGAGTTCATAAGTTGTTGTCTTAAACCAAAGACTATAGCCTTACTTTTAGACTAAAAATGATGAGAAATTGAGTTTAAAAGTTGTTGTCTTAAACCAAAGACTATAGCCGTACGGTTAGACTAAAACTAAAGAGAAAATGAAATCAAAATTGTTTGGCTTAAACCAAAGACTATAGCCTTACTTTTAGACTACAAATGATGAGAACTTGAGTTCAAAACTTTTTGTCTTAAACCCAAGACTATAGCCTTACCGTTTGACTAGCAATGATGAGAAATTGAGTTGAAAAGTGTTTGTCTTAAACCAAAGACTATAGCCTTGCCTTTTGACTAGCAATGATGAGAAAATGAGTTCAGAAGTGTTTGGCTTAAACCAAGTACTATAGCCTTACCTTTTGACTAGAAATGATGGGAAATTGAGTTCAAAAGTTTTAGACTTACATCATGGACTATAGCCGTACGTTTTGCCAAAACAAATGAGAAAATGAGTTCAACAGTTACTGGCTTAAACCAAAGACTATAGCCTTACTTGTAGACTAAAAATGATGAGAAACTGTGTTCAAAAGATTTTGGCTTATACCAAAGCTTATAGCTTTACTTTTAAACTAAACATAATAAGAACATGAGTTCAAAAGTTCTTGGCTTAAACCAAAGACTATAGCCTTACTTTTAGACTAAAAATAATGAGAATTTGAGTTCAAAAGGTTTTCGCTTAAACCAAAGACTATAGCCTTACGTTTAGACTAAAAATAATAGGAAATTGAGTTCAACAGTTTTTGTCTTAAACCAAAGACTATAGCCTTACTTTTAGATCAAAGATGATGAGAAAATGAGTTCAAAAGTTTTTGGCTTAAACCAAAGACTATATATAGCCTTACTTTTAGATTAAAAACAATGAGAAAATGAGTTCAACAGTGTATGACTTAAACCAAAGACTATAGCCTTACCGTTTGACTAGACATGATAGGAAAGTGAGTTCAAAAAGCTTTTAACTTAAATCAAGGACTATAGCCTTACGTTTTGCCTAGAAATAATGAGAAAATGAGTTCAAAAGTTCTTGGCTTAAACCAAAGACTATAGCCTTACGTTTAGACTAAACATAATCAGAAAATGAGTTCAACAGTTGTTGGTTTAAACCAAAGACTATAGCCTTACTATTAGACTAAACATGATGAGAAAATGAGTTCAAAAGGTTTTGGCTTAAACCAAAGACTATAGCCTTACTTTTAGACTGAAAATAATGAGAAAATGAGTTCAGAAGTGTTTGGCTTAAACCAAAGACTATAGCCTTACTGTTAGACCAAAGATGATGAGAAAATGAGTTCAAAAGTTTTTGGCTTAAACCAAAGACTATAGCTTTACTTGTAGACTAAAAATGATGAGAAACTGAGTTCACAAGTGTTTGGCTTACACCAAAGACTATAGCCTTACCTTGTAACTAGAAATGATGGGAAATTGATTTCAACAGTTTTTGACTTAAATCAAGACTATAGCCGTACGTTTTGCCTAGAAATAATGAGAAAATGAGTTTAAAAGTTTGTGTGGCTTAAACCAAAGACTATAGCCTCACGTTTAGACTAAAAATAATGAGAAAACGAGTTCAAAAGTTTATGGCTTAAACCAAAGACTATAGCCTTACTTTTAGACTAAAAATGATGAGAAAATGAGTTCAAAAGTGTATGGCTTAAACCAAAGACTATAGGCTTACTTTTAGACTAAAAATGATGAGAAAATGAGTTCAACAGTTTTTGGCTTAAACCAAAGACTATAGTCTTACCTGTTGACTAGCAATGATGAGAAATTTAGTTTAAAAGTTGTTGACTTAAATCAAGGACTATAGCCTTATGTTTTGAATAGAAATGATGAGAAAATGAGTTCAAAAGTTTATGGCTTAAATCAAAGACTATAGCCTTACGTTTAGACTAAACATAATCAGAAAATGAGTTCAAAAGTTCTTGGCTTAAACCAAAGACTATAGCCTTACGTTTAGACTAAACATGATGAGAAAATGAGTTCAAAAGGTTTTGGCTTATACCAAAGACTATAGTCTTACCTTTTGACTAGCAATGATGAGAAATTGAGTTCAAAAGTTTATGGCTTAAACCAAAGACTATAGCCTTACGTTTAGACTAAAAATGATGAGAAAATGAGTTCAAAAGTTTTTGGCTTAAACCAAAGACTATAGCCTTACATTTTGACTAGCAATGATGAGAAATTGAGTTCAAAAGTTTATGGCTTAAACCAAAGACTATAGCCTTACGTTTAGACTAAAAATGATGAGAAAATGAGTTCAAAAGTTTATGGCTTAAACCAAAGACTATAGCCTTACGTTTAGACTAAACATAATCAGAAAATGAGTTCAAAAGTTCTTGGCTCAAACCAAAGACTATAGCCTTACGTTTAGACTAAACATGATGAGAAAATGAGTTCAAAAGGTTTTGGCTTATACCAAAGACTATAGTCTTACCTTTTGACTAGCAATGATGAGAAAATGAGTTCAAAAGATTTTGACTTAAAACCAAGAACTATAGCGTTACTGCTGGACAAGACATGATGAGAAAAGGAGTTGGGTCTATTTTCACTCAAAACCAAAGACTATAGCCATACTCTGACTAGAAAGGAAGAGAAAATGAGTTCAAAAGCTTTTGGCTTAAACCAAAGACTATAGCCTTACATTTTGTCTAATGATGAGAAATTGAGTTCAAACGTTTTTGACTTAAACAAAAGACTATAGGCTTGCCTTTCGACTAGAAATGATGAGAAAAGGAGTTGGAAAGGCTCCGACTTAAAAGCGAAGACTATAGCCTTGCTATTGGAAAAGAAATTATGAGAAAAAGAGTTCAAAAGTTTTGAATCATAACGAAGGACTATAGCCCTACTGTTGGACGTGAAATAATGAGAAAATGAGTTCGAACGGTTTTGACTAAAAACAAAAGAGTAGAGGCTTGCTTTTTGACTAGAAATGATAAGAAAGGAGTTGAAAAGTGTTTCATTGAAAACCAGACTATAGCCTTACTTTTTGAGTAGAAATGATAAGAGAATTTGTTCAAACATCCTGGACTTGTGACCAAAGGCTATAGACTTACTTTTTGCCTAGAAATAATGAGAAAATGAATTCAAAAGCTTTTGACTTAACACCAAGGACGATAGCCTTACTGTTGGACAAGAAATGATGAGAAAATACGTTCGAACGTTTTTGACTTAAAACCAAGGACTTTAGGCTTGCCTTTTGACTAGAAATGATGAGGAGTTCAAAAGTTTTTGACTTCAAACCAAGGACTATAGCCTTACTTTTCTATTAGAGATGATTCAAAAAAGAGTTAGAGATTTTCATTGAAAATCAGAGATTATAGCCTTACCTTTTGAGTAGAAATGATCAGAAATGTAGTTGGAAATCTTTCACTCAGTACCAAAGACTATAGGCTTGCTTTTTGAGTAGAAATGATGAGAAAAGGAGTTCAAAAGTTTTTGACTAACAACCAAGCCTATAGCCTTACTGTTGGGCAAGAAATTATGAGAAAAAGAGTTCGAAGGTTTTTGACTTAAAACCAAGGACTGTAGGCTTGCTTTTTGACTAGAAATGATTAGAAGGGTAGTTCAAAACCTTTTCACTCAAAACCAAAGACTATAGGCGTACATTTTGAGTAGAAATGATGAGAAGAGGGGTTGGAAAGTTTTTGACTCAAGTCCAATAACTATAGGCTTACGTTCTGACTAGACACGATGAAAACTGGAGGTCAAACGTTTTTGGCGTGAACACCACACACTGTGGCCTCAGTTTTGACTAGAAATGATGAGAAATTTATTTGACATGTTCTTGACATAAAACCAAAGTCTATAGCTTTACGTATGGACTAGAAATGATGAGAGGAGTAGTTGGAAAATTTCTCACTCAAAACCAAATACTATAGCCTTACTGTTTGACTAGAATGATGAGAAAAGGAGTTGAAAAGTTTTTCATTGAAAACCTGAGAATATAGCCTTATTTTTTGAGTAGAAATGATGCGATAATTAGTTCAAAGATCCTGGACTTGAGACCAAAAGCTATAGACTTACTTTTTGACTAGACATGATGAAAAAATGAGGTCAAACGTTTTTACCTAAAACAAAGACTATAGCTTTGCTTTTTAACAAGAAATGATGAGAAAAGGAGTTTGAAGTATTTTCACTTAATATCAAAGACTATATCCTTGCTTTTGGGCTAGAAATGATGAGAAAATGAGTTCAAACAGTTTTCACTTAAAAGCAAGGAGTATAGTCTTACTTTTTGACTACAAATGATGAGAAAATGAGTTCAGGAGTTTTTGACTTAAAACCAAAGACTATTAAAAAAGCAGTTTGAACGTTTTGAAATCACAACAAGACTATAGACTTGCTTTTTTACTAGAAATGATGAGAAAATAAGTTCAAAAGTTTTTGACTTAAAACCAAGGACTATAGCCTTACTTTTTGACTAGAGATGGTGAGAAGAGTAGTTGGAAAAGTTTTTGACTGAAAACCATTAATCAATGGATAAAAAATGAAAATGAATTATCAAACTGTGTTGTAACAGTAAAGTAAACAGCTAGAAAATAATGTGAAAGCAGCAGAAATGGTGCAAAAATTTATTGGAACGCATTCAAATTTGTTTTGGATTCTACCGCAGGCAGCAGATGGATAGAATAAAAAAGAAACGTATAATTCAGCAGGGTATAGAGCCTCAGTATGGACGACTATGCAGTCTATGTCACGTTTACACTGCACCTGAAATTCGTTGATGAGAGCCATGGAGTGAAGTTTAAGAAGTCAATTTATTAGACATAATCTATTAACATAAATTGCTATTTTATTAACAATGCTATTTCACTTCTTTATTTACAATATCACAGAACTTAAGAAATCTTCAAACATGATAAAATCGAATTATAAAAACAAATAGATAGACAGAAGACGTGAACATAATATCAAACAAAATTAACACCTGGTGTCCGTTCGGAAAGGAAGTAGCGTTAGTAATATGACTTAACAGAATTTCTACTGGTTGATACCAAGATCGTATGATGATAGTAAGAAGAATTTCTATCAGTCATCAGGAAAACAGAAAACATCTAAGAGAGGCTATCTATGAATCAATAAATAAACTTATAGATCAGTTGATCCATTAAAAGGCTAAAATCTTCAAAAGGAATAAAATACTTTTAATTATCGCATTTCTCCAGAGAGCCTAAACTTAAATAAGTACGCCTCTAGGTTAGCTTAGTTGTAGGAAGACACAAGCTAGCATATAGTTGTACAAATATTTATACCAAAACATATACTACGACATAGTCAAATCGCTCTAAAGGAGAGAGGGAGCGAGGCTTTGTTTATGTTGCTTCAGGGTCCAATAGTTGGTTTCACTTATGAGATATTCAGACTGTTTCTGACAACAGATCCATTCTCAATACGAACAAACTACAAGTATAAGACGAAAATCCTACTTAGAAAAGTAGCTGGTCTGAATGCTGGTGAATGGTCAGTAATGTCTAAATGTTTAATCATTATGTTCAAGAGCAATCAAGGGTGAATTGGAAGTGGCAATTGCATGCCTTAAAGGAAAAATGTGCCAGTAAGGGGAACAGCACTGAAATACGAAGCAAGTGCTAGAAAGACATTCAAACTACAGGGACTTGCAAGAATTTGAGAATGCGAATATGATACGATGTGGTAACAGAGGCGAATTTGAAAATATTTTGAATAACATAACTAACTGAAAATTAAAATTAGGAAAAATATATATATATATACTTCAAATAGTGCTCTCTGGTTCATGCAGTAAATAGACACCTTTTCTCTACTTTATGTTGAGTGTCGAATAATGGTTTAACGTGGTACACTCAAAGATCGATGCAATTTAATTCACTCTAAAAAGAAAAAAGAAGTTATTTAGCGATTTCAGCTACTTTATTGAGAAACGAGTCCAAATGGTGAATAAGCAAATAGGATTCAGAGCTTTGCTGAGGAGAAGATGATAAAAGAGCACCTCTCCCAGACAACGACAATAAAAATTTCGAAATACCAAATACCCTAGACTAACTCTCAAGTGCCAAATAAACGGGGGGTCCTAATAAATTGGGGGGTTCGAAAAACTTCCGAAATATAATACACGGGGTGGGGTCAAAATAATCGGGAGGGGGTCGGAGTTTGAGAAATGGCTTTAAATGATTGCAATATAATGGAAAGAATAAAACAAGTTGTCATAAATCATAGAAGTAAAATATATAAAGAAGCACTCAATTTTGTCTTGAATAGTAGGCGTCAAAAGTACTAACAAAGAAAGGAAATGTAATAAGGAATTCACAAATAAGCCAGTGTTTTTAAAATTAATAAACGGGGGTCCTAATAAGGTCCGGGGGTTGTAAAAAAATCGAAAAATTAATTAGCGGGGGAGGGGACGTTTATTTGGTACCTGAGAGTACGCAAGAACATCGGACCCCCAAAAGTGTATAAAAATGGCGAAACTATAGTGCTCTCGCGCACTGGCTCCGTTACCCATGTCTTGAAAAGTGACCTGGAAACCCTAAGAAATAAGGATGTAGCTATTTGATTGAACTGGTTTAGATTAAAAAATAAAAACTATTTAATTACAGTTGGTTAGAAGAACAGCTAAAGTTAATAAGAGCTAACTTTTCTCTGTTGAAAATGCCTAAAATATCTATAATGAACACTATTAAAATTAAATAAACACATATGCAACAGTAAAATTCAAATCCTTTCCAACTTCGGACTTTCATTTTGAATTCTTTATCTGTATATTGATCTAGAAGTTGATTTCAAATTATGTTTCCCCTGAGTGAAAGAGACTCATTTTCGATACTTGTGCTAGTCTTAGGAAGTTGGGAGAGATTGTCTGTTCCTAAACTGTATGGAAGCATTGAGCATAATAGACTATTCTGTTATATTCACAACAGAATAAATAGACTATTGCAGCACGAAAAAGCGGCAACATTCTTTTGACATACTTAAAAGCTATTTTTTCCTCGTCCGACACTCATCAGTATGAAAACGTCGGATTGTGACCTGAAGTACTAAAAGATTATTTACTTTACTATTAAAGAACTCCAACAGCAAGGAGGGCTTCCCAGATATCAAATATCTGTATACCCCTAGTATAAGCTTTTGCAAATTTTTTCACAAAATGAAACTTACGCCAATAAAATATTTGTCATAAATAAGTATCATCATGTAATTGAGTTGCATTGTCATCACATTCATCTTCAGACTCGCCGAAGGAGATCAGGTTTTTGGGCTATGGAAAGCAAACAAAATAACAGGATCGATCACTATGCAGAAGAAACATCAACAAATGGCAATACCAAAGAGATTGGTGGCTACAAAACATCAAGGGGATTACAAAAAAAATGGTTGTGATCTGCTGCTAACTACAATATGACTCCCACTGCTAACCAATATGAAAGTTAGCTAATATAAGGTAGGAAATGGAGTAAAGATCAAGTAACTGGGAAGAGAACAAAAAAGACGTGAAAAGATCTGAAGAAACATTGTGGGGCGTGGTGAACTTATGAAACAAGTAGCTATAAGAATGAGGAACATTCATAGCAAATAGAAAAATAAAAGACCAAATGAGCTAAGTGTTTAGATGGTTTATTCAAATGTGCAATGTTGGATTGTTGAAAAGCTACAAAAGTGCGGGGGCGCAATATGGTGTGGCGAAGAAATAGTGCGATTGTAGCTGTTGATTAAGCAAGATCAACAGAATCTGGTAAATCCTGAAGAAACAGCCATCAACAGTATCTTTAGACTAAAAACGATTTCTAGATTAAAGGGAAAGAACAGTTAGGGGTAAGTCACTGCAAAGATTCAGTTGCGTATTTATAGTAGAGTCTAATCAAACTTTCGAAGATGGAAGTAGAATGGCTACTCCTATCTGAATAATCCAAGATCCAAGTATTTTCTGTTGAAATATATGGTAAGACAACTTACATGTGGTTGCTTTATTCCTTTTTGAATCGCCTCCATAATATTCCTACACCAAAGAGCCGAGTTGGATGCCGAACCAGCAACGAATCTGTATACATTTGCTGTAAGGAAAGTGAATTATTTGGCTTGGGCATTAATACAGACCTTCCAAGTCTCACGCATTTTGCGTGAGACACACTCAACTTAACGCCATTCTCATGCTCACACGCATGGAAAGATATTCTCACGCATTCTGCACAAGTACTAGATCTATTTGCGATACCTTTACACTACAGACAAATCAAAATTTTGAGTTGTCACTAAAAGCTGGTATAATCATCACGCATAGAAGAGACTGATCACCATGGCTTGGCGTAATTCTGTGAAATTGTGTAGCCTATCGGTAACTTTCTGTTGCACACCCTTCACTCAAAAACCCATTCAAGTAGATGTGCCTTAACTGAAATCTCCCTTAGAAAAAGGTAGGATTCCCACTTGGCAAAAGCTCCCCTCGAAATAGTAGAAAACACCACTACAATCAGTAAATTTCTAACGCATTTTTAACGTTGAAACTTGATAGGTATGTTGATGGCACTCAAAAAGTAACTACTTGATCATCTTTTGTGGCAAAAATAGAGTTCGAAATAGCTTTTAGACTTCAATTACTTGCCAAAATTACACAATCTAAGCACAATAAGAATACAGCGAAATTTAACCAAAATTACATCACATGTATCATGAAAAATGCTATATGAACTGATACTGCAACACAGTGCTCTGTATGAATAATTTATACACTTGCATTGATGTTGAAATATAGAATAACGTCACCGATATGGTCAAAATAGCAGTTGGCAATATCAGCAGGGTGAGTGGCAAAGCGGTCCAGCCAGTTCCATTAGCTTAACTGAAGTTAAGCATGGCTGTGTACGGTCAGAAACTGGATGGGCGACTTTCCAGATGAACGACCAAAACAGCTCACTCGGCCGTCCTTCGGAAGGGACGTTAAACTAGGGGTCCCATGTCTGGATGCGGCAGGCATAGTAGGCCTAAATTAGCTGAAAAAGCTAGGTATAAGAGCCTACTCAAAATAAAGTAAACAACAAGAACACAAAATCTAATTTTCATATTTATCTCAAACAAAGAGAGAAAAACCTAAGGAAAGATAAACTGATATAGAAAGTAACTTTAAAATAATATAAAGTAAATAAACCAGCCTCAAAGTACTCACTACTTTGAATATTAATTACGGAAAATGTATACAAGGAAAAAGCAAACGAAAATAGGAGAAAAAAGCAAAAAGGAATACAAAAGGAATAGCGAAAGAGCAATTCCATGAAACGGAGATTTCAGTTCAATGTAATTTGCTATGTTTTGCCTAAAATTCGTATTGATTGATAAGTTACTTTGCAAAAACCTTACACACCCCTCAACTCAATATGATAAAGTTTTGCTTCCACTACAACTAAAAATGTTTGCTTACTTGTTATTCTACTTATTGATATTTTTGTGACTGTGACAGACATTACATCAGAATATCACCACATGTTAGTAGACTTTTTCAAACTGCTAACTCAATTTAATCTCTAACTCTATCCAACGATTTTAGGTGAATGTGAATTATAGATGTGTGAAATTTGTAGAAAGTAATGGTCATTTGTTTCTAATGCACTCCATTCTCCTGCCAACTTAAAAGTTTTGCGCAACAGACATTACAGACATGGCGTAATGGATATTGCAGGTTTTGTAAATGCAATAGAACAGTTGAAAAATTAGAAAATACTGTGTTTTAGGCTGTGTCAGCAATTTCAAAGTCCCTACTGTCATTGACCTACTAGCTGGGAGAATGATGGGGTGCATGGGCCTCCCTGAGACCTATTAATGGGGTTTCAAAGTGACCCACTATAAGCAAAAAAGTTGAAAACTCCACAATTGTGACGTTTTAAGTATGGAATCGCCCAATATTTAAAATAGCGATATCAAAAGTGAAATCTGCAATTCTTTACAAAAATGAAAGTAATATCCACAAAATAAAAGTTGGCAAAATATTCATTTCAAAGGATGAATGAAATTGATTCTATAGTAACCTCCTCTTTCGTCTACTAACTGGAACACATCATGACTAGTTGCTGAATTGAAGCTTATTACACTCCATCCATACAAAGGCATCACTTTGTGAGGATCGACTCGAAACTGAAAAGACAAGAATTCAAGAGATAAGAATTGGTACATAAAAAAATAAAACAGAAATTACATATGCGTAAAAAAGATCTATTACTCCTCACCCGGTTGGAAACGAATTCATGCAAGCGGTAATTCAGATACGCTAAGAAAACTACCAAAATATGAGACAACTATTGACAAGCGAGAACATGTAAACTCGCTTCGACAGATTCAAAAGACAACAGGGGATATAAGACATAGTGTGTGCCACTGATTTAAACCAACATCTGATGAATAAAATAACATTTTAAGCTCTTAATACGTCCCTCGTTTCTTGCTACTTTCTCCACCATATTGCTACTTCAACACAAAATGCATACGCCTTCCCCAAGATACTTTAAAAATGAGTCAATTATCAGCAATATTTACTTACATTTTCACGCTCATGGCCACCGAAAGTCCGATATTTTGGTAAGAAATAAACTAGGCAGGAGCCTGTTAATCCTACCCAATAACGGTTCCAACGTGTCACCTGCAAAAAAAATAAAAGAATAATATTGAATTTATTCATAATCGAAGCATAAACAATTGGAAAACGAAAGGTGCAGTACATATTCGCAAATAAGGGGAGTGCTTGAATGAGAGTCAACATATCCTGGGTCATTGGCCTATGAGCTAGGGTTGCCAGTTCCTTTAGGTGATTGGAACAACATTGCTTAAGGCTGCTGTCTCGCTGAAATATCGTTGTACTTAAAATGAAGTAAACTACTAAATTTTTACCAAAGAGGCCCATTTATGTACTAATCGCGTGAGATGCTCACAATTAACCATCTAGCAAGCTATGAAAGCCTTAAATACCATATATCACAGTGACACAACCAGGTTTTTGAATCACTTGTGAGTGTCCATATTGATACGTACCCTAGGCTTCTGGCCATTTTTAAGATAGGTCTTTCTCTTGAGAAAGCCTAAAAGAACAAGAAGACTATTTGAAAAAAAAACGACAATGATGTTGAAGCAGTACAACTAAGCGTCATTCTGCAATCAATGTTTAAAATCAGAAAAAATAATGTTTACTGCACATAAAATATAAGATAATTGTAAAATTATCAACATTACAATGAAGAGCCGCCTATCAACCCTAAGGATAGATTCTATCATTTAAAATGCTTAAGAAAGATTCACAACTGGGTCATAAAGGAACAAACTATTCAAACAGCTGTTATATTCAGCTTTGTCTAGATAGATCTCTGTAGCTGTTACCTTGAAGTTTAAAGTATGTATCAGGTATGTGAGGGTTTAACTCATCGCCGCTGCCACATTCAAAGCTGAAAGCAAAAGGGCTGGAAATAAAATATAATGACTGGTATTCAGATATATCAAAATGCCTTGCAAGCAGTTCATACCCGGAGAAACGTGCCATCGTACGTGCGCGTGTCATCGTTGATATTGAAGTGTTATCGCCTTCAGTATGCAACCTTCTGTATATCGTGTTTTCTTGGCCTTCCATGAAGCTAATTTTCTCAAAATTCTCATACGTTGTACTATGATGCTTCTGGTATAGAACTTACAAAAATATTCATTCTTCTGCTTGTAAACATGTAAACAGTGCAGACATTATTGTATGCATTTGCCGTTCCTTTGCTGTTCTTATAAACCGCTGCATGTTTTTTGGAGCCACCTTACTAACACAAACAATTATAATATAAGGAAAGAAATAGTGAAACACGAGGCCATGGTGTGCAAGGATGTGTCTCTGTTATGGGCACATCCATTATGGCTAGCGTCTTTGAAGCAATTATCACTTACGAACCTTTGCTTTACAGGATGCACTTCATGCTCATCATGATCCAACCCAGAATCAAAGCTCATTGTAGCTAAAATTTCGAAAATAGTTTAATAAACTAAAGACTACATGGTAAATGTTTCTCCATTTCAATCACCTTTACTGTGGATACAAATGCGCAGCAGGCTTAAAAACATGAAAGCAGATTTCAGTCATCTCTACGGTGATAGGCAAAATTACAGGCCTCCCAGTGCTCCTTTCATTCTTTATTTAGGAAAGTAGGACATACTTTTGCCAAAATTTAGGACTTTTTAGGACTATATGTAAACTTTTTATGACGTTTTAGTATATTTTCAGCTTGAAAATGTCCTCCAACAGACTGTGTAGTACCTTCAAAGTGTCTGCTTGTTTACTTTGGTAATTTCCTGCTACGTGCTTCACAAGTTGCCTTATTGATCTAACACAATGCTTCTCAATTACTTCTTGCAATGCCCTATGGAAAGAGAAAGTGCTTCGCCCCCCTTTCCTACCAACTACAAGTAAAATCATTATGTAAAAGTGTACCTATTCCCGGGGTCAGACGTGGCCCCTCTAGCATCACATCACGCTCCTCAAGAGGGGCGCGTCCCATCATTTGAAAAATGCTGATACAATAGGAGTATGTTCACATTTTCGATGTTCAAGCAGTCTGTTAGAGTGATGTTGCTATGTTCTAAGAGAACTTTGTTATCTTCACTTTATTCACCTTTTAAAGGTAGTCCCGTATACTTTCGTACGTAGGGGAGTGCCTGTTAGAGAGGACACTTATCCTGAGCTATCGGCATGAGAAGTAGGGTGGCCAGCTCCTTTCCTCGCCGCCTTTATCTCCCCAGTGTTGCCACCGGGTACCCAGTCGCTGCTGAGTGAGCAGTGAGCGAGCATTCAGTCAAAGCCACGAGTCGGGCTCTAACCGTAGACCTTCCGCACAGGAGTCATGCGCCCGAACCACTACGCCACCTCACCTTTTACGTTTCTTTTAATGTCATTAAGTATATTTTTTGCTAGACATGAACTCCGGACAAATTGAGGAAATTTAGGGTTTCTTGCTAAATCTTATGAATAATTTAGGATTTTGAAGGAAAAGGCAAAATTTTAGAATTTTTAGGATTTAAGGACCGACTGGGAGGCCTGAATGAGAGAAGCTCAGCTATGTATCAAAGGGTCGATCCCTTTACTAAAGAATTCAGAATATTGACTTACAATGTAACTCATTTTCGAGATCATCAATTACACTGTCATCTAACAGATGGCGTGATGTCACACTTGCGGGAGAGGTTGCTCTAAGTGAAAATTTGAGTATTGGTTAAATTTGAATATAAATGTAAATCAAACTAGAAGAACCAACGTAGCATATGTTTAACAAATGTTGAAGTACCTAATTTCAAACAAAAGAGACTCAATTCTTTTGGTTCAACACTCAAATGTGCAGTAAATGGCAAGTGTACTGAGATACACCAAGAGGGGGGAGGGGGACGCAGAGTGGGCAATTTGAGAACACCGAAGGAAAGAGTTCTGGGAAAGCTAAGCTGGTGCGAAAATACGAGCACTGTGAACTTATGGGCTTTTAGCGGAAATACCAACTGAAAAATATGTTATCTATTCTTAGGACAAATCGATATTCTGTTGAAATTCTATGCAGCCTTGGATGATCAAGAAAAGCTGGACCATTTTCTTGCAAGATCGTTATGTTAAAACCATAATGATTGCAACTATCATTCCTCAAATCCATCATTAATGAAGGTAAGACGAAACATTAATTAAATGATCTACTTGCATTTCGTCAAATATCTTATGTCAAGTTGGCAATATGACATTCTGTATGTTTGTCTAAAATTGGCCATATGGCATTCTGTATGTTTGTCTAAAATTGGCCATATGGCATTCTGTATGTTTGTCTAAAATTGGCCATATGACATTCTGTATGTTTGTCTGCTAAATTCATACCTCGGATGAAGTGGATCAGATGGAATTCGCAGAGGCGGTTCCCTGGTGTGAGGAGAAAAACCTTGATAAATCTACTGCAATTTTTGCAAACTCCTTCTGGACATTTCTATCACGTGAATGTCAACACAAAACAACAAAAGTGATCATCAAATGTAATAAATGTAGTCTTTGGAGTGCATATAAGCACCCCTCTACCCCTTGGAGAGTTCTCTACCCCTTGGATAGTTGTCATCAAAATAGCAACCTGCTACCTACACAAATCTCACGTTACAACTAACTAAACATCTTATATATTAGTTGCAATGATTTGTTGAATATTAAAGATACTAAACATGGCATTTAAACACTACAGGGATTATGAAAGATAAATCCTTCAAACTACATTGAGTTCCTAAGCATAGGAAAATAGCAATGATGTCAAAATTGAGTTTCTTTCAAATACAACGATGGGCACTGAGACACGCCAGTGGTAGGGACATAGTGAGAGAGTAGGGACAAAGAGAAAGATCTCAATACAGTATTACCCGGCCACTAAGAACCTCAGTTTGTAAAAAAGGCTGCTTGGTTTCTTATAAATGGTCAAAAAAGTACAACAGGCTGAATAGTTTCTTATAACTACAAAAGAAACTCAACGAATATGCAGGTATGTTTTAAAAGAAACCATGAAAATGGCTTCTATTTGGGTTACATTAAACCAAATGTTAGACTCTGACTATTTGAATTCAATGTTTGTGTTATGAAGTGTTTGAAAAATATAAATTTTCCAATCAAAATTATTTTTAAGAAACCTAATATAAAATTTTAGGGTGATTGGTTTCTTATATCAGGGTGAATGTGGTGCCACTTGGCAGGCTGTAGTTTTTTATACGTCAGTTTCATAGTAACAGGGTAATACTGTAGCATATTTCTCTAAATTAATATTAAGAAAAAATTGTGAACTTTAATCATACATGTATTACTCTTGCTTATAATCGCATGGTTTAAACAGAATTGCAAAAGATGCACACGAAATAGATCTATGAATTGAAGGTACAATTCTGATCTTCAAATAAGCCATGCTACAAAGCAAAGTGCAACAATTCAAATGTTAATATAGAGGGTAGAGTAACAAAATAGGATGATCTTAACACTTACATAACATTAATCAAAGTGGTTAAATTTGAAAAACATTTACCTTGGTGAAAAGGCGTTGAAAGACGTAGACAACAGTGCACTGAAATGTGATGCAGAAAGATCGTACGAATCAGTCACATATTCCTTACTGTTTTTGATAGCTTTGAGTATGTAGAAAAACACTGTTTAACTTTAATCGCTTAAACACAAATTGTGTAATACAGGGTTGTAGACTTGGGATTTAAAGGAGAGAAGGAAAGCAAGGAAATCTCCAAAAAATGTGAATAAAAACGACAATCTAGCAAAACTTTGCTGCAACTGGATTGGGAAGATAATAGACAACCAGTGCTTAATCAGCCTATGCCCGGAAGCACGTGCGATCGCACGTGCAAAATCCCCAGCACGAGCGAAAAATTGCTCGTGCCAACAACACTGTCAACCGTGCAATCGCACATGCTAAATAGGAACTTCGTTGTCACAATTGCAACACTTGTGACTGTCACCTTTTGCTTTCATAAATCTCCGTTATTATATTTTATCAAAATGAGACGTTTGACCTGCTTCAGTAACAAGAAACTATGTACTTCAGATACACAAATCTTGGATCGCACGTGCAATTCCAAATACTTAAGAGTAAGAGCTCGTGCAGACGAGGGTGCAAGTGCGAATTGACGCCCTTGCATCCATCTATATCAAGATGATACTGGTCAAACATTAATCAACTAAGTAAATATTCGTGTGGTATGCCAAGCTTTGCTGGAGTGCAAAGACCTTTTAGCTAAGCATGCGCATAATATGGAAACTACATCATGCAATAGAACTAACCCATTGCCTAAACTCCGAGTTTTTCTGTGACTTGGAATGAAATTTCTTCCTAATGATGCAGTTGAGTTCGTTGGTAGCTTTAGCGAAGCATGCCCTCTTAAAGAGGTAGCTGAATACACTGATGAAACTGATGAAACATCGCCAGCCAATGAAGCTGTAAGAAAAAGCACGAGATACAGAAAGTTGTATTTGTACCAAAAATTGTGAATTAATACCTCGAAATGGAATTTGGCAATGATACTCAAAGGTCAAATATAGCTTTTCTAAAGAAAACTTGCAATCTTTGAGTTTTACAAGGGAAGTAAACTAAAATGTTGCTCATGTTTTAATGCATCATCCATAGCAGGGGTGGCCAACCAGTAAGAGGAGGAGGGCAGCATTTTCTACTGTGACACCACGAAGAGCCACTACAAATTCATGGAACACATGAATATCACCCCCACCCCGTTACTTCCTCTCATACGCAAATATCTCACAGAATTCAAGTTTAGTAAACAAACATAAGAAACACACATTTCAATATGAGTGCAAGAACCACATGACACCAGGAAAAGAGCCGCATGCGGCTAGCGAGCCGCGGGTTGGCCACGCCTGATCTATAGTGGTTGATGGAAGCAGGAACACCGAAATACTTACCACAATCTGGCGACTTCTGCCGGTGCTCTCTTTGACGGCTGGAATCTTGTATGGAAACATTTGGTTCAATCTTGAGTGATAATCTACAAAATAAAGGACTAAGTCAAACAGTCTGGAAAAACATTGAAATTTCCATTTTCTGCCGATTCATCAGATAAAAATGCATTCAAGATCGGTTGGCTCTACAAGGGAATAGAAAGTAATTGGTGATATTCTCTCTCTATATTGATATCCACCTCTGAAGCCATCGTTAAAATAACTGATTTCATTAAATGACGACAACAGAAATTAAAACTTCATGATAACAGTTAACAGTCCCCATTAATTAGAAGATTTGTTGATTCTTGCAAAAACTACTCTCAAGTCCCAAATAAACGGCGGGTCCTAATAAACAGGGGGGTCGGAAAAAATTCGGAAAATTAATAAACGATCAAAATAAACGGGGAGGGGTTGGAATCTGCGAAAACGATTTAAATGAAAATACAAGGACGGAAAGAACAGAAGCAGGTTGTCATAAAGCATAAAACTAAAATATATACGGCAGTACGATAATTTGCTTTGAAAATTGGGCGTAAATAGTACTAGCAAAGAAAGGAAATGAAATGAATGGTTTGCAAACAAAGTAAATTTCCTTGAAAACAATAAACGGGGGTCCAAATAAGGTCCGGGGGGTTGGAAAAAATATCAAAAAATTTATAAGCGGGGGGGCGTTTATTTGGCACCTGAGAGTAAATTTAAAGAGAATCAAACATATCAAAAGAATATAAAGATAGTATTTAGAAGTGTAAGAAGTTAAAGTCTCCACAAGGCAGTTAGCTAAACGGGAACTATGCAAATGTATGGATAAATCAATGAAGCTGATGTAAATAGAAGAAGGTACATAGACGGGTTCTAATTCCAACGCATTTAGATCTGCATGGAAAACGACATTCGAATAGCTACTATCAACTGAAGCAAAATAGAGGGCCACAGAATTACGGTAACAAGAATTATCACATTTATAAAAGACGCCATGAAAAGTTAAATTACTTATAATTATCATCCTCCATGAATTTCTGAAGTTCTTCAATATATTTCACTGATACTAGGTATTTCTGAATATGAGGCCTCTCTGGCAAGAAATCTAAAAAGTGCAAAGGCATCTCATGTGGTGCTGCGACTAGTTATGAATTTGAGTCAAAATTTAACAAAACAAACAAACAAATAAAGATACTTTCATTGTTAGAATGCTCAATAAGTGAGTTGAGGTGAGTTGAGGTGAGTTGAGGTGAGTTGAGATGAGTTGAGGTGATGTGAGTTGAAGTAAGTGGGGTGGGTGATCAATTGCAGTGCAATGGCTGTTTCCTTCTGCTAAACTGGGCAGACCAAAATGGAATGAAACTTCCCACTCAACGAATGGGCATAAATATCTTCTAGCACAATGGTCCCCAACTCTCTAATTATCGCAGACCGGTCAACGTTTCACAATATTACTGGGAGCCGGGTAGTGTCTTTAGAAGGGCCATTCCACGAGGTTAACTTGACGAATTGTATGCTTTCACTACGATACTAAGTTCTGGTACGGTGACTGACGTGGCAAGTAGCAAAATATTCCTTATGCGGCCCGGTACCAATTGATCTACGGACCGTCACTGGCCCACAGCTCGGGGGTTGGGTACTACTGTTCCAAGGTAAATAAAAACACAACCACTTGAAAGAGGAAAGTACACAGCTTGCGATATAATAATGGCATCCGAGAATGAATAAAATATCCAACAGCAATACATTACCATAGTTCGATTGTTGAAAGTCAGCTATAACTCTAATAATTGCGTTCATCTGGAAAATTACAGTATGATTGATGGTACCTTCTGGCTCGGTATAAAAGTATACGATATCAATGTGTAGTTATGAAATACGTATGGGACTACACCGGAATACTAATGCACTTTCTGCAAGAGTTTGTTGGCACAAGAGATAAATCATTAAATGAATGAGTGACAGTTGAAAAACAGCGATATTACGACGTTCGGATCTTTTATTCTGACAGATGATGGCCAAGATTGGGTCGAAACGTTTCTTGCATATGTCAACTAGGACTGTCAACTATGATTATATATGCATTTAATATGGGATTGTGAAATATATGGAATTGTCAACATTGGATCTACAGAAAGTAAACTAAATGGTGTCTCTCTTTGTCGTCGTACTTATTTTCATAGCAATATATGTGCTATTATAATGATAGCACTTACAAATTACTCTCTTAATTCTATGTTTTAGTAAGGCTTGACTGCAGCAGGATCAAACTATACTTGCTAAATGCAAAGCAATACGGCTATAAGAGAGCTTAAAGTCGATATGATCTTTTAGTTTAATATTCTGTGGCGTCTACATGGTGAAGAATTAATTACATTCTAGTTAAAATGTAACATAACACTATGCTACCTTGTTATTACGGGTAGTATCCAAGCCACCAGTACACGGGTGGACAGTATTGATGTACGTCAGATCGGTGAGGTACATTCCTGGAAAATGAAAGCAGCAATGCCGGGCGTGAAATCGTAAACAAAAGGTCCTAGAAGCTGGAAGAATTCTGAACATAACACCAAATCACAAAAAGTGTTGAACAGGCTGGAGCTTTTCTTATGCTATTGTATATGAAGCTAATTGACTTGAACTATTACTTAGTCCTTATCGCAAGTGCCAATGCCTTTTGCTTCACTTCACTGGCAAAATTGTACGACAATCTGTAAGGCCACTTCCCAAAACGCTTATTCCAACTGCAACTTTGCAAAAGGAAACTCCTTCCTGAAACCAAACTACTCATCCTACATTCTCAATCGCTCCATATTTTTCTAAATCCTTTCCTAAGGTGCTTCGGATCTACCTTAGCTACTTCTTCAATCAAAAATGACCAGCCTCTGTGCTATACAAAACTTAAAAATAATCAAAACACAATTTTTGCTCTGATTATCCTAAAGGCAAATTTCACATGATAATGAATAGACTCCTTGAAATTCAAAGAACTATAACAAAGAGTTGCTCCACACCCAGGTATGGTATGCAAGGACATTTGGCTGCATCCAAGAAGTTCCTGAGCTTCTGCCTGCAACAAACAACAAGGATCCAGTAAGGCAACGAATAAATTAGGAAAATCAACTTAACTGCAAAATGTTAAGTTGCATTAGCTCCTATTCTATTTATCATTATTTAGAGAAAGAGAAAAGAACAAAGAAAGAGGAACAAAAAACAAGAAAATTTGCAAACTTTTCTGCAGATACAGCTGTCTGGGTTCATACCCTGCCAGTTCCATTCCAATTTAACACTGGACACTTAGTATAGAAAAACAAGCAAATTTGCAAAAAAATGGCCGCGGAGAAGTGTTGTACAGTATTTTAAGAAACTAGGGAAAGTGATACACTAAAAACAACAGTAACAAATGATAAGAAAGTAACCTATTATCATTCTCGGAAACGAGATCGTTCAGCTTATCAAGCTTGTCTTTATCTTTTCGTGGCACCAGCTGAAAATTGCAATATCACTGTTACTACAGAAACTTGTAAATTAAATGGAAAGAATGTCTCATAAAGTGTAAGTTTGCTTGAAAATTTAATAATTTATAGGCTTATTTTGAGCTAAAATTTTTGACTGAATTAAACAATCCTAACAAAGAAAAGATGATCTTTAATTTGCGCAGATTTCGCTTTGCTAGTAACGTACAATGCTTCCCCAAACAGGGTTAGGCCTAAATTTGGGAGTAGAGGAAGACATGATATTTGGGTGTACAAAACCTGGTGGATAAGGCGAAAGCGGATCGTAGCTTCTGTCAACACTTTTGCATACCCTTAACTCATGGATTCTACTTGTGATGAAAGGCATAAACATACACATGTAGTTTGAAAACATGGCAGTTATGAAGACTAGCACGCTACAACGCGTTGAAAATAAATGGTTATTCATAGGAACAAAACTCAAATCCACTTACATTCCATGTCCTAATGAGCCTGTAAATTGGCGCACTTTGTAGTCCTGACACAACAGCTTTCAAAGAATGGAGATTGTTTAGCTCTAAAAGTCTCTAGAAAAGAAAAGGAGCATTGTAAAATATCAAAGCAAATCCTAAAGAGCCTCCCATTCTATTGTCAACTTAGTTCGAAAAAGGTACTTTTTAAAGCAAAGTAAAAAAGGTGGTAGCCTCATAGAATATCCCATAGAGACAAAAAACATGAGTCCGTGCGATTCTAGTATTGCTCTAGCAGAATACATTCAATCAAAACAGAAATTGGAAAAACTCCACATGATGCTTTAAAAACTGATCAAACACAAGTCAGAAACCATGCGCTGCCCCTCCATGAACTACTAGCCTATAGCGAACTCTTCCATCAATCTGTGCCTACATACATCAACTCTACCTCTACCCAGGGAGTCAAGAAGATAGAATTCAGGTGCCAATTTTAGATGTATAGCCGTGATCTGGTGAGGAATGGAGCACTAGCTTTGCAGCTTATAGGGAAGCGCTACAAAAGCCACAGTTGTAATAACGTACTGTGCTTCTTGAGGAAAACAAAACGCTCTGTTTCAAAAAGTGTGTCTGATGCTCCCTCAATTAGGAAAAAACCAATTATGACAAATCCAATACCTTTGATATTCGTATGAAATGAGAAATAATATCAGCTCGTTTCTTTGTAGTATTTGCATTCAGAATTTCTCTCGTCACCCAAAAGCTAACCTGAAATACAAAGCAATATACAAATATCCAATTCTAATTAAATCGAGAAGTTCTACTCGTTAAAATTACAAATATACAAACATTGTAGAGAACAAATGCAGCATTTTAAGCAATGATAATTGCCAGCATGACTGCCAACATCAAAATTCTGCTTATTTGGAGTTTTGTAGAAAGCATTTAAGTTAAAACTACTTTGGGAAGGAAGGATTTCAAAAATGTAGCTCCAAAAATTACAAAAATCTACTCATTTTAATACGAAGTAATTAATATGCATTCCTGAATTCCTTGCAAAGTAATCTGGAAAGGCTTTGTTGTTTCAGGAAAAATTGCATAAATTAGTATTTAACTGATTCAGAAGTTTGCATTCATGTGATCAAAGCGGATATTTCATGTAGTTTAGCGCATACAGCAGAATGCTATATAACACTAAAAATAATTTCGAGCCTAATTTTTAAGAAATCCTGAAAAATTGTTTCGACCCAAATTTGCCAATATATTTTTATCTTATAGTAACCAAAATACTGTGGCTTGATTAAAAGTTGGATTTGCAAAGTTAGTCTGATTAATAATTAATAATTTCAAAGCCAAATAATGCTCTATTTGCTATTTCGTTAGCATCTCTTTTCACTTGAGTTCTCTAAAAATATTTGCTTTGAATAATGCTTATCTGATTCAAATACTAACAGATAAGGGAAATAGGCCATTTAATCTTTGCAAAAATCATACTGAATGCAAATAATCTCATAATCATTACCGTCATTAGGCCCAATGAGTGACTAAGGAAGTCTACTAAAAACGCGACTAAACACTCTTCCTATCATGCAGATAAATGATTGAACAAAACGTTAAAACACGACGATGCAAAGATTAGTGACTTAGAAGAAATTGACAACAAAGAACAAAAGCATTCTTTGTCAATCATTTACGGAACATTCCATTTCAGGATAGTTGATTACATAAAACAGCAGCAGAGGACCATTAACTCAGGAAATGCCTCATTCCATTCCAGCAGCTGCAGCAAAACTACTGAGAACTACACAATAACAAAAATTAGAAAAACATGAAAAGCATTGGGATCAATCATCATTTCTGAAAACCACTGTGAAGGAGGTTTAAGGGAAAGAAAACCTATGGCTATAACAGCTAACTCATAAAAAAGAGAACAGGTAGAAAAGACGGCGAAAAATGTAACGACATGCCGCACTTCCTTGTTTGAATTTCGCCGAGTTTAGTAATTTCTGAGGTTTTAGGTTGCGGTGCTTACTGTATAGAGATTCTTACAAAGGAGAACGTATGGCATTTGAAGAATTTTAATGTAATCAATCCATTTATGAGGCATAGCTTGGGGATGGGACGCTAAAATGGGAGAATACGGAATTTAAACTTTCTAACGGTAAACAGATAAAGTTCAAAAATCACGTACATGATTGAATCTTCGCGTAAAATTTACTACATTGGGGGTGAGTTCAAATTTCTTTTTGGTGCTCCAGGCGCAGCTTGATAGTTCCTAAAAGATAATGGGAATTCATCACAGGTGCTAAAATAAATTCCATCAGGAAATGCTAAGAGACCACCGGCTAGTGATCTAAGTACTCAAAGATAGAAGAATGGATTAAGTCACCAGTTGCTGTAGATACCAATTAGGAAGAGAGACAAAAACCTTTAAAATTTCAAAGGAACAATAAGTCATACAAGACAATAAATAGGACCCTTAAACACAGACCACCCATTGCTAAATCACATTTATTGAACCACTCATCAAAAATGGAAGATGAAGACAATTAACTTGTTGCCAAGTAATCTTCAGCATGCAATATATTGGCAGATATCAGAAATATTTTCACAAAGACGGCAGTTCAAGTCAAAACAATAAATAAATATAACAAAAACCTCAGCATTGATTACTCTGAATAAAGGAGCATCTATCAGAGTTAGTTGGTTCTGAATAGGAAAAAGATAACCAATTAGGAACTACCAATTTGGTGATAATGCTGAATAAGTAATATGTAACTACTAATTACACAACTATTTCATTAATATATAATAGCAATATATAATAGCTGGAATATAATATAAAGATAAATAACAACAATATGCAATAGCTGGAATACATTTATGCTTCTAATCAGGCTTTTTGTTCCACATTCTTCAATTACATAATGGAAATAGAAAGATCTAGGTAACAGGAATGGCACAATGACCAATAATGGAACTTCAGTAGAGACAAAAAACCATTATGCTACATTCTAAGATAGTAACATCATAAATCCTCATATAAGCTCTCTGGGCATATTTGCAAACATTTATTTTAGGGTGGGGGCTTATTCAAGGAGAGAGGTTATTTGAGGGGGCTTATTAGAGGGAGTATTCAAAGGGGGCATCTTTCAAATGTTGGCATTTTCCTCAAAGGTTGACACAACAGAATAACATAATTTTCTCAATCAATTAAATTAAAAGAGTATACAATGGCAATTGTTTATTAGTCAATGACAATTTCTTCATTATCATTGGGAAAGTTGCATTTCTTTTTGCTTTGTAGTCTCCACTCAAAGGAAGTAGTACTGTAAAGCTATTGTCCTGTGAGGGCTTCTTGAAATAAGATATTATTCTGCAATTGTATTTCCTTTGTATAAGGCCCCATGGTGGCTTTTTCAAGGGGGGTTTCATTTGCAAAAATAATGTTCTATATGAGGGCTTATTTGAAGAGGGGCTTATTTTAAGGTGGGGGTTTATTGAGGATTTACACAATAATGATTAAGGACAATTCAAATATTTGAATGCAGTCAGCAATTTGGCTTCACACAACATGCTTATACAATATGCAAGGTACAAATAACAGGATCTCGCTCTCTTTCAAAATAATATCATGTTGCAATACTTTTAAATATTTTCCATCCACACCGCAACACATATAGAAAATTTCTTTAAATAGACTGTCAGGCTCAACAGAACTATGTGTAGAAGTAAATGTCTTAATTGTAATATTTTGTTTATGAATTTAATCCTATCTGCAAAACTATATTTGCTATCATCAGACTGAAAAACAAACTGTGAACTATTTGGTGGTGACCTCCAAAGCTAAAAATACACATGGACATAGTTTAGCATGAAATGTAACTTTGGAAAGCATACAAGAAAGCAAAGTGTAAAATGTATTCTCAATTAACATTCAACTTCTAACCAAAATTGGCCACTGAATAGGAAAATGTAATTTGATAAAGGATTCCAAAAATGCTCAAGATTACTTACAGCTATGTCCTCTGCATTAACTCTTAGGACATCAAAGACGACAGCATCATAATCTTTAGTGACTTGCTCCTGCAATGAAAAATATTGTTTAATTGATGTAATATAACTGCTCAGTAAATATTGGAGCAACAAAGTGGATTGAGTGTTGTGACAGTCACCTAGAGGTGAAATCATATGTGAAACAATCCTCTGTGAAACAGAAACATGGAGGCAGGAGAGAAGAAGAAAAAGATGCCCTAGTTGTGTTACGCAGGCACAGAGAAACAACTGCTCTTGAGTTGATAACAACTAATTTCACAGAGATTCAGATAGATATTCTTGACTTCTGGCAAACCATCCAAGCAGGCAACTTCAGCAAGAACAGACTCGAAAGTTTCACATTGCAGCTTTGCTCAATAACAACTGGGGTAACAGAGTGGATTGAGTGCAACCAACTCAATCACTTCTTTTAAACAATTGTTAGGCAATCAATTGACCCTAGGCTTAGTGCCAGGAACCATGAGGAGAATAACAAGATAGAAGAAGAAGAAAAAAAGAAAATGATGATGATGATGATGCTGGCAAGTAGGCAATCAACCAGGCCCCTTCAGTAAAAAGCAGGTTTAATGACTCATGCTACAGCTATGCCTAGTAGCTATTGGAAGTAACAAAGTGGATTGAGTCTTGCCAACTCAGTCACCTCTTTTAAACAATTGACAGGCAATCAAAATGACCTTAGGGTCAGTCCTAGGCCCCTTTGGAGACAAAATAGGAAGAAAACAAAGATGATGACAATAATGATGATGATGCTAATGATGATGATGATGATGATGATGATGATGATGATGATGATGATGATGATGATGATGATGATGATGATGAATGTAGCTATTTTGTGAATGCATAGCATACATATGCAATTATGAAAAAGGTCAAGACATCATCAAGGACTTGACAGAATAATCACAATGTGGATGCGTATATTCAAACACAGAAGTGAAAAGCATTGGCAGCTATGAGCATTTCAAAAAACAGCTATCAAAATCCCTTAGTCTTAATTTCATTTGGGATATCAACTGCAGACCTTTTTATTCAAGCAGGCTTTAGGTATTACTAGAAACATACCAACAAAATATTTTTAGCCACCTAATATTTTTAGCACAAACAGGCATTATAAGACTTAAGCATTTTCTTTCATTACTTGATCATTGCATGCATGTCAGCAGGTCCATATCAGCTAAATGCTACCATTTCAACAAACTGCATATAAAGCAAAATGGCATATGCATGTATGTATGCATATGTTGTTGATGATAATGTCCTATTGCATCTTTCCATACTTCAAAACAACTGAGAAGTGCGATAGACCATTTACTAATTCCATACTCTCTGATCCCCTACTTTAAGGAGTATCAGCTGATCTTCTGAGGACTATCAGATGATACTTCTGCATACTCAATAACCACAATATCCATGTGCATTTTCCACAAATTCTAATAAAAAAACTCAGCTGCACAAAGTAAACTCTTCAATGCTACAACAAGTACAAAACACATGACCGCCCATAAGCATCAAAGAACAACAACGAACCTCTTCATCTTGGTCCAATTCATTAGTAACTGCTTTATTTGCAGCTACAACTGGACTTTGAAATGACATCACACATTCAACCTGTTCAATATGAAACATAATGTATTGTCATAGGAAATAAGTTTATACAATCAAAGGCAAAGATTTATGTAATCTTTACAGCTATATCTAATTAGAAATAAATATTGCTGAAATTTCTGATATCTAATACAATACCTTATAAGAACAAATCTCTTAAGAATCAGGCAACTTGTACTTGTCTTGCTTAAAAATACAAAAAAACTGATTTCTACTTTCACATGTAAAATATTTTTAACTATATATAACTTAGCACAGTAGTATGCTTTGACTCATACAGGGCTTGATCTGCATATACACTCTGGGCAAAAAGTATGGGAACAAAGGGTTTTTTAATTTGTCTTCAAAAATAGCATATAATACTGTTTGAAAAGCTTGCAATTGTTTTTCCATGGAAGTAATAGCTGATGTGACCAAAACAAATCCAAATGTCAAAACATGCTAAACTTTGTCAACTATTCTCTTGTAATTTAAAGAAAATAAAGCTATATAAGCATGACTAAAGATTTTGAATTACTAGACTGCCAAAGAATAGCAATTAAATATTTCCATTTTATTAGGTTTCCTATCTTGAAATTGGTAAGAAAATGATGCAAAATGTTTCCAATATTTATAGATTTCAAAATACTTTGAACTACCAATTTCAGTGGAAGAACAAGGAGAATGTGGCCATCTAAAAAAATTTATTGAATACAGGAGAATGAGCTGTCTTCAAATATTATGGATAAATTAGATTTTCAACTATGGTTAAGATAAAACTTGTCACTTCAAACTAATTTTCTATTAGAGCAAATATCAATACAGCTTGTGAAATAATCCTGCACCAGTATGGCATCAGAATAAAAAAATAAAGGCTATGCTATTTTTCACCACGTTTTTAAGTTGCTGAGGGTCATTGTTTCAATACATTTGTACCCTGAGTGTATATCTACAGTTCAAAATGAAAACATAATTTTCTATGATAGAGAAGCATAAAAGGTAAAATAACTAACCTTGTTCATCTGGTAACGTCATATCAAGCACTGTTTAAGGACAACCATCATGATTTTCATTGGTGATATGCAGAAAGATGTCTTGCATTGAAGAAAAGTTGCATTGGCCTAAAACATTGGCTGTAGTTTTGGGCACTAAGAGAGTAAAACAGAAGTACATTGAGAAATAAAACACAAACACACTAAGAAATATAAAGACTCCAACAGGAAGTTTAAACAAGCTAATGAATGCAAAATTGACAGGATACTTAACACTCATGCTTATGCAAAAACTACTGCAAAATAGTGCTACTTTATAAGGAAGCTACAAAAATTCACAAATGAAAGTGGAATCTAAATTCAGACAAATGTTTCAAATATTATATTACAGAGAATTTGTGTTGTCTGGCTGACATCAGGTATAATTTCTAGCTCATTGATCAAATGGGTAATTCTATTGGATTTGTAATTCATGGTGTGAGCCAAAGTTAATTTGCAGAAACCAACAATGAATCCTTATGATTTTTTATTATGAAATAAATAGAAAGTAGTGAGTAGGAAATTGCCTAATTAGTAATAAAAACTATTTAGATAATTCCCTATTCATAATTATATCATGAACTCAAATAAATACATATGTATAAATGTACATAAGCAGATGTTTGTGCAAAAGGACTCATAATCTGATAAGGCATCCATAAAAACAACTTCACTAGGCCTGTGTTTTGAAACGTGTGGAAACAGCTTCAGATGCTACAAAATTACAATGTGCAGAGGTTCTGAATCTACAAATTCAGCATCAAACTTATCATGAGTAAACAAAGACACATGCAAATGCAAAAATCCAATAGCAAAGTTCTTTATCCATGATTTTTCAATCTTTATTTATTTTCTAAAAACTACTACCTTTAGTGAATGAAATACAAATAGACAGACGCACATGTCTAATAAATCTGCTAGCAAACTGATTGATAAAAGAATGCAGTAGCAATAGGATATATTTAGCAGCTTCTCTATTTATAATTACTATTATAACTTATTATTTATTTAGAATTAGTGTATTTGCTATTATCTCCTATTGACATACTTTCCATCTAGATTTTCTGTTTGTCTCATAGGTACCTTACATAAACCAATCTATAAATGAATATCTACAATGGGGAATTGCATGTATATAACAAAAAGTTGATTGACTGGTGTTCGACTACTTGTAAAGCATGTTGGCTAGCAGGTTACATCTTGTTGCATAATTGGAAAATGGCTTTACTATACCGTAGCATGACTACAGATTACACCAAGGAGAAATCGCGCAGATTCTGTGGTAGCACGTAATATACCTATGCTTAAAATTCTACAAATCTGGCAAGCAAGTTAGAAGTCAACAGCAATACGCCTCCAAATACTATTTTTAACAAAATGGCTGATTCCATAATGTAGCAATGGGAATTGAAAAATATGATAGCATCCACGTCAAATTTACTAAACATGTATAGAAAAAAATACCTTGAAAGAAAACGCTGAGCCTTACTATCGCAATATCTGGGCCTACACTTCCTGCACATTAAACGGTAAGAAAGAATTATCGAGCAAATACAAAAAGCACAAAAACTCGTACCTCAAAAACAGAGAAGTAACACCCTCACAATAAAGGACACTCAGCAGTAAATAAACGGCAAAATGCTTTCTATTGACCTAGTTTCCTCTCACACCTTCTGTCCAAGTTGTGGGATGATTCACTTATCGTGCACTACCACAACAACCTCATCTGTCCGACTATTCTGTGGCCCTGACAAACATAGATAAGGATACATATGCGTACATATGAGAGTCACAGGGAGGAAAGCAGCTGACTTGCACTTCGTCTACCATCACCGCAACCCCTGTTCTCCCAGGCATATGTTAGTCACAGGGGGGCAGACTACTTACAAAATATTGAATCCATCCTAAATTAAACTAGAAGTTTCATTATTCCCAGCTGCAGGGTGACACCTACATTAGGGCCATTATCCTGGAGAAAGTTTCACTCTCTACATCAATACGACAGTCGGAAAATTCTCTTTACATTGGATTTAAATCGGTTGCAAATAAGAAATTAAAGAAAGGCACTGAAGCTTCTTTTTATATTGTTGCTACTGTTTTATTGTCTGATCAATTTTTTTGTGCATTCCGTGGTCTGCACGTGTACTAAATTTTGACTATAGTTTGCTAACAATTGGGTCACAATTCCTCAAGAACGTCCTCGGGATTGCACTACAAAGTTGGTACATTTTACGGGCCTTAAGAAGGGAACCAGTCGCTCATGGATATTCCCTACATTGATCTTGTTCTTTTGCTCTGGAAGGAACCAAAAACTGGCAATGGAGCTCATTAGCTGTCTTAGATTTTCAATGACCAGCTATTTTTTAGATGCCAATTTATATCTTTAGATTCTAATTTATTGATACACATTTTCCTTTTGTATGAATATAGTCTATAGGAATACTGACGCCAAAAGTCACTGAAATTGAGAATAATTTCAGAATTTTTGTTTCTTTTTACTTATAAGAAACATGTCTAATTTAAACATGTCCATAAGAAATGTAGAGCTGAAATCAGGCATGGTTTAAGAAGCGAAGGCAGGCTGAGTTTCAAGCAATAACTTGAAGAAACTGTTTTTACAAGAAAATTTTTGATCAACCTAGAAACAACATAGAGAGAGCATCTATTACATGCCTCATAAAACCTGAACATCCTATTTCTTGCATCACAGTTGCCTAATGTGGGCTGTTTTTGTAATTGGAAGTCTTAAGAATTTAAGAAGCAGCTAAGAAATAGTTAATGCTGGATTTGATGAAATAGTAAGAAACATCCAGGCTGCAAGCAAAACGTTTATCTCCTGTAAAAAAAGAAAGTTTGTCTCCCATAAAAAAATGTGTGTATTACAAGACTCAAACTTCATCAAGACTTAGCTTATTGCTTGCTTCCTTGAGTGTCTTCTAGATTACGTTTTGAAATGCAGATACCACACTTGCTATTCTATATAGATCTATGATGAACTAGAGCATGGAAGAAGAAGTAAATATTTTTCTTTAATTTTAATGTGAACTTACAATCTCAGTCACCTCAGAATATAAAAACAGTTTCAAGCTCAAAATCAGCGAAATATACGAATTTTGACGCTCTGCAAAATTTTACATATCCTTATGAAAAAGTAGGGTATGGTGAATCATAGTTAATAAAAAATGATTGTAAAGCGCATGCAAACCAAGAAAGAAGCCTTTTCTAATTACTCTAATAAATTCATTCATAAATTCATTCATATAAGATATTCTGTTAAAATCGTGAAAAAGGATATTTCTACAAAACTTTAGCTACAAAATAACTCAATTAAAATTGGTATAGTACAGTTAATATAAAAGGCCAATGAAATCCAATCAAGCGATGTCCAATGCTCTACGAATCTGTAAAGAAAGTTGGATGGATTATAAAGAGATTGTGGATAGAAGAAATCTAAGAATGCTAGATTTAAAAACCACGAAATCAAAAGCATTTTACAATTGCTTGCTGGTTGATGTAGTAAGATCGTACCTCTACATCTGAGCTTTAGGTTTTTGTATTTACTTTTGCAGAGCGTAACCTTATTAATGCTGCAATGTGTACCTTTGTCTAACCTTATAAAAATATTTCTGCTAAATTCTTTAATAGTTTCTGTAGAAGAGTCGATAAAAACACTAGTTACATAGCCTGCGAATCAGTACACTACATACCACCATTGTCCTTAATTTGTGGCCTCTGCAACGATCTAGGGAACAATTTAGCGAGCTTCATTCTCAATTGCTCTCTATCAAGTGATCTTTTCTGGAGAGAAGGAAACTGGTTGGGGATGGCAGTCTCACTATCATCATGAGATCTGAAAAACTTTCTTTGTCTCAAGTCTCTGCCAATTATCAGATGACCATAAGCTGTGATTGCAACAAGAAGAACGAGAAGTCCAATCATAATTCTACTCTCCATTGTACGATACTGAAATAAAATTAAGTCATTTAGCAATATGTATAATTCATACTAAATACAAGCAAGTAATAGCAGTACCTGAAGACTTTCATACAGTATTAGTAATTACTCTCAAATTCATTTAAGCTGTTTTTCGCTGTCTTTCCTACGAAATTATAAAATAAGAAATTTTCGATAAATGGCTTTTTCTTGAAACAATCACATAGAACTATGTCAGGACTTAAGTTCTAACAATCACATTATAAAATAATTTATGATTTTATAGCAAGTTTCTTGAGTTGAATAATTAACATGTCTACAAATGGACGAAATAGCAAGTAGCTCCGGTAGTATGTGATGACTATAAAGAATATGGACTTCGGCTGGAAAAAAGCAATTAAATTCATACATACTAGTGACTTGTAACTTTAAATTCAGCTGTCTTGGTTGCTTGCCACTTGTTTACTGTTCTGCTGGCCTTCATGTCCAAAATATATTGAAAGAAAAAGTCACAAGAGGGTTCATTCTTGGGTCCCAAAAGTGACTAAATGTGGAGAGCATGGAGCTCGTTTTTTGGAAACGACGAAATTTATTGTAACCATCCCCATTTCAATTGAAAATTTGAAACAAAAGATTTTCCACTTGTTTACCAAAACATGACAGTGTTTTTAAACTAAGGTGGTACAAAATTTCAAGAGTTCGTGATAAAAACTTAAGTATCAGAGCTTTTGACGTGCTGCGAATTTGACCATCATAAAATCCAGAAAATTATGACAAATACAACAAATCGTGAAATCTTTGAACAAATTGAGAAAGTTGTGGGCCTATTTATAAATCATACCTTATAGAATGTCATAGAGCAAGACCTACATCAAAAAACTCTACCGACCGTCAAATCAAGTAGAGAATCTATCCATATACGGCTACCTTGCGAAATAGCTTTAGAATTCACAAGGAAAAGGGGGCCAAAAAGAAAAAGGAATTTCCTTTCAAAAGGTAGCCAAAAAGTGATGTTTTAACGTCTGAGTAAACAGAATTGTCACTACTACTTCAGGAAGAAATTTCCTGATGTTTCCTGATATTTTCAGTGAAATGATACTCATATTCCCCTGATTTTCCCTGAGGTTCTTACAACCCATACTTATTTTCTATCATTTCATTGGACAGATATGGGGCATCGGAGAACCTTGAACCTATCTTTGGCCGTTCAAATGTTTGGTTTTATAACAAAACGGAACTCCGCTTCAAAATGACTGCGTAGAACAGAATGATATATCAATGGGTAAAGTTTGGCAACAATCACACTCAACTGGATGCATGGCTGAGTACGGAGAAAAGTCACTGCTCTGAAATGAAACGATTAGAAACTTAAAACTTCCCTGATTATCCCTGACAAAATCTCTCATTTCCCCCTTATTTTCCCTGATTGAAAATAAAATTCTCTGATTTCCCTGATTTTGGGGCAGCCCTGATAAAGGGCTACTTTTTATGAAAAGGGGTCATTTCAGATGAATTTACAATATTTTGAAAGATGAAGGAAGTTGGCACATCTCAAGACTTTGCTGATCAATGTAAACGCAAAACAACAGAAAGAGTAAGGAAAAATGCGCAACATAAGTCAATAAACAACTTCAAAATGAACATCATTTAAAATCGAAACAGCAAAACAAAGAAAAAACGTGTTTCTAAATTATGCATATAACTTGTTATCAGGGGCGTCTAAACCAAGGGCCAGGGAACACCAGGGCTCGTTAATCTACGCGAGCTGTGAGCGCCGCTCGCAGGCAGACTCTCACACATCAAATTTCTGCAGGCGCTTTTCATTTAAATCTGTATATGATCATCTATTACATTCTATTTCTTCTGCAGGCACATTTGTCTCAGATCTGCACTCTCAGGCACAAAATACTTTTACTGAGGCCTGGGGAATACTGGCGCCCACTTGTATAGCAGTAATCTGCACTTTCTACACTTTTTTGAAGGATAAAGTACCATAAAAACCCTTTTCCATATGCTTATATTCTAAAGACTTTGACAGTGATACTAAAGTCAACACAGATAAGCAGAACTTCAAGTTTATCCCCAACCCATGAGAACCCACTAAATTAGGTCTTTTCACTTTTAATATTAGTTAGAGCTCCTTGAATTTGATGAACTCAACTCTTAACTATTGACATGAACTATTCAAATATCTCTCAAAGATACAAAATCAAATGGAAATGAATCAAATTCCAATCCAATAACTATGGTGCTAATTGCACAGTCCAACTAAATAGTGAGCTATGTAGTTGATCTGATTGTATAAATATTATACAGATGTAGCTAAATACCCTAAATGACAAGGATTAATATACAAGTAGAGCATACATAATATGACTTATGCTAAGTGTGTTTTTTGAGAAACAAAAGCTCTCTTTAGTCCAATACTTCTTCAATACCTTCACTTTCTGTAACAAGAGCCCTCTCAAGGATGACCTTTCCTTCCTAAAAAAGGAGTATATACTAGTATCATAACAGAAACCTCAATTTACAATTTCTCAAATCACTCACATAATCCCATTCAAGAAGACTGTGAGAGCTACCAAGAATATGTCAAAAACCTCATAGGAATGAAATAGCAAGTGAAAGAGAAAAGGACAACTCACTAACAGTGGATAGGCTAGGTAGGAGATAAAATTCATACACCAATGAATTAATAGGGAAGGGATGAAATGAATTCATAAGCAATTGCATAACTTAATGGGAAAATAAAGAAGAAGCCAAAAACCCTACTAAAAGTAGTTCTTCCTGCTTCACTAACAAAATAAATGTAGGGAATAGGGAACAAATGGGGGTATATCCCCCTGCTTTTGCAATACTTCCTACACCCCTGATAGCAAGGGTAAGCTAATAAAACCTAGAGGTGAGAGAAAATGCAACTGAAAATCACCTTGTATCGCTGTTCTTCTTCTGTAGCATACTCCTATGTGAATGAAATGAAAAGTCAAACACTGTTGATGGTGAAAATTATAGCTTATTTGTTGATGGTGATTCAGAAGCTGAATGGCACCACTTTCAAGCCATGTAATAGCAATTCTGCTTGAGTACAACCAGTGGCAGTTTGTCAAGATAAATCATGGGATGGCTGAATTTGCTGAGTATTTTAAAAGAAACATGTGTACTCAACAAATACGTAGGAATATTTGTTGATTACACAGTTTTACATGGGAAAAGGTATACAAGAATATCAAGGCTCAAGCCAAAAAGTGAGTTTCTTCTTAAGAAGTTGTGTACTTGGCAATTGGTTTCACTACTTCTGCCAAAAATTTGCCAACTCAGTAGCACAAGGGGGCACCTTGGCCCCCCTAATAACCACTATTGAATACAAACTATCCAGCATTCTTATAAATTTTTATTGACTAAGGTTGGAAAAGAAGCAGTAGCTCATACCCTTACTTGAGAGTATCCCCTACTAAATCTTGCCCCACTCAAATTATCAACCCCATCTGGGTTGTTAGTTGTAAACATGAAAGAAAAAAGCATACAGTGAGCACGTATGCAGTAGAAGCAGTGCCACACCAAAATTTCATTGAGTAGGGGGGATGTAAAGTTACTGACAGGCTACTAAATGTCCTGGAAATAGGTTGATTACTGACAAGTGATGATCACAAAGCAGGCTCTTATCAACAAGCTCTTAGCAATGATGCTTCTAACAAAAGTGGGGGTGTGATACCCTACACCCTTTACTCTGGCATACCCCTAAGTAAAGTTAAACATTCTTTAAAATTCCAATATAATGGCTGGATGATATTGTGTGGTCAATTGACAGCTCCAAAAGAGCTAATTCACAGCTTTGCAAGCATATTGGAGAGGTTTGAAATTCAGCACTCCTTATAGAAGAGGTACATATCATTACAATGTTGCTACTTTCAAACCCATTCATATAAACGACATTGTCCAAGGGCTGCATACCATGACCTACCTGTGCCTGAGCCTTGCAATGCAGAGCAAGAAGACACTTAATTATGACTTGGCTTGGTGCATAGAAATATAAACCAATACTTTTGGGGTGCAAGTCACAAAGTTCCTGCAAATCATGCCAAAAATTATGGTGCAATTCTATAGCACAGGTATAATTGATATTAAGAAAGTTAACTACTTACATATATCCAGCCAAGCTTTGTATCACAATTCTTACATGATACATCTCTAACCATATGTCTCCCAGTTAACTGAAAAACAATAATGCTGAGGAATTAGCCAGTGCCAAAACAGATTGATGTCATTATCATCTATGATCAGCACTTCTACCAACACCTCCAAAATCATCTCCACAATCATGGCCATCATTAATCACATGTCATCAAAAAACAATCAAGAATTATCTTCACTTAGTGAAATGCTGAGGTATAGAAAAGAAAATAAATCCCAGAAGTTATATTTATATAGCTTCTGGGATCAAGAATGACAAAAAATCCCAGACATTAATGAAGTGTCTTTTACCATAATTCGATCTTGAACTTCACTAAATTTGAGATTCACCCTGCAATTAAAGTTACAGCATATTGAGTAAGTGGGAAAGCCTCACTGTGAGTCAAAAGCAACACAATATAGGAAAAATTACACACAATAAAGATCACAATCTATAATTCTAGAATACAAAAAGTAACAGTTAAATATGAGGTGTTCTCTAAATATACAAATGCACAACAGCTCTTGAGCTTAGATAAAGTAGATATCTACCAAATGCAGTTCAATATTAATGATAAACTGAATAGAACCACTCAACTAAACAATTTATGCAGCTTTGATCAAGCCAAGTAACAAAAAAAACAGGCAAACTGTGCTTACACTTTGTGGAAGAGAAATGCCCTGCCTGTTGCACCTGTGAATTTCTAAACAAAAAGAGGAAAAATGATAGTATAAATGCATAATTCATAAAACTAAATAGATATTAATTCAAATATTAACTTAATGTTCATTTTAACAGTAATTCTAGATCATACTGAAAAACTTTCCTGTTCCTTTTCTCTAGTAATTTTATATATTGCATAATGATGTTTTAAATATATAGGCTTATAGTTGGTAATATTTTATTCCTTTATATTAATTTAATCTGTTTTTGTAAGTTCATAAGTGGCAAGCCCCTCAAAAATCAGCAATGCTGAATGGCAACACTCTTTAAGCATATGAAATGAAATAAAATGAAATCAATTACTCAAATCAATCAAATCAAATATCAAATCCTCACAATATGTTCTCTTCAAAAAATCTGTTAAATGCCTTATGGCTAATTTGAAGTAAATTTAAGGAAAAGAAGCAACTAAATTCTAGCATTAACAACTAAAATGTAAATATTGTTATAAATAACAAATTCTTATTGAAAACAGTAAGTAGTACATTTCTACAAAATGTGTGCTCCCATGATGCAGTTTGTACGATAATGTCAGAAAAGTATGCACCAAAGTTTTGCCTTTCTTGAAGGGAACTTATTTTCAGGATTTTTGTTCCACAAAAATGATAGTGTAAAAGTATCTATATAATATTTGGGAAATAATATGGATTTCAAGCCAATTTATAAGGGCACTGCAAGGAATACTATGAAACTCAAATAACAAGAGGTAAAGTCTATGCATTGCCTGCTTGATAAATATAAGTAAAAATTTGTTTACTTGCGGGCAAGCACATAGTCAGTGTCTAAATGAAATGTGGCATTATGGGTCCACGAGTACTGGTATCAAGGTTGACACTCAAAGGTTCTCCAATTTTCTGTTTGTAGAAAAGTATAGTACTGAGAATTTGATAGTATTTGAAATTTCAAAAGAATTCTTCACTTTTTTGTAGATCTACATACTTTTTTCATGACAAACCTAGCTCAAAGCCTTGTAGCAAAAGTTTCTTAATTTTTGCCACATTCTAGTTGTAGAGTTTCTTAACAGTTTTTTCATTTAATGAACAGAACTGCAATGAAAACATAAGTAAAATATTGACATAGCAAATTGATATCATTGTAACAAACAAAATGTGTAGCTTCAAGCTAAAATCCAAACAAATGTTACGCTCACATTGCTTTGGTTCAGCTTTACGTTGAACTAAATAGCAACTTTAAATGCCCAATTTGTCCAAAGTTTCTTGGGTCTTTCCTTGTAGTTCAAAAAGTTGTATACCTAGGTTGCCTATACACGGGTGTCTTGTAAAAAACTTTTACTATAAAGTCTCCACATTTTGGTATCTGCTTTGTTGAAAAGATTTATGTTGCTTAACTAAATCTCAATATTTTCTTCCTACAAGGAAGAAAACAACAATAAGTCTAGGTGCTCCGAATTGCCTATATCGTGGTCTCAGCTATGTGCAGTACATATGTTATGCTTATTACTTCAACAAATGCAATGCCACTGCAAAAAGCTAAGTTTGTTTTCTAGGTACATGATGCGAACCTATAGCAGGTACCATCTATTGTTTTTGATTTTCAATGCAAATGAAAGTAGCGGCCGTCAATTCAATTTTGTTGGCAAAGGAATTCTTACAGTTGGCTTTACATTTAGCATAGTGTGCCTCTAGCAGCATATCTTGCAACATATGAATTTAATCATCTTATACTAAATAAAGACTACAATGCATAGCAAATTCCTCGCGACAACCAACAATCAAACTATACTTTCAAGGGTCAAACGGCCTAACCTTACGTTATGTACTACATAAGACAGGTCCTTACCATAGAAATGAGTTCGCTTCTATTTGTCAATACTGTATCACAGTTTGCGCATGAGAATAACCTCTTGCCACCAGGATGATCTAGAAATATGCGACCCATGTCTTTTCCTTGTGATAGTTAAGTTATAAGACTTCCTTTCGGCTTCTCTCCTCCATCGAAAAAATTCACTGTTCAATGTTTTTCTAAACCTTGTTCACGTTGTTGTTGCTGCTACATAGAGCACATCTACTCTTTGGCCACAGTATAATTTTTATTCTGTGGTTTGGCACTGAATGGTGAGGGGGGAGGTATAATAAGGATGGAGGGTAACATCTCATTACAAAAGCATAAATTATGGGGTATCAATAAACGGAAATTGGTATGGTTTCTCCATAATCACTGTGACTAGGGGATTGTTAATAGATGGGGAGAGGGGTCAATGTTCAATAGACAGTATGAGGACCCAAGCATTTAAAAATCATTGCAGCTAGTTAATTTCAGAGGGTAAAGTAGGCTACTTTACTACACTATGGTATTTGATACTACCTTGTATTGTTTGTTTTGATTTCCTTGTAAATATTGATTTGCATTCACAAAGCCATGTATAAATCTACTCATACCTTTTAACAGTTTAAGCTCTTCAGTTGACATTGGGTGTGAATACATTGTGGGTATGGATTTTTTCAGAAGTGCTTGGTTGGAGGAAGGTTTTAATAAATGGAACTGGGTGGCAAAATGTTAAAAATTTGCAATTGGGAGCCTCCCTACTATTTGGTGTCAGAGTACTGTATATACTCAAAGCAGCCCCCCTCAAGAGCTCCTTGAAAAATCCCTCAAGCTAGAGCTGAGACTTTTAAATAAAACCACCTCAAATAAGCCCCCGCCTATTTATGTGAATAGCACTATTGGAGACTCTGATGGTGCTCTAAAGGGTTATAAAAGAAAAAGCCAGGCAGTTTGTCATAGCATCAAGGAAATAGTTCATTGGTAGTTCTGCCAATGAACTATTTCCTTGATGCTATAAACACAAACAATAGTATATTTTTAAAGGACATGCTATTTTAAATGACCAATAATTAACTAAAAATTTTGTCATTAAAAACATCCTACTACATGTGCTAGTAGCTTCAAAGAAATAGTCAATTGGCAGAAGGATTTCTACTGGACTATGACCAACTAGAAGAAAAAACTGCTAAGCCCCCTTGAAAAGCCTCCATGCACAAATTCAAAGAATAAACAAGCCCTTGGGGAGCTGATTCAAGGATTCATGGCACCTTTCAGTAGCATAAAATCACTGTACTATTCAATTTTCCAAATCAGGCAGCCCTTATATAAATTCTTCATAATTTGGCATACCTTGTTCTTTTTCTGTAGTTATCTAAGTAAACCACTAATGGGGTGCTTGGGTGAACTGACCCTTTAATTCATCTATATTGAAAATATAATCCAAGTAAAATCTTTTCATTCTAAATGAACATCTCAATATTCTTATTTCTACTCCATACCACACAGCTTTGCTGGTCTGATGATGGTATTATGTCTTTTTCTTTTGTTTTGTCCAGTGTAAAAGGAACTCCCATGATAATTCATAGTTTCCTTGCATATTGTTTTGCTTCAAAGCATTCATTAGCACCAGGTTTGATGCCTAAAGAGCTTCACTTGCACTTGCAAACTAACTTCATAATAAATTTTGTACGTGCATCAAAGGATGCTTTTACCACTAAATCTCATGCACATCTTACTTTCTGCTGCACTGCATAAAAATGCAAGAGACTTAGCTCTTGGAAAAGGGCTGATTGAGTAGAGAATATCTAAGACTAATCCAGCACTTGTCACTTCTACTGTTGAAGAACATGGGCAAGGTGGCACAGTGCTTAGAGTGCATGACTCCTGTGTGGAAGTTCTATGGTTCAAGTCTGACTCAATGCCCTGACTGAATACTTCCTCACTGTTCACCAAGCAGTGAATGGGTACCTGGCGGCAACACTGGGAAGATAAAGGCAGCAAGGAAAGGAACTGGCCACCCTACCTCACATGCCAATGGCTCAGGATAAGTGTCCTCTCTAACAGGCACTCCCTTACATACAAAAGTATATGGGACTACCTTTACTCTACTGGTGAAGAGGACCAACCATACAATATTCAACCAAGTGCTATTAAATGTATATACCTATAACCATCATCTCAACAGCCAAAAATAATTGCAAAATGCAAATGGATTATCTTCTGAAAGCTGAGAATTCATATCATTGATGCTAGTATACAGTAAAAATTGAAAAATGCAAAATTAGCACCATCATACTGAAACAGAGTTTTACATACTGCTACTCTCACACATTATGATTTCAAATAGCTAATTATGATGATGTCATCTAACTAGCAGCTGACACTGGGTTATCTTCCCATGCAGTGTTCCCAAACAGGAAAATTAGTGATCATAAAGATGAAATCTCAATTTACCCAAATGAAATGCAAAACTAAACACATAGCTAAAGTGATATGAATGCATATTGGAGCTGTGTGAAGGTACTAAATTTGATAGACACTTGAAAGGAGATGGGACCACTCCTTTGCCAAACAATAACTTATCTACAAGTAATTACTCAGCTGGTTTTCAACAACATAATAAATATTTAAGTGTATCCCACTGTTGGCCACCAAAAATGTTATATATATACTACACTAGTATTTTTCAATATATACTAACAGGAAAACATAGAACAATACAAATCTGTCTTCATCTAAGGTGCATTAAAGCAAATTTTCACTATCTCATCATAGTGATTTATCTCATCTTCATACTTTTCAAAATCAGAAGATCTAAGTTCCTCTTTCCTCTCAAGCAATAACCTCTTAAGTCCATACTGAGGCATTCTGCATTGAAGAATAGCTTCTTTGTTTTTTAAAGTAACATCTCTGAGAAGATGTGCAATATGCTGGTGTGATGCATTGTGCTTTTCTTTCAAGTTTGTGATCAGTAATGGAACAAGATTTTCAGAAACATATCTGTTGATAATAGTTTGGTCATTGTCATCAAAAGTCAGATTCATAAGAAGGAATGCTGCTTTTATTTTGACTTTCTCAAAGTCATCCTTCAAAGCATTGATTAATGCACGAATGCCATCCAGCTCCAAAAATCTCTTAGTAGTTGCTTCACAATTTTTTGTAATGCAGGAAAGCGCATATATACTCTTAACTTTAACCATGTCAGCCTCAACAGTATTCAGCAACTCAATTAGTTGTTCAATAGCGCCAGCATCCATTGCTGCTAGCTGACATACTGGTTTATTCTGTGATGCTTCAGCAATTACCTCTGCAGCTCTCCACTGTAATGAACTGATAGGGCTTTTTAAATAGCGACAAACAACTTCAAAGCCACCTATAAGGTGAAGGTCTGTGGCATTGTGATCCATTTCCAGCAGTTCGTTTATTGTATCGAGGGCATTCGACCGAGCATTCAACTTTGACTCATCCAGATCTTCCACAAATCCGTTTTTTAATGTCTCTAAGCTTTCCTGTAATACCTTGAAATCTTGATTTTCCAGTATGCCACTCATAGCCTCTTGCAGCCATTTTTTCCTCTCAGGGTCAATGGTCTTTACAGTCGTAGGCCAGTCTCGCAATTCTTGATCTGTAAGCTTCAAAGACAACTTAAGGAGTTGCTTCAAAGAAGTACATTTCTCATCCATGGCAATATCTTATTGAGTAAGGAAAACAGATTTATGATTTACGATAAGCGACAAAAGTTACGACGAATTTTCCAGAAGAGTGTGAAAAATGAGGGTAGTGCTGCTGTTGTTGTTGCTTACTTGTAAATATAAATTTATTTCAACTTCACATGATATCTTTCCTTCTATTGAACTTTAGCATACCCAAGAACCAGAGGTGATTTATAAGGGGTTCAGGGGGTGAATCCCCCTTATTAAAATTATTGTTCATTCTGGGGGGCTCAGCCCCCTTACTTTTCAAAGTGTATTGACTTTGCTTCTAAAGTGTTTTGTATTGCTATGATTAATTATTCACCCTATATGGTAACTGAGACATTTCTAATTGTTTATTATACTTTAGTAGTACTAAGCTCAAGTATCATATCAGCGGCTTTGAAAATGCGGGCCTGTTTGTAGCCAGGTCACGCCCAAAATATGGGATTCTCCTAAAACTGCCTTTTCCGGCCATCTGGGAGTCCTAATATAAAAAATTTTCCTGTGGGCCCAACCAAGGTGGGCCCTTTCATTAGACACTGGGCAAGAGAGAATCGCATAGAATCTCGTTATTTTATGCAAGTATTGCTATAAGCCCTAAGTGTTTCAACTTACTTTATGTGGATGTAACACCTACCTTACAACCTACACACGCAAACTAATCTAAAAAATAATTTACCATAAATATTTTGTTAAATTCTATTAATGATCAAAAAAAAATAAAACGAATTTCTGCATACATATTTACTTACACACGTTGCATTTACAGCTGGGGCCCTCCCACTATTTTAGCATATTTTAGAAAATGTTTAGATTTTCTGCCGATTTCATATGATTTGTCAGTTCATTCCATATTTGAGGTCCCAGAGATCGGAGGCTATCTGAGACAAAGGTGACGTGATTTGGCTTCTAATGTTGCAAATTATAAGTTTCTCCTAATAAGTAGATAGAAGATTCTACTTTGAAAATTTCGTGGAAGAAGGAAGGGTTTAGTTTGTTCATAGCTTTGCAAGTGTCAATACAGAGAAATTTTATCCGGGAAACATGCATAGTACACCTTCCTGACATTGAAAGTAATTCAATATATGAACTTAGCTGGTCATTATATAACAATCTAAGAGCATGTTCTTGGATTTTTGTTATTTTCTGCAAGGAACTAGCTGATGAGAAATACCATACTGAAGAGCAATAATCAAAAGTAGAATAGATAAAGCGCGGGATGAGCATCTTCTTTTCATGAAAAGCAACAAATCTTTAAAGTATTTTTAAAACATTGAACTGTGATGAGGCTTTTTTGCAAATTTCAGAGATGCGTTTTCCAAAATTTAGCCTATAGTCTAGGTGTATTCTTAGTAACTTTACCATTTCTTCCGATTTTATTTGTTCACCTTTGCTGTTTAAGCTTCCTCCAATTTTGTTTATTTCATCCTTTCTAATAAGGATTGCATGAATTTTTTCTGGATTAGCTATCCATTTGATTTTGCTTAAGCCAGTTCAAAGCTACTCCAGCTTCTTTCTCCAGCACCCCAATCAAGTTTGAAAAATCTCTGGAAAAAGCTAGATTATTATCGTCAGCATAGTTATATAAAGTTGCTTTTTGGTGAATAGAATAGAATGGGGCCCAAAGCAGAACCATGAGGCACACCTGATAAAATAATTTTGAAGGAAGAATACGTATTATTGATTCTGACAGACTGCTTTTGTTTTTCAGGTAAGAGTACATAAGGACAAGAGCATATTCATCCAAGCCATAAGCATGTAATTTGACTATAAGTAAATCATGTGAAATACAATCAAAAGCTCTCGACAGATCCATAAGGATAGCCCCTACAAAGAAGTCACTTTCAAGTTTAATCTTCCACTCTTGTTAAAGTTTAATCTTCCACTCTTGTTAATCATGTCGCGTGCCATACGATCTTTATAGGCGGCGAGTTTCGTCTAAGTACGGAATAAGTTGGTTTTTTCAAAGATTTTGGAGAAAACATTAAGAACACGAACAGGAAGAAAATATCTCCTAACTGTATGATGTACCTCTCCTTTATCTAAGGACTTTAGAAAAATAATGACTATTGACAAAAAGCAACTTACCAGCCTGCAATGATAGTGTTTTGGAAAGGCTCATTTTCAAGGTATCCACTGGGTAGCCTGTCTCTATTCGTTCGGAAATGCTTCATTTGCTCTTGAGTAATTTATTCTCTTAAAAGAGAGCAGCAAATGGTATGACGTCAAAATTATATCTTTGGTGCCCTTTTGATAAATCTTGCCCCGCCCTGCTCTTTTCTTGTCCGGGCATCCCTGAGCATACCTATTTTCTGCAAAGAACACACATTTGGGTCATTTCATATAAAAGCGGGACAAAAAAGTGATTTTTACACCCGAGCTCTTCAGATTCTCTTCAAATTTACACCACTGATACATATCATTAAGGGATGAATAACTGCAAAAATTTTAGTTCGAAAACAATGCTCCTCTCAAAGTTATAGCGTTTTATAGTTTAGGTTTATTTGCTTAAATTTTCTTTACGGTGGCCATATTTGATTTGCAAAAAAGTAGTAAAGCTCACTTTGCACTTGATTGGTATTAGATACAAGCTTGAAAGTAGTGTATCTTCTTCCTAACTATCTTAATTTGTTTCTGTAACTTTTGGTAGCAATTTATTTAGTATAGGTGATAAAACAAACTGCCTCTATTGTCGCCCAGCTTAGAACAAGACCAAACACATATCTATAAATGTACATTTGAAGTTTGGATTTGGTCCTCTCAAGACTTTTGAAGTTATTGGCATTTGAATGTAAAGCTGTTTTCACTAGCATTTCAAGCTGTTGTAAGTTTCAGCACTTAGCGAGACATTATCTCTGATAACTTAGGAGTAAATGCAACTATGCCACCAAATGGCGTTGAGAATATGGTTAATCTAAAGGTGATTGAAGTTCATTTGCATCATAGAAAGAGCTTCTTCAATCTATTAAAGAGGCCTATCAAGTTTGGAGACTGTTTCTGCTGAAATTTTTGACTGGCGCGCAAAATCAAAATTAGAATTAGTGGGAGAAAATCCATTATTAAAGTATCCTGTATCTGGATGCCCTACGAGCACAGAATTTTCTGATGTAAAGGTACTTTTGAAAAGTAGCTGGTCTATGAGACAAATTTTCGCACTAAGCTGGAAGCAAGAATCATATCTGTTTATGCAAATTACGATTCGTCACATTAATTTTGAAATGAGTTTCAGATTTCCAACATAAATCATAATTCCATAATTGCCGAGCCTATTGCAATTTTTCCCACAGTTTATAGTCAAAAAGTGGAAAATGAGACTGATTAAGGCAAATCAAAGATTGTTATGTATTATGTGAGTGCATCAAATTCTTCGCAGACCAATGGGAACTGTAGATGAGCTCTCTTTTGCCTGCAATGATTTGTTGTACTCAGAAGCATGCAAGCACCAACTATAGTTCTCTTGTATACTGAAATTGCTATTCACAGGTGGCTTACAAAAATTAGAAAAATTTACAAAGTGGGAGTCGAGGTAAGTGGGGTCTTCAATATACGGTATAGAAATTACTATAACGCTATATATAGTCATATATCAGGTGTAAATGGCTGTAAAAATGCAAGAAGCGCACAAAAAAGTTCAGAAAGACAGGTGGATTCTTTCAATAATTTCTTTTTGTTGGAGTGCCCTAATAAGAGCGGGAGGTTGGAAAAAATTGAAAAGTTAATAAGCTCTAGGCCCCTTTGCTAGACATCAAAGAGTGCATACTATCCACTGCTTGGACTAACCGATTTGGGTATCGTGGGTTGATGAAGACGACTTAGTCCTACTCCAGCATCTGAAATATAGTGCAAGAACTATTTTTTTAGTTTCTGCACTTTTTAAAAAGGACTATTACTCCTTCTAAATCAAAAAAAACTTTAGTTCCCTACTTACTCTTCAGATTTTATCACAATACATGCCTATATGTGCCAGCAATCAGCTACAGAACTTTAAAGACTTGACCTAGGCCCGTACCCAGCGCGACTTTGTAAGGGGTGCGCTGGATGGGCGTGGTGCCTAAATCCTAACTAGATGGGTGTGGCACCCAAATGTGTACAAAGCTACAAGAATGTTGATGATGATGCAGGGGTTTTAGCATCCTTAGGTCACGCTTCTACCCTAACCATTTTTATACAAAGCTGGCCTAATTTTTGGCAAACATTTTTGAACACTCCACAAGAATAAAATTCCCTAGGCACATTTTTGAGCATAGCTACTCCGAGCAGAGCAAAGTTGAGGTGAGAGTAGTAAGCATAAAGCAATACAAGAGGAGCAGGGAAAGTGTCCGTGAACACAATTATCAAAATAGACAAGGAATGAACACTGATTAAGAGGTAGAAAGACTTTTGCAATTACAAAGGATATAAAGAAAGGTGGATAGAATGAATGGAAGTGACAGGATCCATTAAGAGACAAAGCACAGCAACCAGAACGTTGCCAAAAAGACGCGCAGCAACTAGAACACTGTTTTGAGATTGGTTTCTGCAAATATATTATTCAATAAGAGAGCCATTTTACTGATCTTTTAAGCAGAATTTACAGAAAATGTGCTAGGAATTCGTTCATATCCTGAGTCCACTATAGGGTGGACCGTGGTTGGGTCCGGAGAAAAATTTTCAAAACTGAGGTTCTCAGCTGGCTGCAAGGCGGTATTTTGATATTGGTTTTTGCAAATACAATTACTACCTCCTTTAGCGATAGGTTCCTTCACCTTTTGTACAGGCATTGTGTAGCCTTCAACTTCTCAACAGTTACCTGGTTTTGACAGTTTAGTGACACAATTTTACCTCAATTTTCTGAAATTCTGAAAGTTGAGGGTGTGACACTTCCCTCTTACACTCCTGGTCGCTACTTCGTCCCTGGTAGCAACTTCATGAAAAGATGGAATGGAAAAGCTGCTCGTAAGCAGAGAAAGAATGGAGTGGGGCATGCACCCAAAAATTTATTATGCTCATACAATCTGGAACGTCGAAAAATGCCCTTTTTCAAGCTAGATGGAGGTTATATTTATTATTGATCTCTAAGCAGACAAGGAAGGTGATCCCACAATCTGATTTAGTTGAAGTTTGAAGACTTAATGCTCCAATACTAAAGGGTTAGTCCCTTGTAGAGATAAAGATACAGAGAAAGAAGCAAATAATACCCGCTAGGATATTTTCTCAGGGAGCACAAAGCTACATTTTAAAACTTCAGGCGGCCTTGCCCCCATGCCCCCTTGTCTAGGGCCCTGAATGAATAGGCTGTTGCTCCCCTAAAGGTAATGCAATAAGTTGTTGACATTGCAGCTCCCTGCCACCAATAGGCTACTTCCAAAAAGCCTTCAATAGGCCTTAGCTACAGGTGTTCCAATTCAAGGCACAGGATAGTAAATCAATCTGCACAAACACGAGCAAACCAAATGTATAGCCTATAGCAACAGTATCGCATTCCAGTAGTCAACTGCAAGATAACACAAGACAGTTTTTGATAGCTGAGCTCAGCAACACCTGAAGAAGCCACTGCATTGTTGTTTTCATATTTGAAAAATGAATGCACGCAGGTAAGCACCTACATCAAATTTTTAATGTCTATGATCAGCGAGATAAGATGTGATGTATGAATATGGTTATAAGCACAGGGTTCGTACGGTTTTTGAAAAGTGTTCGAAAGTTGTGGTAATTGAAAATGACATTTTCCAGGACCTGGAAAGTTTTGAAAAATAGAGGATGTACGAGCCCTGTAAGTAGATTAAAGATAAAAAAGATATACTTTCAAACAACAAAGATTGCAGTGAAGGAACTTCTGTCGGTATTTTTATGCTCCATTCAAGTCAACTATAAGAAGGTTAGAGAGATGATAAGCCTTCATATTTGAGAAATTAGTCAAACGAATGTTCTTATGTGCGACAAGCAGAATAATTGGATCAGAAAAGAATGGGAGAAAATGGAAAAAGGAAAATTACAGGGTAGGATATGTTTTCATAGCCATAGTGAAATGATGAAATACTTTAATGGGAAAATAGATAGTCCAAACAGTGACTGACTAAACTTAGAGTGTCGCAACATTCGGTATTTGACCGATTCACGGAAGTCTTTACATCTCCATTGCAGATAGAAGCACGTGTTTGCTTCCATTCGAAACTGTTGTTGAAAACTACAAACCAATCGGCATTTCTCTTATCAATAACTTTCAAATAAATTTAATCACACCCAGAGACATGTCAAGATAGTTTTTCTTGAAGGAGGGCGTTTTGCAGGAATTTTTCCAATTATGACTAAAGGCAAAAGTCCAGGAAACACTGATCTACAAAATGCTGACTTTCCTGCATCATCATAGGCGTAGGAGAGGGGGTGGCAGGTGGCAGGGGGGAGGGGGGAGGGGGGAGGTCTGGCCATCCTCTTTTGTGAAGAAATCTGCCACATTCGGGAAATTTTCCAGAAAGAACAATGGGAATTTCGAGCAACTTTTCTGATTGCTCTCCAGATCGTCTACTCTTTCGGGCAGAAACGTTACAGCCCCCTAAGTTTGAACTCCTCCTACGCCCTTGTCTCCCAATCTTCTTCTTGCTGTTCCCCCTTTGCCACAATACAATGGACGTAATTCCCCATCATCAAGTTAAACTGATACTATGCATGTACAGTGCAGTAGACAGCTGAGCTGGATTTGAGTGCAAACATTTAGTCCCTTATTATGAGGCAGAGAGCTCTTGACATGCCTATAACATTGTCAAAAGTATGTGCAAGAATAGTCTGCTACTAGCTAACGGAGTTGAAAATGGGAGTCTAGGGGCTTGTCCACAGAAAAAGCTATTGAGTTAACGCCCTCTAAACCATCTGAAAACTCCCTTTTTCCAGAAAAGAATGTACTTGTTTTCATCATTGACCTTCATGCTAAGAATGTGAAGCAGAACATGTTTTCATCAAATTTTGAATATATATAACATAAAAGAAGCAGTTACGCTGCCTTCTCCCTTTGATGTTGCAAGAATGAACGCCTACGCTAGAAGAAAAGCTATCTCACGCTAGTACGCCAAGGAAAAGGTGTGCCCCACCTTCCAACAGGGTAATAATTTATACGTCATCGTATCAGTGGCTATGCAAATAGAAACATTGAAGCGCTAGCGCGGTGGTTTTCAACCCTTTTGATGGAGCGGAACCCCAAGCATGTATCCCAGTGGCTCGAGGAACCCTTGTTCACATATCTGCTCAGGAAAGTTAAAATATACTGTCGATCGTAACATTATTATAACTTCTGGCAAAACCCCTAGACTGTGCTGGCGGAACCCTAGGGTTCCGGGGAGCCCCGGTTGTAAATTACTGTGCTAGCGTCTTACTTTGGAGCTAAGTTGCAAACTTAAATTCCTACAGCAACATGAGTCAGAACTGCAAAAAGGTTTACCAACGCTGAAAAAATCAGGAATTGATTGTTCATTACAGTTTAGAGCAGTGTTACATACATCATCGGATAGTTATTGGGGGAAAAGCAATGTCCCCTGTCTCAAGTGTCTACGGACCTGTGGATGTATGGATTAGCTGGCATCAGTAGCTGTTAATTTGCTATCCAAAATAGTAATACATTCTTCATTTCTGGTGGTCGCTGATGGTAGCTTCAAATTTCCCCCTTAGAAAATCTACATTCCCACCTAGGGGGAATTCCCCATGTTGGAAAACACTGTCTTACTCCTATGTGCATCATGACTAACTTTCGCGCAGTTTCATTTACAAACCCAAGGCCAATGGGGGTCTAGAGGCAAGTTCCCCTAAAAATTTCATAATTTCGCTTTGTGCCCTCCTGACAAAAATGCCAAGCAAATATTATTTGCTTCTTTTTCTCTTCATCTGCATTTGTTTATCTCTCTAAGAGATTAAAACTTTATGGATCGGCGTACAGAGTCTTCAAACTTCAATAAAACCAGGTTCGGGGAACTTTTTTTCTCTGCATTGCGATCAATGATGACCGTGATCTCTATTTTATTTGAAAGGGGGCACCTTCCGATGTTTCAAAGTATGTGAACTTAAAAGGCTTTCTTGGAGCAAACCCCAGACCCCATTCATTCTCTAATCATGAGTAATATTCCCATTCTACCTTCTCATAGGGTTATTGCACTTTGTCTGTTGAGAGACCCCTTCAGCTCTATTCCTCTTTTCTATTTGTCTTCATATCCTCTGTATATGGCAAAATCTTTCCGTTGCTTAGTCTGTGTCCATCCTTTGTCCTTTTTGACAACTGGGTTCACAGACGCCCTACACTCCCGGTACTAATTCATGCTCACCCACTCTAACCTCAACTTTGCTATACTCGGAGTAACTATACTAAGAGATGTGCCTATGTAGTTTTGTTTGTGGGGTGTGTTCAAAAATGTTTGGCAAAACCTATAGCCAACGCTGTGTAAAAGATGTTAAGGTAACACTGTAACCTACAGGATACTAAATCCCTTGCATCATGATCAATGTTCTTGCAGCTTCAAACGTATCAGGGTACAACACCCATCTACCACGCCCATCCAGCTGGCATCGCAATGCCACACTCCTCCAGTGCCCCTCTTACAAAATCTCTCGCCACAGGCCTGTTCGTACACATTAGAGAAGTCACGTCCTCTCCCTCCTTCATTGCCCATAAGCACATCCCTGACAAAAGTAACTCATGTAAATAGAAATTACTTTAGTGAGGTAGCTCTACCTTAGCCATTGGTTATAATAGAAGAAGACAAGGGAGCACTTAGGCTTCTAAAAGTGGTGAAACTGTAGACTTCCCTGAATATGTTTCTTTTAGGCGCGTTCTACTACAAAACTAAAGCATTATGGAGTAGCTGAAATGAAAAAGCAATGAAAGAATCATGATCATTGCCATGACAAGTAGAATCAAGTTCATTTCATGTCATTTTGCAACGCAAATGATATTTTTGCAAATTGGTTGTTCGAACAGCTAGATATCACTGGATTGCCCATAGTTTCATGGTAGCTAAAGAAACAGTGTCTATGCACTAAAATGTAGTCAAGCAAGTGAAATGGTGAAGTACAGTTGAATATACACAGTGAAATTCTACAAGAGAAAACTGTTGTGCCCATAGATCAAGGAAGTAGCCCATAGCATTTGGTGAAAAAGACTTCCACTCGCTAGCCTTTCAAGTGTGAAGTAAAATCTAACTTAAAAATGAATGAAAAATACATAGATTTGAAAAAACATTAAAATATAAAATGTGGGAATGATCATGTGATGGGTCCTTCGGATACTGCATCAGTGTTGAGTTGTATTCACACATCTGTCAATTATTGATGAGGGACAGGGGCTCTATTGTCTCATTCCTAATTAGTTGCAGGTCTTATGTTTGAGAACAATAGGTGAGTGATTATCCACGTAACAGGTTACTGCGGAGTACAACGCAACCCATTGCTAGGGATGAACAAGAGCTTGCTAGGGGAGAACAATAGGTGCTCAGTGATAGCAGCTTCAGGTGAGATCAGAGTCTTATAAGTACACTACTGACTACGCTAAAAATATTCAAAAGTAAAATTCAAAAATGAAGACTTTAACCTAAATTGTTTGGAAAGATGTTTATGGTTTTTACCATGAAAGTAGGATAGAATAAATTCCAGTATTGATTATTAGGGGGCAAGGAAGAACAAAGTGCTCCCCAGCCTCCATTAAGAATTGGTCCTTCAAAGGCTAAACATAAGTCGTTTTTAAAAGTAAGTCACTTTTTGCCTAATGCTCAATTATCTTACAAACCTCTTCTTCCGAAAAGAATATGTACTTGGTAAAAACCTCCAAGCTACCTCCAAGCTACCTCCAAGCTACCTCCAAGATACTCGACAATCCAACACTGTTGCTTCACTAATATTTGTTGCAAAAGCACCTCTAGCTAAGTTACAAGTTCAAAAGTTTTAGATATTAGCGTTCTTTATTTCCACAGACCAAACAATGATAATACAAATAGATCTACTGGCATCATCAAAATATGTTACTTACATCTATTTTTGCAGAAGTTTGATTCTACCAGCTATGAAGCATCCCTGGATTCTTTGCATTTTCATAGCAGTAGTTGCTCTTGATTTTGCTCTGATGACAGCAAACACTGGTATATACTATGAAGCCATCTACACATCAAGCACAAAGGAAGCACTAGACTATCAGATCCTCCAACATCATCAAATGTATTTGCACCAATGCTCCATCAAGACTAATTGCAACTATGTCGTGGAAGACAAGAAGAATGGAGTCAGAATGTACAACACCAGAAGTGAACTTCCTGCCAAAGAAGAGACAATTGGAATCTGGAAGAAAGTACCAAGTAAGTTCTTTGACTCTGCTGTGTTCTGTATCTTCTAATTTTGCTCTAAATAGCATAAAAATCGATTGGACTATTAAATTCTTCGGTTTCAAAAATTAATCATGAAGAGGATTGGAAAGTGCAAGAGAAAGCAGTGAGAAAAATATTTGACTCGAGTTACTGGCGTTGCAATGGAGTCAAAGTGTACAATGACGTACTTTTCTTGATTGTCTCGCAAGAGAAATTACTCTAATCTTTAGACCCAGTGACAACACTTAGGGGGTATGGGGGTCGCAAGGCAAAAACGGTAGTAAAATATACTTCTGCAGTGCAACATATAAGACCCCAGGACCATTAGTGAACTACTGTTACTAAAAAGAAAGGTCACAGACAAAACGTGTTCACATGGTAACCTCTGACACACCCAAAAATTTATTGCAGTTACGTCCCTGTTTAGAAAAGTACTTCCAATGCAGGGGCTTTGCCCTGTGGGACCTGGGGCACAGCGTTTATAATGTTTGGGGGCTCAGCC
>OLMO02000238.1:8747951-8758601 GCA_900291935.2 Cassiopea xamachana | reverse complement strand
ATATATATATATATATATATATATATATATATATATATATATATATATATATATATAACATAAAATGAAAACGACAGAACCATCTGCTTACCAGTTTATAATGAAAATGGAAATTCAAAGAAAAACCATAGGACAGTCGGATAATGATAGTTATACAGTACTTTGATAATTATGGTAGTTTTAGATTTGCAGGGCTACGTAATGGTCTATGTAAAAGGCCTACCTACCATACATATTTATTGTAACCAATCGTAACTAAAGCCTACACCTACCTGCCATATCATGGTTATGTAATTACTGAACTTTCCCTAATAGCAAATCAGAATTTTTAACCAGGCTTAAATTATTGGAGCATGAACTTTCAATGGAAATGGTACCGTATTCAGGTGACATTACATGGCTGCGTGTTTTAGACAGGATAGAAGAGAATAGGCTAAGGGCCAAGTTAGATGCTTGACAGATGTGTTTTTATGCATGTGTCTGATTCAAACGTTGCTGTTGTAGTTACTTTTTGTATTACCTTCGTTATATTTGCGCGTAAATATGTAACTCGCGCGTGAAATATAATTGATCGACGTTTTTTCTAAAATTTTAGTATATTTAGGGAGATGCTTGGGTCTTGGCTCCAGTTAATTCCTATCCCTAAACTGTAACATAGAAGAGAGCGTGAGTTCTCTCTTACTGATATCAAAAATCTCTAAAAAGGCTGTTTAAAACCTTACGACTTTTCTCTGTAACACAGCATCTATCGTCAGGGTGACTTTCATCTACTTCAGCTACTTCTACTTCTTCGACAACAACTAACTTTACGATAAAACTAAACTACTTTATACTGCTCAACACAAAAAATGATGCAATATAGATACTATCTTATAATAATGTAAAGTCCATAAAGTGCTCAATAAACATTGTCTTAGTTCTCTTTGCAATCATGGTGCAATGTCCCTTATTCAGTTCTGCCGATGACGTATTCCCTCGATGTGAAGGAGCCATGCTATACAAAATCCATGTGCTAGTTTTGGACACGTGACCTTTCAAATAGTCTACTATGGTTGGATAAGCCTTTATTTTTGTAAACAACGATGCGAAAACTAAGACAGTAGTCTGTGGGAACAACTCATCATCATCATCAATAGACGGGAAGTTCATTTAGCTGAACAGCCGTGGCTCTCCATGCTTCTCTATTCTGTGCTAATCGATATAGATCAGCAAAGCTCTGATTCCCACCAAATTCTCGAATGTTATCACTATACCTGGTTTTTGGTCTACCTTTTCCTCTTTTTCCATACACGGCCCCAATTAATAAGTCTGTACAAATGTCACCTTTTCTGAATACATGTCCGACAAAAGCCATTTTTCGTTTAACGATGGTAGTAAGCAGTCTTTCACTAGTTCCAATTTTACTCAAAACATATTCATTGGTCTTTTTATCAGTCCACTTTATTCGTAATAAGCATCGATAGCACCACAGCTCAAAGGAGTTAATTTTCTTTTTGTCAGTTGTTTTTGAACCCAGCATTCCGATCCATAAGTAGCAATATTAACGACCAAGGATTTTAAAAGTCTTTTCTTTGTGGTGGTTGTAATTGCCCTGTCTTTCCAAACAACTACAACTACTTAAAATGGTGAAACGCTGTTACTGCAAGCAATACCACAACGACTACAGGCGATAAAATGCCCATACAATGAAGAACAGGATTTTCGTGAAATTCAACACTACCTGCACGGCCTAAATTGATTAAAGCCCTCACTAGCGTGACCTCCAAGTCTACCCTCTTGACAACAGGAACATCTGCAAATTATAAACGTCTATTATGTCTATGTCATTCAACGGTGGATTGATAGAGTTGACATCACCGAACTTTTCTATTTTTCAAACTAATAGAAAGGTTTCTTCACATACACAGGAAACGGCAACAGACTTGTCCCAGTTTTCGCGCTTCTATTTACAAAGACCGAGAGAGCGACTGTGGCAAAGACACAGTCGCTCTCTCGGTGTGAGACTTACTTGGTAGTAAGAAAGGTCATACACAAGTGAAGGTTCCTAAAATGGATACAGTGGACGAAAAATATATCATTTCGGCTATTAAAATGATTCGGAATCAACAACAAGGACCGGATAAAGTTCAATAAGTGCATTCTTAAATCGAAAGCATGGCCTAAGCATATCAGCTGTAACGCAGACTATTGACCGTATGCTGGATTCCGCTGCCATATATTGCAAGCCATGAAACGGTAAGGACTCATACTACATCTTTGGCCCATTGGATCTATGTGAGAATGAAGATGAAGATATTGAAAGTGTAACTGAGTGTACACAAATGCTAGAGCCTCACGACAGTGACACCTCCACGACAGATAATGAGTTAGGCCCCTACCAGTCAGTTTCTCCAGAGTTACATGCCTCAGAAAAGCACTCCTGTGAAGGCAAAGAGCCAACAATACGAACAGTACCTAATTTCAAAGAAATTTGAGAAATTGAAGTCGACAAATCCCAGAGGCACTAATAGAAGGGAGGCGAAGATCTACAAAAACAACACAGAATGGATGCCTAAGACTGATAAGAAATCTGAACACACCGTAAAAAGAAATCAAGGATCTGGTATTATCCAAAAACAGATTAAATCTACCAATCTTGATGTTAGAAAGTCAGATAGTAAAGAAAAAAACCAGCCACCGAGTAAAATTACAGGCGAACTTATTGATGTACCACTCTGGAGGAAAGGTACGACTTTAATTACTGGGGATAGTATCCTTTATGGCATCGATGAAAAAAAGATATGTCAGAATGGCTCAGTAAAGGTTAGAGTTTTTCCAGCTTCAACAATTGAAGATCTACAGGACTATTACATCAAGCCACTACTGCGAAAGCAACCAAGTAAGGTAATCCTGCATGTGGGCACCAATAACGCAAGTCTAAAAAAATGCTAATCATGATCAAACTTTAAATGCTTTGCTGGAGTTTAAAAAAGACACAGAAGACCAGATTCCAGGATGCATTATTGTACTCTCAATGCCAACTAAAAGATTCGACAATGAGAAGTTAGGAAAGATCATAGAATCTTTCAACAACAAGATTTCTAATCTCGGAATCGAGACTATTAATAACGACAATATATCCAGAGGTGGCATTGGAAGGAAAGAGCTGCATTTAAACGCTAGAAGCACAAACAAGCTTATGCATAGGTTTAGATCTAAGTTGAATCGTCTTTAACATTATAAATAAAACTGACGGCCAGGCTCAATGCTTACAAAGTGTAGAAAATGTAAATGAGGCTTATCCATACTATACTTGTTCTAAAGAATTTACTGTTTCCTCCACACCATTAATTCGACAATATTGCTTTCTGTTACCTTAGCAACAGAAAGCAATATTGTCGAATTAATGGTGTGGATTCTAATATAAATGACATCAATGTAGGTGTTCCACAAGGGTCTTGTCTAGGTCCACTCCTATTTCTTATCTATATAAATGACCTTCCTGGCATTATAAAAAACTCCAAAGTTTCGATGTATGCTGATGATACAAGTATTTATCATTCTTCTAAGGATATGTAGTTAAAAACGGCTTTAAATGAAGAACTTCGGAGGCTCGATAGGTGGTTGCAGGGGAATAAGTTATCTCTTAATGTAGCTAAAACTCGCTCTATGTTAATAACCAAGAAACAAAAGAAGAAGTATCTCACGGCTTCGAATCAAGCCTTACAACCTTCTAATCGTGAGGAGCACATAGAAGTTATATGCCATTCTAAGTATCTAGGTGTTCAAATAGACGAAAATCTGACATGGAAGAATCAGATAAAATCAATCACTGAGAGAGCTTCTCCTGCAATTGGTTTTCTAAAGTATGCCAAACATTTTCTCCCTGAGGCAATTGTAAAAACTCTTTACACTAGTATTGTTGAGCCTCACTTCCAATACTGCTGCTCTGTTTGGGGCTGTTGCAATTCCACTGACATCTTACAATTGCAGAGGGTCCAAAACAGATCAGCACGCATCGTGACCAACAGTCATTTTGATGCCCCAAGCAAACCTCTGATCCAAAGTTTAGGTTGGAAAACAATTGAAGAGATAATTAATAGACAAGTAAATCTAACAGTCTTGTTTTTTTTTTTGCTTAAACAGCATTGCTCCCAAATACCATTGCGATATTTTTACAAAAACACCGTTAATGCCATACACAGTCTTCGAATTACAAATACTGCTTTAAGGCTGCCTTTAAAAAGCTCTGCTAGCGGACAAAAATGCTTTCCATTCAGAGGTGAAAAATTTTGGAATGGCCTTTCAACTGAGGCCAAACGAACTACTTCAGTTAAAGCCTTTAAGTACCTAATTTAGCCTGCGTCAGTGTATTTACAGATTATAACAACCGTTTTAAATTGTATATTTTATTATTTTAAGCTTTGTAATAAGACTTTTCAAACATTGTAATTAGGTTTCATATATTGCAATTATTACTTTTTTGTGGTAGATATGTAAGTATAGTCTAGACGGAAGGCCCCTTGACAATCAGTTTCTACTGACGGGCCACCCTCCTTCAATATGTGAAATGAAATCAAATGAAATGAAAGATAAGACCTTAACCAATCATAGCGCGCTATCTTAAATGCCATGTGATCCCATGTAACACGTCAACTTTGCGTTGAAAAGGTGGATTGATGCAACTCCGTTTTGAAGAAACAGCGCCCGTAAATGATTCTACGCGCGCGATCAGCAGCGCTCGTCTGATTTACTCATTGAAGGGCCTGATTGCCAAAAAAGAGAATATCTACTCAACTATCTCTAAAATGAACAAGTACATAGCAATGTCACTCTCATTGCAACAAGATGGCATTCAACATATTCTTAAGAAAATAACTGACGACAACAGCCGAGATATATATTTAATAATTGATTTCTCTATTTATAAATTTATTTGTCTTTATTGGTCTACTTTAGAATGCTTGACCAATAGACTGCTTGATTGCAATGAGTGGATTAACTAGTAAGCATAAATTTGTAATAAATAAAGAAATAAATGCTTTGGAGGGCAGAATGATAAGCATTGAGTAATAACAACTTGAAATTTTACAGGAAAGTATGCGTACAGATTGTTTGAGGAAAAGCTCAACTGGAATGATGCAAGAGCAAAATGTCAGTTGCACGGAGGGGATTTGATATCAATTACAAGTAAACAAGAAGAAGAAAAGATAAAGAGCTTGTTATCTGGGTATCCAGCTGACCAAAGCTTCTGGTGTGGTTTGAATGATAAAGCAGTAGAAGGGAGATTTGTGTGGAGTGACGGATCAGAGTACAGCTATCAAAACTGGGCAGAAGGTGAACCGAATGACCAGTGGGGTGAAGATTGTACAGTCATAACGCCAGGAATGGACTGGAATGATCTTGGATGTGAATACAAGCAGTATTTCATATGCAAGAACTTAGTAGTCTAACTTCTACGAATTGTACTTTGTGGCAGATGCTCTTAATGATATAGATAGGAAGATCACAGACTATATCATTCACATTGCATATGGATAGTTAAAAGCTAATAGCTAATAGCAAAACCCAATTGGGTGCTCCTTACTTTTTCTTTATGGGAAGGGGTTCATGTTAGCAATAATTTTTGACTCCCAAATATTGAGTCACAGTCTTGAGGGCCCCAAATATTGAGTTTCAAAACTTTGAGATCCTAAATATTGCTACATGTTTAGAAATATTTCGTAAAATTTCGTTGTTGAATGTCACAGTGCCACTCCATACGTTCCGGACGGGACACAAAGGTTTTTTTTCGCTTGCTATGTGAAAGTGAAGTAGTATTTTGAATGATTGATATATACTGATTGCTAGTTAGTGGTAAGCAAAGAATATTGCAATGCACTAGAAAGGATATGATCAGGGCCACCGAGAAGGGGGGCAGGGGGGCAAATTACCTCAGGGCCACAAGCTCCAAAGGGCCTCATAACACCCAATTCATCAAGATCTGGGAGGCCTCATAAAGTAAACCTGGAGTAGTTCTCTAAAGTTAACTTCTAGACCCTGTAAATTTTCTGCTCGCTTCGCGTGCAGGAGGCCTTGTCTTTCTCTTTTACCCCGGGCCCTCACAATTCTCTCGGAGCGTCCAGGATGTGATTGTAATATACGCGCAGGTTCGCCAGAGAGACTAAGGAATACAAGTTGTTGCTGTAGTCAAGACATCTGTCCCTCATCAAATTCTACTTATAATCAAGATAAGATGACACGGTACAATTACACGTCAATCACAACAATCACAATCACAATTTACATAAATTAAACATGAAAAGCATAACCATGATCATAACATCATATGATCAAGGGGTGACGTGTGGTTGTTGTGGTCTCAGGGGTGATTGAATGTTACAATATTGAGTCAATTTGTGTTGTCCCTTCAGGGAAAGTCTCAGTTGCTTTGTACTTGTTTACAATTATTTTTCGAATGCGTAGGACATAGCTATAAAGCAAATTCTATCTGCAAAAGACGTTGATAGTGTACAATAATTGTAAGTTGTTGTTACTTCGTTCGCATAATCGATATTTCTTCGTTATTTTGTAATTTATTCGTAATTTTCTCACCATTTAGTATTATCTTATATTTTTTGTAACTTTACCACAGCACGAAAAAGCGGCAACATTCTTTTCACATGATAAAAGCTTTTTCCTCCGACACTCATCAGAGTATGAAAAAGTCGGATAGTGAGCTAAAGGTTAACCGACATATATATCCAGATGCGACCTATATGGTTAACCTTTATGTTCGGGCAGATGAAATATACGCCAGCGTATAAAATTTCGAGAAACCGTCCTCCAAAGATCTTTGGCGGAAAGGGCGCCAATTCCAGAATGGTCTGCGATGGCTGACGCCGCTCTTGCCTCTTTCTGAAACAGATTTTGAAACAGCATTTTCTATCATATATCATTAATACATGTTGCCCTGTAGAACTATTGAAATTGTTTTGATAATGACTTTCTGGAGTGGATTCACTGTTAAATAAACCAGTCAATAATGGAGAACTTCTGACTTGATTGGAGTACTGTTGCTCAATGATATAGAAGCGCCGATGACGCTAGATGTCTAACTCGCCTATTCAGAGTGAGGCAATCCCGCCATTTCGAAAAGAGGTAAAAATGACTATCACCAGTACTGAGCCCTTATAATTTAGAGAAAAGTAAGGGCCAATGTCATAAAGTTGCGCGTGGATTTTAATTGTATAAAGTGGTGAGTTGTCATGTTTTGTATCCTGTCTTTTCAATGTCTTCTGAATTTTGGCAATTCATGCACATATCGCAAAGTTTCAAGTAATTTTAAGGGTGCAGTTGCTGCGACCCAATTCTTTAAAACGTGAACACTATTCATCATTTACAGAGGGGTTCGTATCACAGAGAAATTATTTCCTGCCCAAAGAATCATCTATGTTTTGTTTTGATAAACGAAGCAAAATTTTAGCAACTATGTCGATATAGAGAGGAAAAAAGTGAGCACAAGTCAGTTTTCATTTTAGGCCTGTTTACATTACTGCCCTATGATGTCCAATTGCTTCGGGCACTCGTATTTCCAATTGCAACATATGGGGCTGAAGGTTGGGTCTTGAAGAAAGTTGATACAAACAAGATTTCTGCTTTTGAATTGTGGTGCTATCGCAGACTCCTTCGGATTAGTTGGGTTGACAAACGTACAAACCAATGGGTTTTGGAGAAGATTGGGCCTTGCCGTAGACTACTGGACAAGATCAACGAAAGGAAATTGAAATTCCTAGGACATATAGCCAGAACATCCGGCATAACAAAAGATCTGCTATTCGGTACAGTTATCGGCAAAAGGGGCCGTGGAAGACCCAAAACCAGAATGCCTGACAACGTGAAAAACATTGCAAACATCAGCATGGCCAGTTTATTAGAACAAGCTCAAGACAGAAATCATTGGCGGAGTTTTGTGGAAAGTGTCAAGGCTGGTCAGTAATGACCTTCCCGTCGAGAAGAGAAGATGTCGATATAGAAAGCAAAAAAGTGAGCACAAGTCAGTTCTCATTTTAGGCCTGTTTATATTACTGCCCTATGATATCAGAAAAATCGTTTTCTTTGATAAGAATAGCAAAAAGTCTTCAGAATAACAACTGCAGCAAAGAAAATTGAAATCGTTCTCAATAACTTCATTTTCCTGCAAAAAAGCTTCAGTTGCTGTGGAGAGTTTCATACATCATGTAAGAAGCGCTCCACAGCAACTGCCATCTTTACAATTACTTGAAACGTCTCGATAAATACATGAATCGCCGAAATTCAGACAAAATTGACAATACAAGAGTTAAGACATACCAACTTACCACTTTGAACATTGAAAATCCGTGCGAAACTTCACGATATCAGCCCTTACTTTTCACCAAATGATAAGGGCTCATTATTGGCGATAGTCCTTTTTGCCACTTTTCAAAATGGCCACCAAAACAATGCTTGCCTGATTTGGTACAACGTGCAAAACCAAGACATCTAGCGGTGTGGTTCAATGATATAGAAGCGGCGAAGGCGCTAGATGTCTAACTCGGTCTGCCATAGTGAGGCAACAATTTGTCTTGGGGGCCATTTTAAATGGTTGCAAAATGATTTTTCGCCAGTACTGAGCCCTTATAAATCGGAAAAAAGTAAGTGCCAAGTTTCTGGAGTTCCCAACGAATTTTTATCATGTGAAGTGGTGAGTCGTCATTACCCATCTCTTATCTTCTCAATTTGGATTGAATTTTGACGATTCGTGTATTTATCACGACGTTTCAAATAATTTAAGGGTGGCAGTTGCTGTGGTGCGCTTTTTGAAATTCGAAAAATATGACTAAAAACTTTTTTCCAACGTAGCAGTGAAGCCACTGGCAATTATCTACATTTTTTTTGTTTTCAAAGTTATATACGAAGTGAATAATAATCTTTTCCTCGTGGTTGTTCGCGATTTGAAGATTCCGAGCTTAGCAACCCCAACTATGAATGTGGACTTAGGTTGTCACATGTGTCACATTGTTAGTTTGAAATATGTCACATTGTTAGTTTTAACAAGTGAAGCTGGATCGGATCTTTTTATAGACAATGGTTAATCTTGCTCTACATATAGATGCACGAAACGTTTTTCTAACTGAAGGAATTCAATATCCTTGAAACGCTTCTTTTACTTCAGTTGATGAAGTTCAATAAATAATACCATTAAATGCGCTATAAACAAAAGAAAATTCATTTTAGGCTCAATCACATTGGCGTCATATACTATCACAAAGTTATTTCTTTAATAAAACTAACAAAATGAAAGTTTTTAATGTTATTAGGGTGAATACTGCAAAAAAATGAATATTGAAATCGCAATTACTTGTAATGACATGTTTGCAAAACAGTTTATTTGAACAAGAAAGAAGCACACGGCAGCATCTGGCAGTATTAAGTACTTCAAACGTCGCGATAAATGCACAAATTGCCAAAATTCAAACAAACTTGCAAGGACAAGAGGTAATTCATACCAACTCAGCACGTTACACGCTTAAAATCTGTGCGTAACCTCATGAAATCAGCCCTTACTTTTCACCAAATTATAAGGGCTCAGTACTGGCGATAGTCCTTTTTGCCACCATTTAAATTGACCGCCAAAACAAAATTTGCCTCATTCGGTTCAATGTGGAAACCCCTGAGTTAGACATCTAGCGCCTTCGGCGCTTCTATATCATTGCGGCGCTTACTGCTTAGCAACAGAGAGACAGCTACAGTAACCCCCAGCATGTAAGAATCTACATTTATGATTTTCAGGCTCACAAATGTGCATAGACACTTTCCGTTGGAAAGGGGGGACTTTTTTTTAACCATTTGACTAACTACTGCCTCTAAAGCAACAGGTCACTGAAACAGCTATGACCAATAGGATGCTAAATCTCCTACAGCAGTGGTCCCCACCTACTGGGCCGCATACCGTCCCGGTCTGGAGATCAATTGATATGATATGATATGATATGATATGATATGATATGATATGATAATGTATTATTTATACACGATTCTACCCTTCAGCTTTTTTATTTTACATCATAATACAAAAAAAATTTCAAGTCTGTAATATTTACAATAGTCTAAATACATAGAAATAAAAAGAGTAGTAACTAAAATTATATCCTAGGACGCTGTTCTTCCAGAGGGTCGTGTTTTTAAATGGCCAAGCATATTTTTAATCAGCTCTTCAGGAACTCCTTTAATCTCTTTTTAAAATGACTAATAGTTGGGAGCTCCCTAATATCCGTTGGAATTGTATTCCAAATTTTTACAGTAGAGTATTGATAGCTCTTTTTCGCATGTTCAGTGTTAAGCCTGGGAATTTGTAGATCTTTACAATGCCTTGTTGCATAATTTGATTGCGAAGACCTTTGTTGAAATTTATCCCAAAGATTTTGTCTAGGGTGTTTACAACCGTTTCAGTGAGATCTTTGGGTTTGGAGTTACGTAGGTTATTGGTACCAGCATGAACTATGATCACATCAAATTCAGTGTTGGAGCCAACCTTTTTGTTTGCTTCCTCTATCTTCATTCCAGGTTTGAACCGAACTATTATATTCCTGCGATCATTTGTTAGCTTTTCTTCTTTGACATTTCTGAGATTCGAATCTCCGACTATCAATACTTTGACTTTCTTTTCCA
>OLMO02000238.1:8716057-8734494 GCA_900291935.2 Cassiopea xamachana | reverse complement strand
TATGTTTTGGCGCATTCTGGATTTGCGATAAGGTGTTGTCCTATGGCCGACTCACAATTAATGTTAGAATTGTTCTTTTTGCACATCTTGTTCTTTGTTCTTTTTGCACATTGTTCTTTAGGTCATTATCCGACGTTTTCATACTCTGATGAGTGTCGGACGAAAAAAGCTTTCAGTATGTCAAAATTATGTTGCCGCTTTTTCGTGCTGTGGTAAATTTCTGCAGTATCAACAGACTATTTACATACTAGAAAGGATATGATCAGGGCCACCGAGAAAAGGGCAGGGGGGCAAATTACCTCAGGGCTACAAGCTCCAAAGAGCCTCATAACACCCAATGCTTCAAGATCTGGGAGGCCTCATAAAGTAAACCAGAAGTAATTCTTTAAACTTAACTTCTAGATGTAAATTTTCTGCTCGCTTCGATCGCAGGGGGCCTTGTCTTTCTCTTTTGGCCCGGGCTCTCACAATTCTCTCGGCAGCCCAGGATGTGATTGTAATATACGCGCAGGTTCGGCAGAGAGACTAAGGAATACAAGTTGTTTCCGGAGTCAAGGCATCTATCCCTCATCAAATTCTACTTTTAATCAAGATAAGATGACACGGTACAATTAAACGTCAATCACAACAAGCACAATCACACAATTTACATAAATTCAACATGAAAATCATAACCATCATCATTGCATTCTATGATCAAGGGGTGATGTGTGGTTGTTGTGGTCACAAGTGTCCTTGAATGTTACAATATTGAGTCATTTTGTGTTGTCCCTTCAGGGACAGTCTCAGTTGCTTTGCACTTGTTTACAATTATTTTTCGAATGCATAGGACATAGCTATAAAGCAAGTTCCATCTGCAACGGCCGTTGATAGTGGACAATAATTGTAAGTTGTTACTTCTTTCGTATAATCGTTACTTCTTCGTTATTTTCTTATTTATTCGTACTTTTTTCGCTATTTAGTATCATTCTATATTGTCTTTCTTGCAGTGAAAATCTATGTGAGTCCATCCGAGTTCATGCAAGTTGATATTAATTTTGTTTTTGACTACGTGAGTGTTTCGAGTGGTCCCTTCTCAATTTACGTATTTCTTTTCATATTTCATATTTCATAAAACATTATTTACAGTTGGATGTACATAGTAATAAATACTAATTTATTCCAACTAAAACTAAAACTACAATACATAACAAAGTAATATATATATTATTAATTTTATGTATAGAAAATAATTATGTGCATATTCTGCAGGTGCACTTATCACCAGTCCACGATTTTATTTGATTTTTGAATGCTGCAAGGGTTGGAATTTTTGTTTGATTTTATCACTGAGTGTGTTCCAGAGAAGACTTCCCTGAAAGAAAGTGACTCTGAGCCATTACGTTTATTGATCTTTGGAAGTTTACAGAGGTCTTTGGTTCTTAGGTCGTACGTTATGTCTTTCCTCTCGTGGAATTTCCATAGATATGACGGGTTCCATTTTTTCATTGATTTGTATATGTCAGTCATTAGTTTTTGGAGATTTTTTACATGAACAGTTTGGCTGCTATCTCTGCTTAATAATAGTTGAAAAGAGGAATCATAGTCCTGGTAGAGTACCCGCAGACAACGTTTATGTGTTCTGTTTATTTCAACGTTTGCAGCATCACTACAAAAAAGCCACACCATAGTACAATAGTTAAAAATTCGATAGGATTATGGTGTTACAGATTTTTTTTTGCTTGATCCGGGGAGAGATATGAATTCGTAGGCGGGGAACGTCACCTATATGTAAACCATCATATAGCCCATTGCGCTATAGGAAAATCCACTCTATTCCAAATAATACCATTTTATGCAGTCAATCGCGACGACAAAATATTCCGCGAAGAAATTGAACTGCACGTTATTAAAAAGTTTCGCCCAGAACTTAATCGAGACAAAATAAACCAAAGCGAGGCTGTACAGACGTAACTAATGCATAGTAAGTTAGACGTCAAAGAGTAACACGTTATCTATAAAAGTATCGCTGTTGTACACATATCTAGGCTGAAGATTCCTCATTGAAAGGATGAAACGCGTTCCGCACATACAACGCCTTTTTTCTGTCTTTCTCTCTTAAAAGAATTTTATGTAAATATATATATATATATATATATATATATATATATATGTATGTATGTATGTTTGTATGTATGTGTAAATAGTCTGTTGGTACTACAGAACTTTACCACAGCACGAAAAGCGGCAACATTCTTTTAACATACTTAAAAGCTTTTGTCGTCCAACACTCATCAGAGTATGAAAACGTCGGATAGTGACCTAAAGGTTAACCGAAATAGATATCCAGAGGCGGTTAAATGTGACAGGATGTGTCTAATTGGTCCCAAGAGTGGCCAATTAGGACCTATTAACCATTGTTTACTTGAATAGTCCCAGTGAGACTGGGTTTTGAATCTTGATGTAAACAGATTCCAAAATACTTTAATGAATAGACGAGCTTGATTCTTTTATGCTTCTCGCCGACGATCTGCCTCTCGCCAAGTGTACACTGCCTTTAAATAGTGAGGTATATTATTATATGCTTAAGCATGTTGATATCATAAAGTTTCAAAAAGAAATCATTATATCAATTGTAATGGGAAACGATTTACGTACATTAAGTCCTTATCTTGATGATAAAGTATAGGAAATAGATATAGATAATACAACACCACTAATCCAGCAGGAAAAAGGAGTGCTTCAAGGTGACTGTCTCAGCTCCCTTCTTTTCAATCTCTGCATAAATGTATTTAAATGTACCTTGCAGACAATTGAATTTGGCCAATTGAGCTATAAGTTGAATAAAGTTTTGACACCACAGAATTGGTTTCAATTTGCTGATGACGCCATTGCAATTTCAGCAACAGAGTCAGAAAACCAAATGCAAGTTAATTCCTTCACAAGATGATGCAATTGGGGAAAGATGGAAATTAGGCCTGGAAAATTTCAATCATTCGCATTCAAACAGGCTATCACTCAATCCAAACAATTTGAGCCTAAGATATAAGTTAACAACACGCCAATTAAATTTGTAGCAGAAAATGAACAGTGGTTCAATGTGAATATGGAAAACAACGAACATAAAAACCAATTACTAGATGACACCAGTCGAATCCTAGATCTTATTCACCATCTACCTTTACATCCCAAGAACAACTGCAACTATATAATAGGTACTTTTTCAGAGAAATCAACTGGGACCTCACCATATGCAAGCTGGATAAAACAAAATCTAGACATGATTTGCCAGAAATATCTTAGATAGTGGTTGAATATACCTGAATGTGGAACAGTTGAGATATTGCAATTGAACAAGGATAGATATGGTCGAGAAATTTTAGATATTAGTTCAGAGCAATACGTTTTGCCAATTGACTTTTCGATAATGTTTGAAAAACTCTATAAATGAAGATACTTGTAATCTCCACAACGTTACATCTGAGAAGTCAAATATCCAATATGAATCACTTCAAACAGCAAAGGCTGCACTAAAATGATCCGTGAAGAGAAAACTACTAAGATAGAGTCACTTTATCATAAAGTTAACAGTGGGTCATGAATCTACCACCAAAGCAAACACTGATAGAAAGGCCGCAAAATACAAGTATCTTATGAGAGACAAGGAAATAACAGAAGCCTATAATAAGGTCAATTTCGTCAAACTTGCGATGACATCCATCGGAGTATACTCAGCTCTCATGCATAACTCTTCTTTTCAATGTTGGAAAGTCTTGGCATAGATAGCTCTACAACAAAGTACATCACGTCTAGACTGAGTGAAATATGAATCAGATCATCATATTTCATTTTATGTATGAGGGACAAGGATTGGTCAGAACCAGAACTCATTAGATTTTAACTACCACTAGCTTACTTTTTCCTTTTTAAATTTTTAATCTGCTTTTATCTTTTTATAAGTTATTCTGTATTCTAGACTGGAATTTACTAATGGGAGTTTTCATGATAACACTCTGATACTCATGTTTTAATGCTTTGTTTTTGCTTTTTTCAACATTGGCAGCTACCTAACATGTAGCGAGGTTTACAATTGTAGTAGCTGAATATTGTATTAATTATATGAAGTTTCCATTATATCAACTGTAATGGGACACAATTTACGTACAATATTGCCTTATCTTGATGAAGTATAGAAAATAGGTATAGAGAAGAAACTCTTCCAATCACTTCATTGTGCTTTGACGAAATATCGAATCGAAAGTCATGTGAACATTTCAACTCATCTTTTCACAATGCATTTGCTGGAACCTGAATCTCATTGAAAAGTTATGACCACGCCCAAAATATTTTAGCTACGACTTCACATAGAAGAAAACTACATTTCTTGGGTCCAACCTTGTTCATAACAGTATTAGGCCTTGCTTTGAAGGAGAACACACGAGAACAATAGCAGCGTCGTCATGTTTGTTGAAACTAACGGGAATTGATATTGGAGAGCTTTCCTAGTCAATATGGATGACTGTCAATCGTCGGCACTAGAATACCATCAAGCGTCAATAAGAAAGATGCTCTAAAGAAATGCTTTACTAATAGAGTGGTGAATTCAAAGACCCCGAACTATCGGACTAGTTCAGTCATAAAGAATTGAGGAAACATCACGTTTACTTATCACAATTAAAATAGGTAGTGGTATAGAAAAATTAGCATATTCGCAAGCTCAATATCCTAAATGCCCACAATAGGAAATTTTTTGATGTATATAATACATACACAAAATGGCAGGTGTCATGTTTACATGACATTTGCTGTCGCCGGTGGACGAAACACGACGAAGAAATTTTTGCTTTGGTGGTAGGGTAACTTACCATGAGTAGACAAAAGTAAGTATTTATACCTTTTATGCAGCAATTAAATATAAGTGCAACAATTCCATTTATGATTTTATACATCATCATTCATACAATTGAGAGATAGCAGACTCAAATTTAGTAAAAATCAAAAGCACCAGGCATGTTAGCACTTGTGAATAGCCCAATGATGTAGGATTTACCTTCGTGTTGGAGATAATGCATGGTACTTAGGGTACAGTGATTAAATAAATGAAATGATAACAGCACTGGAAAACCTGATAAATTTTATATTTTGCCCAAAAATATATCTCATTTTTGGCAGCCCAGTCAAACAGATTTGTAAGCTTGTAATTATTTGCCCATCTACATAAACAAAAATTAATCAGAAAGCAAATGTTGGCAGTGTGAACACAAGGGAATCAACCTTACGTGTAAATTCCTCTGTTTTATGCTATTACTTGATATCTACGGCTTAACTTAAATTGAGTAGCATGAAGATTGCAAAAAGACAGACAAAGAATATAAATCATAAAGTATCAAAACAAGGACGAAAAATATTAGAGAACACTCCTACTTAATCCTAAGGGAGTTTGTCTTTAGAAGTTTTGCTTAACAACGAGATAAAGAGTAAACCATTCTGGATAAGTGATGTTAGTCTTCAATAAATTTATTGCTTTTGTATGCTATTTGAGCTATTCGAAGTTCATCCAAAGCTGTAGTTGTAGGAATGATTGGAATAGTCACAGTGACTATGATAAAAATATATAAAAATATAACTCATAACTGAAAACCTAAACCTGAATAGTTGCCACTGAGTCGGTAAAATTCTCGGCAAAATTATTCCATCAAATGCTAAACATACATATGTATTAAAAGAAAACAATCTTGTGCCAGAACCTCAATTGTCCTATAAACGTTTCTTATTCGAGAAATATATACTCGGTAAATATTCGGCTACCTCTAATATTCTCGACAAATCCAGTGCTATTGCCTCTCTGATATTTCTTGGAAAACCACCTCTGCTTAAGTTGCAAACTTAAAAGTTTTAGGTATCAGCGTTCTTTATTTCTACAGACCAAAAAATGATAATACTAATTGATCTACTGGCATTATCAAACTATGTTACTTACATCTATTTTTGCAGAAGGTTGGTTCTACCAGCAATGAAGCATCCTTGGATTGTCTGCATTTTCATAGCAGTAGTTGCTCTTGATTTTGCTCTGATGAAAGCAAACACTGGCACATACTATGAAGCCATCTACACATCAAACACAAAGGAAGCACAAGACTATCAGATCCTCAAACGTCTTCAAATGTACTTGCACCAATGCTCTATCAAGGCGAATTGCAACTATGTCGTGGAAGACAAGAAGAATGGAGTCAGAATGTACAACACCAGAAGTGAACTTCCTGCCAATGAAGAGACAATTGGAATCTGGAAGAAAGTACCAAGTAAGTTCTTTGACTCTCTTGTGTTTTATATCTGATATTTTGCTCTAAATAGCATAAAAAACGATCACGCCATTCAATACTTCTGTTTCAAAATTCAGTCATGAAAAAGATTGGAAAGTGCAAGAGCAAGAAGTGAGAAAAATTCCTGACTCAAGCTACTGGTGAAGCAATGAAATCAAAGTGTACAATCATATCATATATCATATCATATCATTATTTATACATGGAAGCCCTTCAGGCCTGGCCCTGATTACAGGGGGGCATGCTAAAAAATATACAGTAACAGTATTTGTACAGTAAAAGTATTTTTACAGTAAAAGTACTTTTACAATAAAAGTATTTTTACAGTAAAAGTAAAGAAATATTAACAACAAATAGAATGAAAAATTAAATAAAGGTAAATATTAACCGAGATCTAAATCGGCCGATAACTTTGCTGTTGTTTTATTAATTTGTTTTTAAATGAATCATAGGATTTTGCAGATTTTATTTCTGTCGGCAAGTTATTCCAAAGAAATATCCCTCTTTATGCAAAAAACTTTTGACCAATGGTTGCGTTAATCGCGGGCGTCTTAGATCTTTCTATTAGCAGTACGTAATGTTCTACCTGTCATAGCAGAAACTCTATTAAACAGAACTCAGAACTGATAAGTATTCCGGTGCTTGGCTATTAATTGCTTTGCAGTACTTGCTTGTGCATTGTAAGGACTAAATGTGATGATCCTTGCAGCCAGCCGTGTTTTGCATTTTTTCAATTTTTTGTCTTAAAACTGTACCGCAAGGGCCCCATACGGAACAACAGTATCTAAAGTGAGGCTCGACGAGCCCTAAATTAGCATTCTCAAAGTTTCTCGAGGTAAGAACTTTCTCGCATATTTGATATATCTAATTAAACCTACAACTTTAGATGATACTTTACATACACGATCTTTCCATTTTAGTTGGTTATTTATCTGAACCCCTAAATATTTAGTTGAATTTTTTTTGTTGAATAGGTTCCCCATCAATAGTAAAGTTAGGCAACAGTTTTTCTCCATTCTTATCAGTTAGCATACCTTTAGTGCCTATGATCAAAGAAATAGTCTTGTCAATGTTTAAGGATAATTTATTGCTTTGCAGCCATTCCATTAGTTTTCCTAACTCTGAATTTACTACTTGTATTACATTATCTAATTTTACATCAGAGCGGGTAAGACTAGTATAGTCGGCATAAGCATTTACCTTGACCTTTGCTAATGAGTAAGACATATCATTGATAAAAAGCAGGAATAAAATCGGTCCCAAACATGAACCTTGAGGAGTTCCACATGAGATATTGTCAATCAATGATAATTTACCATTTGCCCTGCAGAATTGTCGCCTGTTTGTGAGGTAGGAAGCAAACCACCTTTGTTCTACAATTCTGATGCCATAATGAGCAAGTTTCTCAAGCAGCAGCTTTGTATATACATGATGTGCTTGTTTAATGGAGATAGGTCTTAACGGCGGAAAGAGATTTTGCATTTTCAATGCAAAAACAGAGAAAGAAATCAGTCAATTTTCCAGGGTTGGAAAGAGCTCAATATAATAAATGGTACAGCCTAAATTATCAAGAGATGCAACACCAATTATATGCATTTAAGGCCAATATCCAGCGAGAAAAAACTCAGCGAAATTGTTCTCGCAAAGTTTTTCGAGCGCATAATTTCGCAAGTCAGTTTCCAGTTGACGAAATCTCTCTGCGAAACCCCTCCGCGAAATAATTCATTGTCTCGTGAACTCGTCGTGCAAGGAGATTTTGATTTCGTTCGCATTGCATCGGTATTAAAAACAGAAAAAAGCAGACAATGACCCTGGAATTGCAAAATATTTTCATAGAGAGAGGAAAGCATATCAATCTTGATAGGAAAGTGAAACTTCATTATTATTATTACCCCTGAAGTTTCTAGATTGTTTGTGCTATTTTACCACTATCGCCGGATCCAATCCAGATTCTTAGGCTCTAGTGGAGAGTCATTGTCTTTACTTCTACTTCATTGATAGCACTTTTCGTAGGATGTGCGCTGAAACTAATAGAGTAATCTTTTGCAATTTTGTAACGTTGATATTTCCCGGTATTTTGTCTATTTGCTTTTCAATGCCTTTCTTAACTACTCCTAGTGCTCCAATGACTACTAGCACAATTTGTGACTTCATTCCCCACATTTTTGTTATTTTTATTTCCAAATCTTTAAACTTAGAAAGTTTCTCAGCTACTTCGATTGATGTATTTCGATCAGATGGGACTGCCATATCTATGAGCATGCATGTCTTTTCTCGCCTATCTTTGATGATGATGTTAAGTTTATTAACGCTGATAGTTCTATCAGTGTTTACTTGCATATCCCAGAGTATCGTCGCTTTCTCATTTTCTGTGACTGTTTTTGGTTGGTGCTCGTACCATTTAGTAGTTGTTTTGATGTTGTAATGGTTTAGGATTTTCCTTACCATAGTAGCTGCGGCGTTGTTATGCCCCTTGATGTAATCTGTCTTGGCTAACTCAGGGCATCCCGATACAATATGGTCAATACTTTCGTCGTAAATGTTGCATAATCGGCAAAGTGGTTTTTTCCCCGTCTTTGATGATTCTATAATGGCACAATGGGGTGGTTAAGCTTTGGTCTTGGGCTGCAATTATAAGACTTCAGTTTCTGCTTTTAGTCCAGTTCCTTTTAGCCACTTGTTTGTTTCCTTATAGTCTACATCAGTTTCCTTGATTCGCGATGGATATTGCCCATGCATAGCTTTACTTTCCCATTTCCTATTGATACTATTTAAGTCTTGGGCTTTTGCGTGCTGCTTCAACCTCTCTGCATGCTCAGTTACTGTCTCATTGTTCTCTTTTTTTATCTCATTCAAATTCAGTTCTAGTGTAAATTTACTATCATAACTTCTTATTGAGTATGATTTTTTATTCAATTTGTGTTGGTTAACTAGCATTATGAATGGATGTTTAGACTTTTCTAGATAAGTTGCTAGGCCAGTTGTTGTTGTCTTATAAGTTGTTTCCATTTGCATTAAGCCTCTACCACCAGATGATCTTGGCAAATACATTCGGTATACATCTGAATTTTGATGGTGCATTCGTCCCTTAGTAAGAAGTTTCCTCGTCTTTCTGTCTATATTTTTCATATCTTAAGCTGTCCAATTGATAATATTAAAGCTATAAGTTACAACAAGTATGGCTACGGTGTTAATTGCTTCGATCTAGTTGATAGCATTCAATTCACTTTTAAGGACCATTCTTATTCTTCTGTAATAATCTTTCCGGATGTGTTCTTTCATTTTTTCCAAGATATTTGTACGTTCCTTCCTGGTCCAGATCCTTTATTGTAGAGTCTTTATTTAGAACAATATGAGATTTTTTCTTCAATTTACCTTTAATAAAATACATTTTTCCAGTCCGAATTCCATATTAATATCATCACTGAATGTTCTTACTGTGCCTAGCAGTTTCTTGATCTGTTCATCATTCAAAGCATACACCTTTAGGTAATCCATATAGAAGAGGTGATTGATTTTTCTCCTGTTGATCTCATAGCCAAACCTCGTATTGTTTAGTAGACTGCTCAGTGGTGCCAAAGCAAGGCAAAAAGGAGCGGGGATAATGAGTCTCCTTGAAATATGCCACTATTAATAGTAATTCTTTTTGACGCCTTGGTTCCATTGCTGTGACTAAGATAGAGGATTGTACTCCATTTCTTCATGCTTGCATGTATGAAATTAATTACTGTTGGGTTTATTTTGAACATCTTCAGGCACTTAGTAATCCATGAGTGTGGTACACTATCAAATGCTTTCTTGTAATCAATCCATGCTCGTGATAAGTTTTATCTGTTTCTTTTACAGTTTTCTAAGGCCATTTGATTTATTAGCTGCTGGTCTTTACACCCATAACTTCTTCTTTTACATTGAGTGTCTTACATTAGTGACAAGTGTCTCTATCTGCATTTCATTCTGATAGAACAGCTTTAAATCATCCATGAACAGCAGAAGAATCAATGACAGAGGTATCATACTCAGCACAAATAGATGTGGCGAAAGACTGTCCCCTTGAAATATCTCTCTATTTACATCAACCTCTCCAGAAACTTAACCATTTGAAGCTAGTGACAACCTCCAATGCTCCATGCTTCTTCCTAAGAAATTTCTCACATTGTCAGCAATTCAAAATATCTCCATGCATTCATTAAAATAAATATGTGGGACAAGGTCAAATACTTTCTTGTAATCTATCTATGCCATACATAGATTAGTTTGCCTTTTCTTCCAATCTTTCAGCACGGACTTTTCAATAAGCAATTGATCTTTTGTTCCACTGCTTTGTCTCCTACATCCTTTCTGTTCTTCTAGCAACAGTTTCATAATGTAAAGGTAAGCTTGTCTTCTCCGCTATCATTCCAGGTAAAAGTTTCCACATAAGTGAAGACTTGTTATGGGGCGAAAATTTTCTGCTGCACTACTCTTTGTAGGATCCTTCTGACAGAACACAGTGTGACCATGTGTCATCCATTCAGGTAACCCTTCCTCTCCCATCAATATGCTATTTATCTGATTTGCAATTCTCTCTGGTGGAGATTGGTGAGAATTTTTGTCCAATATCCCTGCACGCCATCCAACCTTGGTGCTTTTCAGTTTGGTATCTTTATACATTGGTTACTAACCTTTTCTGCATTTATAATCACTCTTTCTGGACAATGGTGTTCATTCTCTAAGTCAGCTTTCAGATCTTTCAACCATTCTGCCTCTTGGTTGTATTCTTTTCTAACACTCCAGATATTACCCTAAAATTGTTTGCTTTGTTCTTCATTCGGAACAACAATTGATCTTTCTCTTCCCCCGTTAAATTCTGTGTATATTCTCTTTTGATCAACTTCAAAAAGTCTATTTTATGTAAGTTGCTCAATTTACTGTTCAAATCTTATTTTTGCACTTTTTGCGATCATCTTTTGTCTAAGCTCCTCAATCACAGTTTTAAACTTTTCCTTCTCACTCCATACCTTTCATGTAACTGAAGCAACTTTTGTCTTTTCTTCTCTCCTATCTCTCCTTTGAATTCCCTTTCTAGTATATCTACATCTTGCTTCAGCCTCTTTATGTCTCCTTCAATCCTCCGCTTCAATCTTAGTTCATCCTTCTTCCTATGCTCTATCTTCTTTACTCCTATCTGTTACGCAACACACACACTTGCGGCCACAATTAAACTTTTCGTTTATGTACTACTATTGCTATCCAAATACTTAACCGCTTCATTCACTCTATCTACCTGAGCCTTAAAAACCTTGCTTCCTACTTTCTTAAATATAATGCCCTCACTTTACTTTTTTTCAACAATTCTATTCTTCAATCGTTCAACAATCACCCCAGCTTCTTCGCATATATTATCCTCAGTATCATCAAGACTATGTTCTACATTGACCAATTCTTCTTCAACGTCCTCAATAGCAGTTTCCATTGGCTCTATCTCCACTATGTCATTTTGTTCTCTGTAAATCTGACTCTCGGGCTCACTTTCTACCTGTGATTTAATTGCATCCACTTCAGCTTCTGACAACCAGCCATTCTTCCTAATTGCTCTTGCTTGGTCACATACACGTTGTTTTGTTGATTTAAACACTCCCTTTTCTCTCCATTCTCTAAATGTTCTTTGTTTGTATCCTCTGATAGGCTTTCCTACTTCATCAAAGGCCTACTTTTGTAAAAACACTCCATTAGTACCTTATTCACTTCTTTGTTCCATTTTATTCTAGCAGTTGAAGTTTGACGACCGGATCTCTACTGCTGTGCCGAGGAGCACCTGCCGGTCGAGGAACTTTCACTTGCAGATCCAGTCCCATCCACGCCGTTATTTTCAATACTTTGAATTGACGTTCCACTCATAAGAGGGTTTGTGCATTTAAGGTTACACAATTATTAGTATTTTTATCGAAACGCCATCTCTAGGGGAACTACCAATCAGGGCTAAAGAGTCCCCCCACCCATGAGACAGACTATCCTCCGCCGGACGTTAACCCGGAACTTCATGGTCACGGGGGGAGCTAACAGGTACTACACCTTGCTCAAGGGTGACCTGGAGGTGGTTGCAGCGAGGGCAACCTTATTATCCCACGTCAAATACTCCACAACTGGATGCAGTTTTATGTCATACCCAGGACAATTATTATTATTGCAGAAAATAAAGTAAACACTTTATATTCTGCTGCCGAAATAAACCGTGGACAAACCCTGACTTACTAAACTTATGAGAAATACTATTAATTTTTTAAATTTTATTTTATAGTCTATTCCATTGATGTCACAATAAATTATTTTTTCAGTTTGTTTTGTTAAGTAGTTAACCTGACAGCCAGTTGTACGTTGCCTAGTTTTAGAGAGACGTGTAATTGTATTTTAGTTATATGAGAATGAAATTGAAGTTTGAAAAATTATTGCTATTATTATTATGAAAATATTCGTCAAGAATACATATTGAAAAAGATATCTACCATTACAATCAGATCTACATATTTCATCTTCTGCAGACGAGGAAAGGATTGGAATACTTCGGAACTTTTGACTTATTAATGCATTTTTTTCCTAAATTAATTTTTCATTTGCAACACGAGTAGCTAATTATAAACTACCTATGTTTAGCGAGGTTTATGATTGTATTGTAGAATTTCAATATACTTATATGAAGTTTGGAAAAAATTATCATTATCAATTTTGGATCAATTGATCTTCTCTTTATATACTTGCATTTTATTTCTAAGTAGTTTTAGCAGACAAGCAAATTTTGCATTGTCTATACTTTAGTGAAATGTTTGATTGTATCATTTAGTAATTAATGAATGTAATGAAGTTTAAAAAACATAAGGAAAAACCCTCACCGCAAACATACAAAATACCACGACTTAGTAATATCTCTTCTCCGAAGTACGGTATATTATCTTATCAATCAGCACTCTTGAAGTACTCGATCAACTCTCATTGGGATTCTTGGACATCCATAAGGATCTGAGTTACAGCTCCAGCACCAGGAACTACATACTTCAAGAGATCACCGCTATTACCATCCGAACTACATACTACATATTTTTTCATAGGAACAAACATTGGAACAATCCTGGACTACTAATATTATAACTGTATTTATCTGTTTTTTTGTTGTCTTTCTTCTACATTTTAGTTTACGTTGTAGCTTTCCAAGTAGTCACCTGTAGGCTACCTTTATAAGCGAGGTCAACAATTGTATTGTAATTTCATATTGATGTTTTCATTATTATCAATTTGTGTACAGTTGGCAAACATACAAAATAGCTGAAAGCTACTTAACGCCAACAAAACGTAATTACAATGTTTAAAATAGAATGGTAAAGGATAACTATAAAAACCCTGAATTTCAAACAAAGTTTATAACGTAATCTACAGACGAAAGAATTTCCATCCCGTTTTCAATTTTCCGCTTGCATTCTGAGAGAGATTTGGAACCTTTGATGCCCTCTGGTAATGTGGACCACAAAAGACAGCCTCTTTATTCAAAATTTGCTAGTCCGTATGTTGTAGTTTTTGCTACCGGCAGTTGCAAATGATTTTCATTTCTCCAGCTGTACTGACTACTTCCCTCAGTAAAAACGTCCCTCATAAAAGTTGGATTCAAACCATGCTTAGTTTTGTATACTTCAATCATTAGCAACTACAGATCATTCTGGTGACCTTGCTGCATTCTCCCTTCGCCTGCATTCTGACTCTTCACTTAACTGTAACAATTGCCGAAGGTAGAAACCGTATCGAATTATCGTAGTAGCATTTTCTGTTTCACTGGACGAGGGACCTCGTGTTGTCACTTCTATTTAGGATGTTTTGCTGCTTCTGTAAATCATATTAGCTCTTTTAGCTTTGTAAGTATCATGTTCTTGTTTTATTATAGGTCATATTATTGTGCAAAGTTGATTTTGTTGAGTATTATTAGCACTTAAAATGCCTTTCTTTGCTGATTCAAGAGCTAAGTCTGAACCGAGAATTCATACTCATAAAAAGACACCATTGAACTCTAGTTTCATCATATAAAATTCCCTTCTACTTTTCAATACACCTTACTTCTCATAGAGAGAATACGTTTTTCTGACTAAAAGTGTTCTTACAACTGTATATAAAAGATTACTCCAAAACTACTAACCAATCAAATTAATCAATAACAGGAAAATGAATAACTATTACGCACAATTGTTAACAATAATCTATTAATTTAATTAAAGTCCCAATAGTTCAATTAGTGAATCAGTTTTCTAAACCTCCTCTCAGTTCCAGTGCATACGAGGCTTCTACGTAAATACAATACATACAGCGCGCCGCTACATGAATGAATGCCTACATGTAATTTGACGATACACGTATAATGCTATTTCTAACATGCGCGTTTGCGGGTTTTTTCCAACATGTATATATATATATTTCTTTGTAAGTATTATTTTAATTAGTTTTTAATATGGCCCCTGTAACACAGACATATGATTATGAGGGGCCAACATGCCAACATGTATAAATATTTTTAAAATGAAATGCAAAAATGAAAATGAAAAATAAAATCACAAACACAGGAATGAACATAGGAATGCGGCAGATAGTTTACATCACAAACGTTGGAATGCTATACTTTGTCAAGCCGATATGGATTCTGATTGATCTGTGAAAGAATTTCGTAAGTGAAATGAGAAAAAGGTTGAACTCGAGTCAACAATCTTCGCTGAGAAATTTCTTCTCTTAAACTCTCGGCGATATGTCACTGCGCATGCTTGTGACGTATTTCGCTCGAACTCTCTCGCATTTCTCTGAGATCTTTCTGACTGGCAATTGGCCTTAATGTGCTCCAATTTCTGCTTTCCTTTTTGCAAAATTGTTGAAGGTAAATCTACCAAACTGATGATAACAGCTTTCATCAAGAACGTTTATGGGATTATTAGGTGCGTAGGAATGCCATCTTTTAAGGTGAACCATGCCCATGGAAGCGCCTCGTTTCAATAGGAGCTAAGTTCAGTCTACATGCTCCTTTTTCCTCTAAGCACTGAGTAACTATGTTAATAACCAGATTATATAAGAGACTTCAACGCGCTCGTAGCTTCATTCGGGCTGAAAATTCAGCTCATTGTTACGGCCAGATCTAATAGAACTCTCCTAAAGAGCCTGTCTGAGAGGGGGGGGGGGCAGATACGCCGAGGAAGCATTCGTTAAAGATTAAGTAGGCTCATCTCCAGGGAGCCTATACGCGGGAGGCTTATAAGCAGAGAGATATGGCATATCAATGTAGATTTTATGAATAATTTTGATGATAAATTAATCGTATCTCCAACGTTCTTTTTGTGCAGTTTTATACCACAGAGCATATAGGTAGATTTCATTTTCATTTTTCATTTCACTTAATTTTGGAAAGGTGGCCCTTCCGCAAAGGCTGTTTTTCACAGGGCCCCACATTTACTTTACAGAATAATATATAAAATCAAAACTAATAAATACTATAATCAAAAATAGAAAATGAAGCTTTTAAACAAAAGTGTAAAATCAAGGAACTGAGAATTACCTCTGCAATCTAGGTACTGATGCTACCCATTTCCTGGAGCATCCTACCCAGACCTTGAAGCATTAGGTGTTGTGAGACCCCTTGCATCTTGAGGCCCTGGGACAACTTGCTCCTGCCTCTCTCTCGGCGGCCCTAGTAGTAAGAATTTGAATCATGTAGTGTGATAAAAAAATTTTTACCTTGACATGTACTTCACTTCCATACTTAAAGTTGGTATTTACAATAGTAACTTCGTACTAACTTAAAAAAACTATTTACAATATGAAAAAGTCAAATAACTATATACAAAGTATCATATACTAAAATAACAAGTTAGTGGCAGATCCTGCAGGTACATTTTTTTCAGACTAACTTTTCATCTTATTTTTGACTGCTAGGAGAGTTAGTTCATTTTTGATACTGTCATCTAGGGTGTTCCAGAAGAAACTCCCCCTAAAATACAATGATTCTAGTCCAGACCTTGTACTTTTGCTGTAGGTATTTGCAAAGGTTTTTGTCCTTAGATTATGCTCTACAGACTTCTTTTCATGAAATTCCCACTCAAGCCATGGATTAATTTCTATCCTTAGTTTCTGTAAATTTTTCACATGAATGCAAACACTATCACTTTATGTGTGTGGTTGATCCTTTTCTTTGCATCTTGTGCACCTCTGTGACCTCTTCATCCAAAATTACCAAAGAGTTTTGTAATGGACAAATAAGTATTTGGAATGACCTTCCTGAAAAGACTAAACAGTCATCTTCCTTGCATTGCTTCAAAAAATATTTAGCTTATTTCTGCTTACATTCATTGCTTTTTGCAATTCTTTTCTAGTTGCACTTTTTTAATAGTTTTTTAAATTAAAGGTTCAAAATCTTAATATTAGTGTTGTTAGTGAAGGGTCCTTTTTAAATCAGCTCCAGCTGAAGGGCAGCACTCCGTATTTGAATTGAAATAAAATTAAAATGAAAAGATACATATTTTCTTATTTACTTAGCTATTTATCCATTTATTTGTCTCTATTAATCTAATTTAGAAGGCTTGACTAATAGGATGGTTGATTACAGCCAGTGGATTTATTACAAAGCAAAAAGTGTTAATAAATAAAAAAGTAAATACATTGGAAAGCAGAATGATAGGTAATAAATAATCATAACATAAATGTTACAGGACAGTATGTGTACAGATTGTTTGAGGAAAAGCTCAACTGGAATGATGCAAGAGCAAAATGCCAGTTGCACGGAGGGGATTTGATATCAATTACAAGTAAACAAGAAGAAGCAAAGATAAAGGGTCTGTTATCTGGGTATCCAAATAACACACACTTCTGGTGTGGTTTGAATGACAAAGAAGTAGAGGGGACATATGTGTGGAGTGATGGGTCAGAGTACAGCTATCACAACTGGAGAAAAGATGAGCCGAATAACGTACATGATAGTGAAGATTGCACGGTCACATTGCCATCTATGAAATGGAATGACGTTCCCTGTGAATTTAAACAGTATTTTATATGCAAGAACTTAGTAGCCTGACTTCTACATATTGTACTTTGTGGCATATACTCTTAATTGTATAGATGAAAGATCAATGACTGTATCGTTCACATTGCAAATGGATAATTAAAAGCTAATAGCTATAGCAACACCGAAAGGGGTGCTCCTTACTGTTTATTCACGGGAAGGGGTTCATGTCAGCAATATTTTTTGACCCCCAGATATTGAGTCACAGCTTTGAGGAGCCACAAATATTGAGCCTCAAAACTTGGAGACCCTAAATATTGCTGCATATTTTGAACTATTTCTTAAAATTTTGTTGAATGCCACAGGACTATTCCATACGTTGCTTTTCACTTAAAAGTGAAATACTATTTTGAATGATTGATATATTTGCTGGTTGTTAGTTAGTGGTAAACAAAGGATATTGTAATATAGTAGAAAGAATATGATAAAGGGGTCATATGTGATTATTCAAAATAAATGTGTTCCGGGTTGGACACTTTATGGAATGGCCCCACAGCATTTACGATAAAGTCATCTCTGTAATGTTTATTGTATTGAAACTTTAGAAATTGGCTTTCTTTTACAACTGTGCTTTCAATTTTCAAACCCCAATCATTGAGATTTTCTTAAGCTATAATTCTCAGACCCCTTATAGAAAAGTAGGGAGTACCCTCTGGAAGTAACACCTCTTTCCAGTGGAGGTGCCACATGGGTACTGGGGGTGGGACTTGCCGCCATTTCTATCCAAGAAAGTTTTCTTATTTGTCCAAATTCAATGAAAGAATATTAGGGTTGGGGTGAGGGACCTCTAGCAAAATTTTGAGATGGGTGTGGCAACCAAATTACGTCATAATTTAAGGGCATCGCACCAAAAATCCCCCAGTCTGCGATGGCTGACGCTGCCCCTACCTCTTTCTGATGCAGATCTATTATACAGGCTGCTCTGCAGAAATATTGAAATTTTCAAAAACGAAGCTTGATCATAACTTACTTAAGTGGATGTACGGTTAAATTAATAAGTCAATGATGGAGAACTTGACTTGATTGAAGCACTGTTTGCTTACTGCTAATCAAGATCGAGGCGAGTTACAGTAACCCCCCCC
>OLMO02000238.1:8660879-8702014 GCA_900291935.2 Cassiopea xamachana | reverse complement strand
ATAAGCAGTATTGTAACTTTAACAGTGAAAAGCCATCTGTAATGGATCTGTTAAATATTCATTATTATTATTATTATTATTATTATATTTCAAAAAGTCTTCAGAGAAGAAGTATATGCTTATGGAATAACAAATGACTGACTTACTAGAGTGGCCTATCGCCCACTAAGAAGCAACACAAAAGGAACCAGTAGATGAGGCTAGGCCATATGACAGAAGCATGCCCTTGCAAAGCCTCTTCAGCTTCCCCAGAGAACCCAGCTTGGTAAAATTTTACATGCTTCTCTTCTGCAATAACTGCTCAGCTCAGAGGAAGGTTTCCTATCATTAAAGCTATTGAAATAAAGTATCAAAGGAACTTCTAATACTCTCAAGCATCACAAAAAGCTAGTTAGATAATTCATGAGCCATAATGTTTGCCAATTTCTAGCCCATTGTAACATGCCCGTTTAACTGTTTAAATGAGCAAGCTTATTATGTGTGCGCAGTGATTCAAGACATGAAGAGTAACCAGTCCCTTCACACAGAGGGGGCGCCAGACATCGCAAACTGGTGGATAGTGGGTACCAAGCCCTAAAATTATGACGCAACTTGGTTGCCACACCCATTTTGAAATCTTGCAAGCTGCCCCTCACCCCAACCCTAACATTTTCTCATCAAATTTGGACGAATAGAAAATTGATCTTGGCGAGAAGTTGGGGGACAAATCCCCCAATCTCCGCCTCGTAGTACCGCCACTGTCTTCACACCATTTCCTGATAAGACCATTTGATGGTAGGCAGATCTCTTTAATAAATCAATGAAATTGCCTCACACATATCGGTACATATATTACATACGCATGCATACCTACGCGTGTGGATTCACGAGCTCCAGACATGAAAGAAATGCTCGTAAAAAACAAGTAGGTTTCAAGAAAGAAGTCATTTACAAGAAACCAACAGGCAAAGTCTGGTTCCCAAATAGTCGTTCAAAAAAATGGCAAACCACTTGCCTCTACAGCTGATAGCGGTATGGCGCAACCAGAGAATATTCCTTTCTTTCTGATATTCTCATATGTTGGCAATATTTCCCGTGGTCACTACGCACTCGTTATTATTCTTCAACTGGTCCCCATCTTGCATTGTTGATTTTTCCCTCCAGAGACAAACTGACAAATCAGCGAATGGATTACCTAACTTTCGCTTAGGAGTGGCATATGCTTATGGAGAATCAACGTAAATTTAAGTATTTTTAAGGCAGCGTTTCCAAGGGTCCGGTTTCAATTGGAGCTGTGAAATTCCAGGTACGGATAGGCCTCGTTTTCACAGGACAACTTGGAACGGTTCCATTTGGGACTGTTAATCGGTTTCAACTGGGTCTGCTTTCGAATTAGGTCTCAATTGGAACCGTATTCGTGGGAACGGGTGGAAAGGTTCCAAATGGGTCCGGATTGGAAGTGAACAAAGTTAGAAGAAAAGTGATTGGTGCGCTTCTTCTGATCTTCCATTGTTGTCTTGCATGCCTGCTGGGCAGATGTCTCCTGCGCAGTTTTCGAGCATCAATTCAAAATGGAACCGGTTTCGTGGAAGCACAATGCCTACCCGTACCCAATTGTCATGCTTCCAAATGGAATCGTCCCGTGTCAATGCTGCCTAACTGGCCATCAATTATCAATTTGCACACAAATTGGGGTATCTTGAAGTTGATCAGTACTGCTTAGCAGAGACCATAGTATATGACAACACATAGGTGGATATGGGTATCAGCGTTGTTGAGAAATTAGGAATGCATTGCGTGTATGAGACGGGTTAAGGAGAGTTGAAACAAAGGCTGCATTCAACAAAGATCATAGCAACGTGATGTCACAGCGACTTGGAGCGACAACAAGTTTTCGGATCACTAGGAGCCAAGAGGTTTCAAGACTACCAAGCTTAAAGATTATTAAAACATGGTATTCATTGTCAACGTATTCCTTTGTATTCAATTAGTTAGGAAGAGTGTTTACTAATTGTTTAATTTTTCATAACAGAGATCAATAATTTACTCAGTTTGTAATGTTTTCTCAAACTTTGTTGTCGTGTAAAGCTAGTGGTTAATTTCAACTGAACTCTTCTTCAATCTGTGCGCTTCTATATTTAATTATTTGCGTTTAGATGTTCATCATGGCCATACCGACTACAGATTTGCATCATGATATTCATGTCCATTACGTCTTGTTCTGAAAATGCTCTGTTCTGTGCATCCCCCGGTAGTAGATATTCACAATCTTCATATCCTAAAAGGACTAGAACTGAAGTCTTAGTGCTGAAAATGTCAATCGTCTCAGTATCTTCTGCATCTGAGAGAATCTCAATGATAGGCCATTCTCTTGACTAAAAGTTTAGAGAATGCCGTGTTAAGTATTTTCACAATATCATGTAGAAGCCTAGGATGAAAGAGATTTACGCAGTTGTTTATATAAGAATAAAGTTGATAAGACTATTGAGGCTCAGAGTTGCTGAAATTTAAGAATAATTTAAGAATAATGCAAGGATCAAGTTTCATTAAGACCTAGAAATTTTGCGCATTTGAGTTATAGTACTTTTTTAGATTAACTTTTGCACTATCAATACAATATTTGTTATTATTCTCTATTTTTATTTTGCTCTATGATGAAGTAAGACATCAATAAACATTTGAATATATTCCTTTCATTTTTAGACATAGTTATACCTTCGATATTTAAGAATAATTAAAGCATAATCTGAAGCTCAAAACCGAAAAAAAGAATACAAGAATGTTGAGACTCAGGAAAGCATTAGGTAGTCTTATAAAAAAGTGTGTATCTCAAAATCAGGAAGGCATAGTGATAAAAATGAACTCTTTGTATAGTCAGTAAAAAGAGTGGATTGGGTTCTTTTCGGCTATCTCTCTTCTCACTGTATCAAAGTCCATCTTTGAAGTTGTTTGGTATTGATAGTATTCTACAAACTACTTTCATTGATGCTGCTGAAAATAAAGATTCAGATTGTTATTCCTGTGTCTTCACCTGCGTCAAACAATATTTGTGGGCATGTTTTTAGGTGCAAGAAATTACGATAGTATTGGCCTCGGACACAAAGTCATCGCGATCCGAACTTGCTTGATCAAATTTTCGTTGATGCTTCTGGATCTTGGCCATTTTGGTTCTTCAATAGCTTCATGCTTATAACTCAGTTTATATTGCAACATTTGCATAAAATACCTTGAGAACAGGGGTGAATCTACCGTCAACATTTGCCTGAGACATCAGAATCGGTGCAGTCTTCAATAGCTTAAAGGCGGGTTTCCACTTAAACGAATGAACCGATTCGGCCGATTAGGTCCACTCGGCCGAGTGGGTTGATAGTTCCCACTTAAACGAATGCACCGATTCGGCACCCTAGATCGACTGATATGTGATTTCCTGTGACGCATGAAGATGGCTAAACAATAATTCTGCCATAAAAAGCTGAGTGTGGGTGAGGCATTTGTACAGACGAAGGACGGAAAAGGAGGAGAACATTTCATTAGTCCAAGAAATGAAACCTATTTACTGAACACTTTTTTGCCAAACATTTAGGGGTCAATCATTTACATCCCTGGATACCGAAGCAGGATACATTTGGGGAGGACATGAACCCTCTTCAAAGGACAATTGGGAGTACGAAGCTTCCTGGAGAATTTTGAGGGGTATGGATTGCTCTAAAGGAAAGTTCTAGTGCAAATTATTCATATAGATTAAATTAAAATAGCAATGAATAAAGCAACATTAAAATGCTTACAGTAAATTTACATAGAAACTTAGTTCTGTAGATAGCAACTTCGGCTCGAATGCTGGTATGAAATTTTCTACACATTTTTGAAAATTGCCCCTGTATCCAGAGTTATAAATGACTGGCCCTTGGGAAGTATGAAAGTCTGTTAGAACTTAGAGGCTCCAGAATCACAAAATCATTCGAAAGGAGAAGCCATTTCACCTGGAGAACGCTTTACCATTAGTTTCAATAGACTTTCACACTCTACGATGTCTTGTAGCGGGTGATAATGTAGATAAATGTGTGCCAAACCAATGACTTCAAAAGCGTTGTTCTTCACTCGATTGTCATTTAAACCCCTGCTTGTAGGATGCCACAAACATCGTCACTTTCGTACATCTTTCATAAAAGCCTCTTGAATGCTGCACGATGTAGTTTACATCGGGATTTACAAGTTAATAATGACCTTAAGCACGCACGTCCTTAACGGAAACGGTACCGTTAGCTCAGTAGAATTCCCAATTGCGCACGCGCGAAAGGGAATGTCCCTAACGTTTAGGTTTTCAACCAAGGATCTAGGAGGCTAGATGAGTATTGCTAACGTCTTGGGAAAACGTAAGAATTTTATGAAGAGATTTCATGCACCACGACACACTTATCGGCTGTGAAAAGGAACAGTTAAGTGTATTTTTCTTTTTGTTGGGACAAACTATGTAAAACTGCCGCTTTAGATCCTCCTCAGATGGCCATTTTAATTACGAAATCAGAGACCGGATCAGTAGCACTTTCAAAGGCCTAGCCATTGTTTTTAATCCCTTTATGAAGTCTCTAGCTTTACATAGTTTTTCTAAATGTAAACTAGGTGCCCACTGCAAAGTTCATTACTTGATACGGTTTGGTTATAGGTTTGACTTGATTTGAAAAGCGTTTTAAAAGTACACACAAACTGCTTCGACAGAATCAAGTTTTAACCAACTATAAAATCTTTGTTCTTTATCAAGTTGTAGTGAATCAACAACATTGTATAGATGTTCCTTTTCAAATCTAAACTCTGTCCTACACTCGTCATCATTCATGCTTTCTAAATCAAATTTGTCATACTGACAGTGTGGAGTTTCGGGATTTTTTGTCTTGTTCAAATCATACAGGATTGCAAACTCTACTTCATCTATATAACGGAGATCATAAGCAAGTTACAGCATCTCTTGTACATGACGTAAATAAGGCATTTTGACAACAGATATTGCAGTGTAGCATGAGACAGCGAAATGAATAACTTTCCCGCCAAAAAATGTATGCGTGATTCATGTTGAAAAGCGGGGAGAGTCTTGCGTTCTTAATACAACATGCTTAATGACTAGTTATCAGATCGATAACGGAAACGATGATGTTGCTAGCTAAGGTTACCGTTTCCGTCAGCGTCGTGCATGCTTAAAGTCCCTAGTACTTCCTCACGGCTACTCGCCATTTCTGAAGCCTTGCCTTTCGAGTTCATACATTGCCTGCTGTTGGAATGTAAATATTGCCTGCATACTATTGGGACAATAGTGCCATCTGGCATTTGATTGGTCAAGGGATTATCGGTCGATGGAAACGATGAAAAAGTTCAAACCATTTCAACTTCTCATTTAGCAGGTTTGGCCGAGGGCAGCCGAAGGACCTACTACGCATGCACCCAAGCTGGCCGCCTAGGTCGAATCGTTGCATTTGTTTAAGTGGAAACCCGCCTTAATGAAAGTGTGGTCTTCAATTCACTACAAATGAACGGTCTTTGTTAGTTACTTAGTAAAGAAAATTGCTTGTTATGTACGAAATTGTCTGATTTTGAGGCATATAAACTTCTAGTGCATTTGCGCAAAATGCAAAATGCTGATATGTAATTAGAAGACCACCATACAGCAGGTATTATATTCAACTGCTCTCTACAGGGAGTACTTGTTGTTAAAAAGTCAAATAGAGTCTTCTGCTTTGATGGCTGTGGCTATAAAATGGTTGGAGAAGGGCAAGTATTCACTGTTAGTTCACAGAAATTGTTTTGAAAACTAAACGTTCTGACGCCTGGACATAGTTACATAGTTACTGTATGTCTAAGGCGAATTACAGTTCTCTTAGAAAAATATCTGCAGAAATACAAGCTCGAGTTACTTGCTTATATTCAATTCATGTCTCTATACAGCTTGAGTCGTTGGTAAGTCGCATAGCAGTGTCAGTAACGATCACAAACAGTGTCAGGAATTTCTCTGAAACTGTTTATAATTATTTGCCTTGTAAAACATGGTAATGGTGAGCTGACTTCTTGATACAAGCAGTTACAGACTTAGTCAAGGAGTATGGTTTATGACTAAAGAATTTAGGCATAAGGTGATAGTTTTGCATGCCTTTATTGGTGAATTTCTACCTAAAATGAGTCAATTTAGTGAAGTAGATGGATAAAATCTAATGGTGCCCTTAGCAGGCTACTCACTAGATTGCTTGGTCCTCCAGCTTAGGTGGCTTGCTTGATTTGATGAAAACTTAGCTTTGAGAGTAATAAAATGTGTTTATACTAGGTACAATAGTTAAAATTGTTCTAAAACTGCAATAGGGTCTGGATCTATCGGTCCTTGGTAGAATTCATTCGGTTTAGTTATATTCTGCAGAAACAGAGAGTGAAAATATCCAAACTTCATAAGTCATAATATTGTGAAGAAATAACGAGTGTAAATTGACTAAATTAAGTAGAGGATCATTACACAACAGTGGCGGTCTGACAGGGGGCAGGGGGCCAGACCCCCAGGGATGATTTCTGATCGGCGCCAGAGCAAGCAAAGGGGCGCCAAAACGTGGAAGGCAAAAATGTTTCTATGCTTGACAAAATTCATGGTAGGAGCTTGGAATCTAAACTCCTGGGTCTGATTCCCGCAGCAGAAGCTATGCAGTGCATAGCACAGGGAAAAGAAATAGTGTAACTGGTAATATCAATGTAATTGATCTCAATTTTAAAACTAAGTAGCTCAGAGTTTGCTTTATTGGCAGTAGCTAGCCTTCGACAAGAGTTTGAGAACGCGCTTTCAATACAGTAAGCAAGCGCTTTCTGAAGCCGTTATCAACAGCACGCCAATATCAATAAAGCAAATTTTTATGTTATCGAGTGAAAAATTGAGAGCATTGAAAATAATAGTACCTGTAAATTTTATAGAAAGTATTGTTAAAAGCATAGAAGGAGGCGTGAGCAAGAAGAAGAAGAAGAAACGGTGAGCTTGTAATTTACTTGAACCAAAAGAAACCTTCACACTAAACATTGATGAAATATAAAGGGGCAAGAATTAGGCTACGGTGGGATGTCACACCCTCAACGAGTATAGTCCCCGGTCCAAGTCGCTATTCAATGTCGCGAGAAGTCGGTACAATCTAGTTCTGAAATTGAATAGCTGTATTTACAAGAAAATATTAATCTAAAAAAACACAGCCTATGACATTCAAAACTTGTTTAGTAAATGCTAAACATATCTGTCTTGCTAAAGTTTGCGTCTTTAAGTATAACTTCAGCGTCTTTGGAGCGTAATGTCAGCTATAGACTAAGTTCTATCTAAAAAAAGTGCAGGGAGTTACTAATTGCCAATGTTCTGATTGTCCTTGACTCCTTATGTTTAAGCGTTAACTTTTTCTGCTGACTGTCCATGACCATTCCACGTATACTACAGCGGCTTTGTACTTTGAAATATTGCCCAGTAAATGCAATTCACAGTTTTAATTGTGTGTTTTACAAATAGCCCTTTTTGACTTTGGAAAGGGCGTGGTTTGCATATTCCTTCTGGGGCTTAGCCCCAGAGCCCGGTTTTCCGGTTAACTGAAGGATTCAACTCCACCCGATTAATTGACTAGTATGACTCTTCCTGAACTTCAATGAAACTTTTCAAGCCAAGAATAAATGCTATTAGATGCATAACAACGGTCATGTCAAAGTAAGCATCTATCTCGCTATAGAAACGCAAAGACATCCTATGTATCAATCCCCTTTTTATCAACGCTAATAGATACCAGGGTACATTGCATACCAGAAAGAGGTGCACAAGTGTAAATATAATATTATTGCTAAATTTCCCACATATACGGGTATTATGAATACAGCTGGCAGGAGAGGCACTAGAAGGGGGCTGGGGAGGCTATTACTCCTTCCTTTGGAGCATGCAAGTGCCGTTGGGAGCTAAAGAATTTTTTTATCGGAGCTACTTGAGTAGTTCTAGCATTCTGTCAATGGTATCATTCCCTATTCGGAGGAGTCAGCACCCTGTTGGCAAATACCTTGCACACCTCTGATTGCTGGGAATTTCAAAGCTTTAGGGGCACACTTTTAAACCGGCCCCCCTAGCGCAAATGTGTCAGGCTACCACTGTTACACAACTGACAAAAGTAACATATTTTATGGTTTCCTGTAATTACCGAGCAACTCTACAGTTAGCATATTTCTCTTCCCATCAAAGACAAGAAGATCAGTTCAGAAGCAGTTCCGGTGACGTTGGTCACTGGACAAAACAATTGCAAAGGACAGTAAAGTTTGCCTGCGATTAGATGCACTATTCAGAACTCCAGTAAACTATGAGGACTGTAATAATATGATTGTAAAGTAGCAGATGATCCATTTGACTTGTCTTGTTCTCATTTGATTGGCAAGCTTAGGTTGAAACTTCTGATATCTCCTGTAATAATAAAAACCAGAAATAGAACGTAGGCCAGTAATAGGGCATGCAAAAATGATTGGAAATTGATGTACTCCTCGTACTAAATAGATTTAGTAGCACTCACAGATTATTATGAAATTTTAGGATCTCTAGAGCTGTTGTCTTAATTTGGAGATTAGAATACTGACATATTATGAAGTCTTGGCCTGGATGAGTTCTTTGAAAAATCAAAATTCTGAATTTTTCCTGTAATTTTGAATAGAACTTAAGATTAAAAACACAAATAAGGTAGGAAAGAAGTTTTCCAAATGTATCTATGTGAGTTTTGACTGCAAAGGAATTGGAAGTGGCTTCCTAATTTTTGAATACTTGTAGTTATAAAATTTTTTCAAATTAAAAAGTTCCTTAGTTTCTTTTTGCTTTTATTTCAGCCGTCTACATATAGGTTTCCTATAAAATGGTTCCTTTAAAAAAACCGTGTACTACACCTAGTCAGAACTTAGTTTCCTATAAAAAAACCAATAAAATTGTACCACCATCTCCAAATTCAATTCAAAATGATCGACATCTAAGCATGAGCGTGTGTGAAGAAGGTGGATGCGTACTGCTGCTACTGTATGTTGTCAAGCAGGAAGATTTCTTTACAGTGATTGGTAATACTCGAGATACATGACTCGTTCCAACCTTTCATAAAAACTATGGTGTCTTTAATCCAATAAAAGGGAATAGTACTTCTAGCTATTGATCAATGAATAAGTGTGGTGTAGGAAACGGGCCCGTAGCCATGGGGTAACATGGGGTGGCAAATGCCACCCTTGGATAACAGGATGCCAGTTTTTTGCCACCCCCGGAAAAATTTTTTTTGCAATTTTTTTCCTTGCTTTATATTTGTAGATAAGGAGAGATCACCTAAAATTTTCGTTGAGCTCAACCTTGGTTTTTGTGACATGCTAAAAATTTCAATCTTTGCCTTCACACATAGTAGCTATTTGATTGTCATAACATAAAGCATGAAATAGGCTCTCAAATTTTGCATCACGTGATTCCTCTTTTACAACTTTGCCACCCCTGAAACACAGGCCCGGCTGCTGATTTGGCAGGAAAATTGAGAGATTGAGGCATTTTAACTCCGAGAAAATGTTAATTGGACAGAAATGCCAGTATGTATTTAACAGACATGCAACATAGCAGGTATTATATTCACGTGATCTTTGAAAGGACAATATTTATTATCAACTAAAGACCAAAATTTACACGGAAATGCTATGCTTTGGCGGGTGCTGCTAAGAGATAGCTGGACTAAGGTAAGTACATATATTTAATAAGAAACCTGGCTGAAGGACTAGTAGTAAAAGTTTCTTAATTTTTTACCACATTCTAGTCCTCAAAGTTTCTTTAGAGTGTCGTCATTAAATGAAAAACATTGCAGCGAAAACACAAACAAAACGTGGACGGAGCAAGCTATTAGTATTGCAACAAAGAAAATGCGTCAGTTGAAATTCAATTCCAAAGCAACGCCATGCCAACATCGTTGGTTCAGCTTTACATTGAATTAGGTAACGGCTTTAATTTGCAATATCTCAAAAGTTTCTTAATGGACTGCTACTAGCAGAGGCGGTGTCAGCCATCGCAGACTGGGGGGATTTTGTGTGCTACGCACTAGAAGTATTACGCAATGTGGTTGCCACACCCATTTCAAAATCTTGCTGGCGTTCACTCACCTCCCTAGCACTTTCTCATCGAATTCGTACAAATTAGAAAGCTGATCTTGGTGAGAAGTGGGGGGGGGGCAATTCCCCTGTGGCACCGCCACTATCCACCAATATTACAGAAAAAATTTCTTTGTTTTCCTTGATACTTTCAGTGCAATTCTACTCATGTTCGACTTATTCCCCCCATATTCATGTAGCCCTAAATTAGGGTTTCATTAGTTATTTGGATAGATTTGGGGTTTGGGAGAGCATTGAACCTATTTTTGGCCATTCAAATTTTTGGCTTCAGAAAACACAAGAGCTGTGGTTCATAAGGACTTCTCAAAACAGAGTGATATACCAAAAGGTAAAATTTGGCATTTGCCATACTCAACTGGATGCGTGATTCCGTATGAGGAAAGTCATTGCTTTGAAACAAAGGAATACAAAACTTCAAACTTCCTTACTTCCTCTTGAGTTTTTGAAAGATCTTTCTTTTTACCCGATTTTGCCTGACTGAACACAACTGAATTTCTTGATTTGGTGTCAACACTGTTCTCAGCTCTTCCTCTTGTAGTTCTAAAAGTTTCTTAAATGATAGCGTATCTCTCACATTTTTCTCATAAATCGGTTCTTTATTAAAAAAGAACGTGTATATAAAGGATACCTGAGGCATGGGCAAATTGACGTTTAAAATTAATTGCAACACTATACTGAAAGTAATAGAGTTCATTAGTGCGACATCATGACAACTCTATTTTCAGGATATTTTAAATTTGGTTTTAAATTCTAAAAAAGTACATAGAAATAGCTACTACTGAAACATTTCAGCTCGATCTGAAAAATAATGACCACTAGAGGTATATGCAATTGAATGTTTACATAGCTTCTATCAAATCATTGTATTTTAAGTCTGGTTCTAAACATTTAGAACCAGTAGAAAAATACCGAGGTTTGTATGGCAAGTTTTCTGTCTTCAAGTGGTCGTATTTCAGTCCTTTTGGACAATATCTACCTAACATTGTTAAAACACGCCTGTTTTGAGGTGCACTTTCACTCCATTTTGTCAAACATGGAAATTCTGAAACTATATTTTTATTAAGTCATCAGTAATAAGGAATTTGAAGAACCCTCCGAAGTTGTTGACTTCTAAAACAATTGGAAGAAAGCCTTTGCTTTTCGCAAGCAGGTTATACTAAGGTGAAATAAAAGGGCCATCTGTTGTCATGGAGCGTTTACATGCCAAATAAAGTAAAAACAGTCAAAACATGAACATTAATGCTTTTTATATGCATCGTTACCATTGCAGCAATAATCAATCTACCAACCTTTTAAAAATATGCTTCTTTCGCGGACTGTTGTAGATTGGTTTTACGAACAATGAGGCAACCCTGGACCGTCTTCAAAATTTTGGTATTGTTTGCTCTGGACTACGTCCTGACAGCAACAAATACTGGTACATACTACGAGGCTATCTACACATCAAACACAAAGCAAGCACAAGAGAATCAGATTCTCCACCGTCTTCAAAAATACCTGCATCGTTGTTCCATAAATTTGAGTTGCAATTATGTGGTTGAAGACAACAGTAATGCAATCAAATTGTACAACTTCAAAAGTGACATTCCAGCAGAAGAAGAACTGATCGCAATATGGAAGAAAATGCCACGTAAAGTGCTAATTCTCATCTATGGCTAATACACGCTCTTTTTTATAAGGAACCTAGCTTATGGCCCTATTCTAAAAGTTCCTTATTTTTGGACCTCTCTTTATCAAATTCTAGCACCAAAAGTTGCTTAATAGTTCCTTAATTTTCACTGCAACTGTCGCGTCATAAAAGTGGTACAGACAGAAGGAAATATCAAAATTCGGAATTTTATCTCTAATTTTAGTTAGAACGTAAGAATAAAAGCGCAAATAAGGAAACAAGAAGTTTATAAATGTATCTGCGTGAGTTTTGGCTCTAAATGAATAGAATCAGTTTCCTAATTCTTGATTATTTGCAGTTATAAAAAGCTTTAAAATTGAAAAGCTCCTTAGCATTCTTTCCGTTAGTAGTATAAGTTTCTTAAACATTTCCACTGTCTTCATGTAGAATCCTTACAAAGTGGTTCCTTATAACAAAAAGCGTCAATATGATTCTAATTTCTAACGGGGGGCTGACTCTTCCAACGAGCGGACTAAGATACAGTCAATATGGTACTATTTACCTTCGTTTCCCCCAATTCCTTGGGGCTTGGAGGGTGCCTCTGAGAGGACTTTAGTTCTGGCGCGAGCATTTAGGACCCGATGCCTTTCCTGACGGAACCAATGGCATACGGTGAGCTTCGAACCCAGGACCTTGTTGGTCTTAGTCGAGTGCATTACCGCTAGGCCACGGCTGCTCTTGTAAATATGGTACTATACATGAAGAAAATCTCCAAAAAACTAGTTTTTCACCTTCCGACGAGGAGCTATAGCTCCCCTAGGTCTCGCCATAGCACAATTCTTCTTGATTGAACATAAAGTAGTTAACGTGAACGGTTTCATTAAAATATTCATCAGTTTTTCAATCTGTTTTATCAAAATCTTTGAAATTCAAAAGCTCCCAGCACACAATATCCAACGCCACTTTGCATGTTGGAGATAGTGTCATTCTTTGTAACTGCAAAACACTGAGTGACCAGAGAAAAATGACTGCATGAAGGTTAAACAATTAAATAATTAAAAATGTTAAGCATGCTAATAAGGGAATAAATCAGGGAATGATTGCAGAAATTAATGCAATAAAACGTTGAATAATCCCATTACTTACTCCAAACCTACTTAATATTTCAGTTCTATTACTATAGATTTCAAAAACTGAGCATGCATGTTCATACCAACAGGAAAGTATTCTTACAAAGTTTTCGTGGAGAAGCTCAACTGGCATGATGCAAGAGAAAAATGTCAGCTGCATGGTGGAGACTTGGCATCAGTTACAAGTAATGAAGAAGAAGAGAAAGTAAAGGAGCTGATATCTTATTTCGCCAGTAACGTTTACTTCTGGATTGGCTTGAATGATGTAGAGGAGGAAGGGAAGTATGTGTGGAGTGATGGATCAGATTACATTTACAATAACTGGAAAAAAGGTGATCCAAATAACTTTCACAATGAGGATTGCATATTCTTAGAACCATTAATGAAATGGTATGATTATGGCTGTCAAAACAAGGAATATTTTATATGCAAGAACGAAATAGTGTGAGCTATATACTAACATTGCAACAATTGCACTGTATGACGTATGCTTTAATGTGTATAGAAACTATGATATCTCACTACAAGATCTTTTTTGTATTGGACAACGGATGATAGAGAAAGAAAATGTGTTACATAGTAGGCATAGATTTTTTAAAAAAATATTATCAACCACTAGATCAGGGGTCACCAAAATTTTCGGGCTTCTGAGCCAAAATCACTATACACTGCTATTACCGGGGCAAAATGCTTGCAACAAGGACACCATCTCCACTAGCTCTCTTATGTAAGAGCATTCATATTAGCCTCTCAGTCTCAAAAATCTAATTTTCTTTGCTTTTGACCCTAAGATCTAATTATTCTAAAGTGCTAAAGGCGTAGTTTTGCCTGAAAATTATAGGAATATAGTAAAATGTTAAATGATGTCTTACTTCATCACAACGCAGAACGACAGTGGAGCAGAACAATGAACAATGTATTGATAGTGTAAAAGCTAGTCTAAAAGCAGTACTTTATCTCAAACACAAACATTCTAAGTTGAGCAGTATGGATCATTCCAGTTTTAAATACATGTAAAGTTGTAGACTTTCTGATGTCCCAAAAGTCCGTTATTGAACTTTCCTAATTTTTTGAGCAGTCAAGTACTGCTCTCGTATACACCACTTTCCAATGCCCCATTCACGCTGCTCCACTTTTGTGCAAATGCGCATATCTAAATTTTTTGTGAAACCGTTCACACTACTCTGTACAAAATGCACAAAAACGGAGGTTCACAAAAACGCCCTTCAAAGTGGATATTTACAAATTCGAGGTTTTCTTCGAATGCAGCAGATAAGCTTGAACGCACAAAAACGGCTAATTGTCTCGACCACAGCATTGTGAAAGGAATAAAGCTAGAGAAGCGGACATTTTTCCCCGTTGCCGTGAGCAAGGTGAACCCACAAAAATGGAACCTTTTTCCGGATTTTGTACAGAAACAGCGCAGTGTGAACGGTTGACAGATATCTACAAAAACGGATAAGTTCGTAAGCGGAGCAGTGTGAACCCAGCCTTAGAAAAGAGTATGTACGTGGGGCACCTGATTCAATGAAGACTGCCATAAAAGATGATGGTGCTTTCAGTAATCCACTGCGAGGGATAAGCATCGTTAGATGTTGAGCAAAGAAAACAGAAGTTTGTTGCGGGAAAACTGAGGATTTTGCGGCGCCTCGATACCCAAATCAGACATTCCAATATGTATTATTTAGCAGGTATCATAGTCACATAATCTTTGCAAAGAGGTTGCTTGTTATGAACTGTAGACAAAAATTCACGCAGAAGCGTTTGCTGGTAATTGGTATAAGAGGACTATACAAGGGTAAGTACTTATTCCCATTTTGTAACGAGAGCTTCCAAAATAAAAATTCTAACAAATGGATGTAGCTATTCCTACGCTTAAAACTAGTTGCAGATAGTTTAAAAAGGAACCCTGCACTGAAGAATGTGATCAAATGCTATCTAAAGGCAGTTGACTAAACATATTTTTATGTTACTTTGTGCCGATTTTAGTGTACATCGTCATGGAATAACGACTGCAATAAGTTCACTATAAAAAATTGCATTTATTAAAGAAAGCCACAGATAATATATGAGGGATGTAAAACATTTGCTGAAGCTTAAATACTCAGATTTTAGTTACGACAGGTTTAATATTTCTTTTAATGCTTTCTACAACCTCCAACTGCAGGATCATGCAATGAATGCAATATCACTAAACTTCAGGGATTGTTTTCATAAATCCAGCGATGAAAGCATTGAAGAAGTAAATTCTAGTTGCAGTTGGGATTGAACTCCCTGCTTTTAGCAAAAATGGGGTAGATGTTACTAATTTATTTCTGGTTGCATTTCGCCTGTCGTTTCATACCTAAGTCTATCATTTTTACTGCTATTTACTTTCTTACAGCCTTGGATCACAAAATAACAAACTTTTTGAATTGCACAGTTTTTCATTAGAACTACACAAATCTTTTTAGAACTGCATATTTTGTGTGGAACTGCACGTTAAAAAAGCCCTGCTAGACTTGGTTAACTTTTCATATAATTGGTCGTGTAATTATTGGAAATGTTGAACATCTTTTAAATCAAGAAAGATACATATTACTTATAATTTTCCTTCTGATTGAGATCGGATGTCATCTATAGAGATGGGTTACGCTAATCATCTTATTTTAGGGCTTAGGTTTGACAGTGAAGCTAGAAACAATTATGTTAGCACCAAATTTGTTTCTAAGCAGCTTTTGTAACTATAACAACCACAAGTCATATGAGAACTCTAGAAAATAAGTCATGTTAACATTACACCAGTCACAAAATCGCTTCCTTTATTTTCACAAAACCATGAAAGTGTCATCAAAATATCCGTACACAGGTGGCTTTGTAAAAGCTTGTACTTTTGGCAGAATCAGCATAGGTGTCGAATCTTGATTGGCTTGCAAAGGAATCATCATCGAAGGATTCCTGCCAATAACTACACTTTTTAACACCAAAACATGCTTCTCGATGCTTTTCGAACGAATTCTCACAACAATATTGGTAGGAATCCTTCGGTGGTGATTCCTTTGTTAGCCAATCAAGATTTGACACCAATGCTGGTAGAATCACAGTCGTAATGAAGATGATATTAGGGAGGTTTAGATCCAGTACGAGTACGAGTACGAGTACGAGTTTTCAACTGCGCAACCGATCTGCGCATATTGAGAGGGAATCACCGTCACAACTCGTACTCGAAGCAGCCGTTCAGTACGAGTTTCTCAGCAAATCTCGTACTGAACAGAACGAGTTTGGAATTGATAATATTTGCAAAAATAAATGTGCAATTCAGAAGCAATTGCCTCGATAACAAGCAGATGTTCAAAGGCAACCTCTTGTATTGAAAAGGAACACAATGTAAAGCCTTATTTAAGAGCTGTTGTCGTGGAACCACTCGGTTATAATAAACTTCTGGAATGGGCCTAGCCATAGAAGGGGACTAAATGGAAAGACCTTCACAGAACGTATATTCCAAAGTTGAACGAGGGACTTAAGTTATTAAAATATTTCAAGGGATAATCCAACAGCATCCTCACGACTCGGAATTTCATTCTTGTTCAAGCGAATTTCAGACAGCGATTCATCTTCATTCACGATAGCGAAAGTTCAGTAAAAGAAGGCACTGGCTTTCGAGGGATATAGTAATAGCTTCGTGTTTATCTTCAGAGTACTATAGAACCCTATAGTATCCTACAATTCACTAAACCTTTTGAATATAGACGCAGATCTATTGATTTCAATAAATCCCGGGGTCGTTTTGAAGGCGGAGATATCTAAACACTCAAATTTGCAGAACGAGTACGAGTACGAGTGTTAAGCTACGCGGGGGGTGAACTCGTACTCGTACTCGTACTGGATCTAAACCTCCCTAATACTTTTGTCGTGCAAATTGTCAACATGGCAACGAAAATAACACTTCTAGCGCTATCACAACAACTTATTCTGCCTATTGTCTTAGGCTGGTTTCAGCAGTAATGAGGTTTTTCTGGATCATTTGCATATTCATAGTAGCATGTGCTCTCAACTATATTGTGATAGCTACAAATGCTGGTACATACTACGAGGCTATCTACATATAAAATACACGCCACGTTCCACAGCAGCAGACCCTCCAAGTCATTCAAAAATTTCTACACCGTTGCTCCTTAAAGTCGAATTGCAATTATGTCGTCGAAGACAAAAGGAATGCAATCAACCTATATGGATTTAGAACAGAAATTCCAGCTGAAGAACTGCTTGGAATTTGGATGAAAGTGCCAAGTAAATTGTTGCTGCTTATCTCTGTCTATCCTATGATTCTAATCTCTACTTCCGGTCAAGTACCTGCAGTCCAGGGGCGTCATGGAGGGGGATTCAGGGAAGCTGAATCCCCTTCTTAAAATTATCAAAGAATTTTGGGGGGGGGAAGTTAAGCCCTCTTCATCGAGCATGTTTTAAGCCGGATAGGTTCTCAACTATGCGTTGCCAAATGAAGGGAAAGGAAAGGTTCGTTCTTAATAATAGAAGAATGATACAACCCTATATCGGCTTTCTCTTTCTATCTCCATTTTTATATTCGCAGCAGTAACAAGAACATTAGCAACAGTAACAAGAACATAAATGCAAAATGGGCGCGATCCATATATTTTCTACAACACAGCCTCTTTGTTACAGTTTTAGGGCGACGCCACTGCTTTGGTCATATATCCCTAGACTCTACCTACTCCCGCGATACAACCCGTTGCCACATATCTCCAGCCATATAAAGGATGGTGCTTTGGAGGGTATATCGCCAGGGTGTATATGACCGAGAGGTATTTTGCCTAATACCTTTAGAAATTATCTGATTGCTTTATTTGTAAAGCGCTAGACGACCAATAGACAAAACTGCTAACTGCCATACAATGTCTCCACAATAACGTGATTGACAATTTTGAACTTGTTAGGAAATAAGTGGGCAAATGAGCGCAAAGATAAATGCAACAAAAGTTTGACTACTCTTACCTTTTAGTGCGGAATGGAGTTTACTTTTGTTTACAAAATTCTGTTAGAATGCATTTGAAAAACATTACTTGAATATTCATACCACCAGGAAAATACTCCTATAGAGTATTTGTGGAAAAGCTCAACTGGAATGATGCAAGAGCAAAATGTCAGCTGCATGGTGGGGAGTTGGTAAAGTACAGGTTGAGAATTTCTGACTGCCTTACATAAGGCGTGTGCGACGTCATAGATCCGCCACTGGTTTGAGTTATGTATCACAACTGCAACAATTGCACCATATGATGTATGCTTTAATTTGTATAAAAACTATAATAATTCATTACGTTTTCTTTGCTTTTACTGAGCAAGGGATAATGGGCTAAGAACTTCAACGCTACAAATGTAAAAATAGAGTAAATTGACACGGCACTGGCCAATATCAACTACAAGATAAATTATCATGCTTTGTACATGTTAAGGTCGTAATACAGTCTGCAACTTTGATTTATATTAGAGTCATACGAATGAATCGATATTGCAGTTTTTAACTTAATTTCATTGGGGCCTTTATAAATATCTGTTTTGTTCAAAAATGTTAGATATTTATGTATTTACTAGATACTAATAAATACTATAAAATTTAATAGAAATGCTAGATACTTTAGTATTTATAAATATTGATAAATCTCATGAAAAAGTTTTTGCAAATATGCGTGTAGATAGCTTGCCTTGTAAGTGTATTCAAACAAGATACAAGATGCAACAAATGTGGTAAGGGTAATGCAAGTGCATAGCTCCCAGAATGTTAAAAAATAATACATCATACGCAGTGACATCTCTATGGAGCCACTTCCATCTTAAATACACATGTAAGTGGATAGTTCTGGATAAGATATGATGACTAATTCTTGACACATTGGCGCATTTTTCATGGCATACTGTTTATCTTTACAATAGCATTATCATGCACATAAACAAGAGCATGCAATCATACCACAGCAATAACTAAACACTAAATATTTAGTTTCATCTATCTTACTCTAAGCTGAAAGAAGATCCTAGCTATTCTGTTATGCATGATCTTTAATGTTGGTAACTATAATTCATCGTTACCTTATTTATCTATCTCATAATGATGTACATTATCTTATATATAGAAATTACTTTTGTACGCATCATACAATTCTCTACTATGTTCAAATTCAATTCTTTCATATTGAATTCAATTATCTAGTTCATACTTCCTAAAATTCACAAATTGCTCATAACTAAGAAAATCCCGTAGAAATAATGGGAAAAAATTGGATAATAAACAAAAAAGAAAAACTTTTAGTTATGGCTAAAGCTTTCATACTAAGCAATTTCGTGCAAACTTTTCAAGTTCCCAAAGCTCATAGGCCTTTTGAAATGTTTTGTGTTCAAACATATTTACAAAAGTGAAATGAATGAAATGAAATGAATGAAATCAAAGTGAAAGGAAATGACTGAAAGTGAGATCGAAAATATGAAAAAGCTAAGAAAACATAAAGATTTCAGAGCGGATTTGGCAATCGAGTGCTTATTCAAGCCGTATTTATGCTCATTTACATTTGCTAATCAAAGGCCGTTTCATTTCTTCTTAAGTGGAAGCTAAAACAGAAAAAATTAACAGAAATAAGCAAAATAACAAGTACTATCTGAAAAATAATATTCTTCTTACTCAAATAAGCTGTGTATTTCAAAAAACATTAAGTTAATATTGATGAAGGAATAATCAAACACTCAATTGAAGGACATCAGTTGATCACAGTAGCTTGTCTGATGACAACTCTTCCTAATTGCAACAACGTTCTACATTAAATTTACCTTCCATTCAGCACATTCTTTTACTATATGTTCCTCTCTTTCGGAAAACTGCAACAGGTGTGCAATGACACCTATTAACTGTCGTGACTGCAATAGAACATTGCCAATTAAAGAGCATAGAAAATCTATTTTGTAGTTCAACCAATGATTGGCTTGGTAAGCAGATAAACTTCACACATCAAATGATCATCGACTTGATGGATTGGATACTTAAAATGAGTTTTCAAAACTAAGACTGTAACTGATATTCAAGATATATGGAGTGTAGTGAGAAAAAACCAAACTCAAATACATTGACAAATTAGGAGAGAAACGCAAATTCATTGAATTCGCTCAAAGGAGCACATTGTGAATAAAAAAGCACATTATGAATAAAGCATTTTCAAAAATTTTTTGTCATAGCAAATCATAACAAAAAGTTGCAGATCTTGGTAGAATTTTTGCATGCATAACTGAAAGCTGAAACTAGGCTAGTAAATGCGTGTGCAATTAAGATTGTAACTATGTAGACTGAAATTGTAACTAAAAGTGCGAAACAAAGCTCACAGTAACGATAGTACTTGATGAAGAAAACTAAGGAATTTCAAAGCTTCTAATTCATTGTCTTCATTTCTAGTACAACAAAATTACATATGTAGAACAAAAACAGTAAAAGAACAAACAACGAAGAATGGACAAAACTGTCCTACCTGATCATTGGTGCTGCACATATACTTTAGAATAACATGCTTAAGGTATCTGACCAAATTAAGGAAACAAAAGGATCTACAGATATTTCTAATATGAATATATCCATAATAAATTACTTACGAACGATGTTTGCTTGAAATTTATGAAGTTCTTCTGCGCAGAAAATTAACGTTAAACGTTCTATCTCCTATTATCTGCAGACATGCGCAACAATTGACTCAATTTATGTTTAAAGAATGAATGTTTTATGTACTGCAAAGTGTATCGAAGTTATTTCTTGCAAAACTACGATAACGCAGAATTATTAACCACCAGGGACATTATTTTAAAAAATGAAAAGATACGTAAAATTTATTTCTTGAGGATTTTCATTAAGCGATTTGTTCATATTGTTATATAATTTGTGGTTGTCTATCGTGCCATTCAATTCAGATTTGTTCCCATCTTCACCTTTCATTTTCTACAAAAGAAATAGGAACAGCAACTAATTAAGGTCATAATGAAAAGTGTGCTGCATGAACTTTTTACTAGTTAAATCAATAGATAAAAAACTCATAGCATACCAATTTCAAAAACTATCCTAAAAATCTTTTGAATGTAACGAGCGACAGCAACTAGAAGTTTCTCTATTGGACTCGCTATGACAAGAACTTAATCATTCATTATATGAGAAAAGTAATTTAGAAATACTTATATCTTGAAAAATTAACTTCGTGAATTGTCTCTACCTCTTCACTAGATAATAGCCATAGGGAAAAAATTTGAATGATATTTCAAACTCACAATATCTTTTTGGTAGGCCTTTTTCAGCTCTTGGAATTTTTGCTGTTGATTTAGCAGTTTCTAGAAGCAAATAGAATCTAACTTGATCTCTCATTGCACTTAGTTGTGTATAAGTATAAGTGGGAATTTTTAAAAGGCATAACTGAGCCAGGATGTGTGCTGAAAAGTGTCTTTAACTAGATATTTTCCAACTCGGCTCTTTCAAGTTATCAAAAGAATACAAAACTGATTCAGGAAAAAGCAATTAAATGAAAAACCTTTTTAGACTCATCCAGTTCTGCTTCTAGAGACTTGTTTGCAACTCTAAGCTCCTGAATCTAAAAATGAATAATGTGCGAACTATTAGTAAGGCCTGATAGTTGACAATATAACTGACGCTAATTACAAGTTACAAACCACTGTAGCAGTAATATAATGAAAGAACTTTCAAGAAGAAAGTACAAACTACAAAGGTTGTATAAATGCATGTAGAGATATGCTCTTGCAGAAAGAGCCTAAAGTGACAAGAGTAATATATTTTATAGGTGTATAGATCCATTTCAACATCGTTTTCTCCAGTCCATGCATGGTAGCACGTATGGGAGATATCACCAGGGTATAGTGTCAGCTGAAGTTTACAAGAATTTTCCCATACAATTGAGAGTGTTCAATGTTTCAATAGACATGATGTGCGAGAAATAGATCTAACATCAAAATGAACAAGGCTTTCATTCAGTAGCTTCTAGAAGCAAAATGAATCAAAATAACCTGCAAGTGTGATCTCTATTGCACTAACCTATAGCAAAAATAGTTCATTTCTTAGGATTGCAACACTTATCTAGCATTACCAAACTGAAAAAGCTTACAAGCAACTCTACCACCGAAAATTGTCGAGAATTTTTCTTATCAAAAATCATGTTTAAAGATAGCAGATACATCTATATCAAATGAAACAATGAGTGCTGACCTCATTTTCAAATTCATCTTCAAGTGGTACATTCTGGTGCCTCTCTATAAGTACCTTTTGTAAAGAAAATAATTTTTACCATAGTTTCATGATATGGAAGTTGCTAAATTACAATTGAGAAGTAAAAAGATTCACGATCACAAGTCAATTCCAAAAACTATATCTCAAGCAATGCTTCCCCGCGCTTCCTACTTATTGCCTTTTCTTATGAAACGTTGGAAAAGTGGCCTGAGGTGAGAGAAAGCCATTTGAAAGGTTTCTGAATTTCTACCTGTCAATGAATGTGAAACGCTACGTCTTACTTCTCAAAAACAAAGCAAACGTCCAGGTGCTTTGCATGGATTAAGCAAAATTAAAATTTTTACAAATTCTAAAAGAAACTGATGATAAATATTGTTTTTCACGGCAGCACAATTTGAATAGAAGTAAATTCAAACATTTGAGAACCTGTTTTTCAGCTAGCTGTATTTCCAACTCTCTATTGCGTGCAGTTAGTCTGGCTACTGTTTTCTTCATATCTAAATGTACACAAACCAAGCATTGTTATCCTCTAAGTTATATGACAAACCAATGAAAATTCATAAAGGCTTCTTGTTTTGAACAGAAACTCAAACAGCAGAATGAAAAACCCCTACTTCTATTCCCTAAGGAGAAGATCGATGCCTAGTTTCTATAGCCACACTGCCTCAAATCAATCTCTAAATCAACCGTTAGTAACTATCAAATTCCATAATCTCATAGTATGTGCATAATAAAGATGTATCCTTCATATATTCATGGCTATTTGTATAACTTTCGCGTACTTTTGGTACAAAATGTTTAAAGAGCATTTTCCAGCATGTCCTAAGAGAATATTTTTCCTGCTCTATAATATCATGAAGAAGCCGATGGTACAAACAGAATGTAAAAAAGAATTGATCAGGCACGCTCTAAGAAGAATATTTAGCTTCTAAACGATGTCACTTTTAAAAAAGAAATTACTGCTTGTGTCCCGTAATAGGCCAAGTAACATCTATAAAAATCTAATCTTTCTCTGTGGAGAGTAATATTGATTAATAGCTAGACAATCATTAAAGTTGTTCTGCAACAAAAAGATATCATAAGATCTTTTGATCTTATAACATATTTAACAGGAAAATATCATAAGATCTTTTGCAGCATGTGCATTGCGCTATTCAATATTATACGAATGCTGAGAAATTTACATATGAGGTAAAATTAAAGATAGAAGGGAAACTACCATTTGAATCGTGATGTGATTTTTTCTTCGTAGGACTAGCAAGTTTATTGTTCGCTTCAAATTCCTTGATCTGATAGCATGAAAATATTAGGTAAAGCGCTAAGACAGGGCATATAATCATTGTAAAATAACACAGCAAGCTAAGAAATGTGGTAGCTGAGATTTAATATGGGAATAGCAACAAACGACTTGGAAGATTTCATCATTCTTGCAAAATATCATGCAATAAGAATATCTACTTGGAAATCTAAACGTTTCAGCTCAAAAAGACATTATTTTCCCAAAACAGAATAAGAGAATCAGAGTATGAAAAAAAACAAAGAATGAACTAAATGCAAATAGGCTTAATACGTAGTAGCCAAGAAAAGAAAAAAAGTTTAGCAAGGAGGCGACTAAAAATTATTACCCTGTCCTGGTATGCAAGAAGAGACTCGTCTCTTTCTTGAATGTCTTTTCGAAGTTGAGATATTTCACTTTCTCTAAAATTCAGTTTGAAAAACGCCTTATTGTGACGCGAGCTAGTACAAACATTATCTCTTTAAGGTTCCTAAAACTCTAATAGATGATCAAAAATACATTAGGTTGTTGAATTCAAATTTAGTGTTTAGTGAATAATGGTATTTGAAAGTGTAGCAGTAGCTATAGCAAGGTACAGGTATACAGGTACAGGTACAGGTATTGACCAAAAGTATACTTTCATACATGTTATAATGATAACAGGACTGCACACAGGGGCCGATCTACAGCTGGACATTGGGGGGGGGGCCTTAATTATCTCTTTCATCTGAAAAGTTTCTTAACACTACTTTTTGCTGTAGAAAACACTGCCGTTTGGGGGGCCATGGTACCTGCCCTCCGGATCCGCCCAAGACTGCACAAACCGCTGTATGAAAAGCGTACATTCAATACCAGCAAATACTAACAATACTACAAAAATGGCATACCTCTCCATCAATGCACTCTCTCTGTCTTCTAAATTAGCCTAACACAAAGCAGAAAACAATAAAGGTAAACTACACATACATCAACACTAATCTTGCCGTTCTGGCAATTAAGTGTGTAACATATCATTGCTGTATTCTTAATTCATTTTACGCTGTATGTCTTGCTAATTTACCTTTGATGTTATATGCTAAAATCGCATGCTTGTGTAAAGTCCTGTAGTAAACCTCCATGTAGCGTCAATATCACCGTTCCAGGCAATGTATTGGTATCTGTTAACGTGTCCTATGCTCTGATGTAAAATGTGTTGTTTAGTGCCTAGCTTATATTATTTGTATTGACGTTTTAATTCAGTCTTGAGGTTACAACGAAATAGAGAAGAGCAAAGCATAGTTTCATTCTGTAGGCTCTAAGGCATGCTGGTTTCAAAGAATCACCGGTCTCTACGAGAAACCACATAACAAGAGTAGTTGAAAAAAAAACAAAAATAAAATTGAGTGTTCTATCTTGAGCCAATCTATAATTGAAAGGTTAGATAGATTGAGCAAAGACGTAAACAAAGATACAATGAATAATAAGTAATATTAGAAATAAAGTCATGTGCTGCTGATTTGTATAGACAATCTTGATAGCTTAGCTATTGAAGGTAAATGCAGTTCAAAAACAACTTTCTTAAGACGAATACTCTTGTACAGAAGTTACTCTTCCGAAGATGAATTGCAAAATACTGATTATAGGATCATCTTGTAATATGGCTGATCAATAAAGAGAGCTCAATTGCGATATATGTTATGAAAACCTTCAGGCAAGGCACTCAAAATAACGATTGTAAGACTATCTTTGACTCATATATTTACATTTTTAGTCCTATATTTACATCTTTATTCTATCCTATTCCTATTCGTATTCTATCCTATTCCAGGTGTAATAACACCTGGAACTTTCAATTCACTACAACCGTCCTCACTTGACTAAAACCTGCCAAAATATTAACAAACATAATAAACTGATTCAGTTAAAAGCTATCCCAAACTGAATTCATTGAGCAATACAACTATCAAGTAAAAATTTCTGCCTTGCTACCACTCCGCCTAAATGTAATTACTGGTTAGCCTGAGAATGTGTCTACCTAGACGGATTCTTCTTACAAAATTGACACATAAAACAGGAAGCATTGGCCTACTGTTTTGCCCCAGAATATGCAAATACACTAAAAAATGCTTCTACTGCAATATAGAATAAAAAATTATACTTTCAAATACAAACCCTGATTTCTTTTAATTCATTTTGATAAAGACTATCCATACTTGAAGTTCGATGAATGTCTCTCTCTTCACCCTGAACAAGACATAGTTAAATAGTTCGTTGATACTAAAGAACTCTACTACAGCACGAAAAAGCAGCAACATTGTTTTGACATATTTAAAAGCTTTTTCCGTCCGACACTCGTTAGAGTATGAAACGTCGGATATTATAGATAGACACAGCAATATACATAATATCAGACGGGACATGTTTTCAGAGGGCATATTTTGCTAGACAATGAATCAACATCAAATTTCGAAAGAATGCTGTACAAATTCTATGTAATTAAAAATTTTTCGAGTTGCTTTCCATATGTAAAATATAGGTTGCACTCCTGAGAACCGTCCAGAAACAAATATTACTAAAACGCGGGATGAGTGGCCAAGCGGCCCAGCCAGTTCCATTCGCTTAACTGAAGTTAAGCATGGCTGTGTACGGTCAGAAACTGTATGGGCGACCTCCAGATGAACGACCAAAACAGCTCACTCTGCCGTCCTTCGGAAGGGACGTTAAACTAGGGGTCCCATGTCTGGATGCGGCATGCATAGTAGGCCTAAATTAGCTGAAAAAGCTAGGTATAACAGCCTACTCAAAATAAAGTCAACAACAACAAAAACAACAACTATTCATACATTTATTGGTGCAAGTGCTCTCTCTTCGGTTAGTTCAGCTATTGAAAGAGATCCTCCAATAAAAACTCTTTGTGGAAAATTTTTTGTTATTGAAATAATTCATAGTAAATGCTTTGAAACTTTCAAACTAAATGAACCAAACTGAACTAACTGACGGGCGTAGAAAATTAAATATATTGCATAATCTACAGTGACATATAATACTGCTCAAAGTAAAGGGAGAAAAAAGATACCCGAAAATCTCCTTCTTTTATATTTGATATCATGATGTCCCTTTCCTTCAATGCTTCTTCTAATATTGTTATCTAAGATGTTAAATATCCTTCCATCATTAATGAAAATATAGCCTTACTAACACTAGAATCAATTAAGAATATGCAAAAGCGAGTTTCTATTATTGGAAAAGAGTCTTGAAAACGTTGCATGGAACAATGAAACAAAAGACTCTTTTATTTCTCACTTCTCTTGATAGTAGCTTTAACTTAGTAGATTGAATCAGCCGTCACAAAACAGTAGTGCAATAAGTATTTGCTAGAGGAATAAAATCGAGAAATACGAAATGGAGGGAATACAAAATGTCTTCAACGAATTATGATAGAACGAGAAAACAAGGACAGAATCAATACAAACTTGCGATTTCAATTCAGTTGTTTTCTTCATAGCATCTTCAAGGTATATTGATGCATTCTTGCATTCACTCTCTTTTAGGGACAATTCAGACTAAATTGCAAAATATTTTACTTAGAAAACTGTTTCTAGTTCAATGAATTATCGAACTACAATATATGTTTTGAATGGAAGGATGTCAATTTTCATCTCACATCTTANAGTAGGGATAAAAGAGGAGGGACACCACTACTCTACTTGGGAAACCTTTGACCATCTGCTTTGCAGTCTTGAAGAAACCTAAATACCTCCCTTCTTCCATATAATAGCAGCAGAACTATGGAGCATCTAGAAAGACTTGAAGATGAGTTTGGGGATTAGATATCAACCAATCTCTTTACAAAATTAAAATATTCTGATAAGTAACTTGAAAAATAGGAAACTAGAAACGATAGCAACACAAAAAAGAACTTCAAATATGCTGGAAAAACTAAAATGTTTGCCGGAGAATGCGATTTGATAGAGCAAATAGAGCACTTATGAACCTGTACTTGATCCTTTTCTTCCAAAATTTGCTCTATCTTCTCTTGGTAGTGCTTTATCCTTCGCTCCTGTTCTTCTACACGTGTTTCTAATGTTTCCTATATATTAAAAGGCATGTATATTTTGAACGGTTCACATATGTGTGTAATAAGAAAAATACAAAGATATTGGGCCTAAACCTTTTCCTTTATAGTAATAGAAGAAGGAAGGACGATAAGCAGGAAGAAGAACCATCTATTTGCAAAGGAAAAGCTATAAGATGACTAAGATTTTTGCGTATCTGTTGAATAACTAACTGTTTTGAAATAACTTGTACAAGAAAATCAGCATGGACAGGGAATTGGAGAGTTTCTAACAGATGAACAGTGACTTTTCACAATCAAAGCACATGAACCAAGTAAATATGAAGTATACTTTATCTTGTAAAGGTAGCTTTGACATTCTTATAGACTGCCAGAATTTCCACAAATTAAGCAACAGCATTTCATTTCAACAAATGATACTAAAAGAGTGCAAGAAATATGCAATAGAGGCATACAAAATTATGCATTAAATAGATAAAATAGTATATAAATACCGTATTTATCCGATTTGAATGCTCAAAACGATATGATATCTTTCTAATCTAAGGAATAAATTATTTCATTACGGAATTTTGAGTACATATGTCTAAGACCTCTTTTTGTTAAAAGAGACGAAAAGAGCAAATAAGTAATAAAATCATAACAAAAAGACTTTATTGTGGATGTTTGCTATCACTAACAATAGCTTATCACATATAATGCCCTTATTTGTCGAGCCTTTCTCATCAGAATACTTAACACTAGAAACATTTAAATCAGTATTAACAGATGGAAGAATAGTAACACTGCAAATAGGGGAGAATTTTAGGCAGATAGTAATTCCACGCGTGCTCTTTCAAATAATATCATATCTTTCAAAGCCAGAAGTACAAGTGAATCATATATCTCCAACAAGAGTACCAAAAATCTTATGAACGACCACACTCGACATAATTCTACTGGAGTGGTAGCTTTGCTTCATAGTAAATCAAATGTTTGGCAAGCTAACTGCAATATACTGGGGTACACTGGCATTTCGTCTTTAGATGAAAAATGCTACAATTAGTACTTAGTGTTTTAAAATAGAAAAAAAGCTAGAATTAGTATTTTACTTATTTAAGACTAAGGACGACTATGAATTCTTAAATTCGCCCAAAAGCTGCGTTTCTTATTTTTAAAATTTTAGTTATAATGTTCAATCCTCTACTTCGTTTCTAAATCTTCTACCCTGGCTTGGGGAATAAACGCTTGGAAATCTACCATGGCTTCTATATTGAACAATTACTCATGGCTCTACCTCTGATTGAAGTCCTCTGATCTTCTCTTCCGAGCTCGCCTTTTCCTCTTCTGAGCGCCTATATGTTTCCTTCAGGCGTGATTCGAGAAGTTTATTCTGTGGAATGATAAATACTATTACTAACCACCAAAGTATATGCAGAGGCTCACCTTCCCCATGGTCAACACTAACATTTCATCAACGTAGAATCAGTTTGGCATTAAGCTATTCCTACAACAACGAACAATGCTACTATAACTAAGTATGCTATTATGCAGCATTGACACGAAATAAACTTATATTTATTGCTCTATACCAAGGAGTTAAGACAGTGATCAATTAGTCCAAAATTTCCATGAAGCAAGGAACTATTTGTATTATCTGATAAGTAAGGAAATGCTACACATACTGTAGCATCTGCAAATGAACCACAACAAAATATTTGATGGAGCTGTTTGTTGTAGCTGTCAAGAGGCTGTTTCTAGCTGCAGTTTTCGTAGAAACAACGGTGCTTATTAAAATTCAAGCGGCCAAACTACTACTTAAATTCATACCAAAATCTGTGTGTCTACATTACATTACGGTAGAAAGGGGTGTCTTACTTGTGCCTCCAGAAATCCTGCCCTGTCACTTGAAATTTCTAGTTCTGCTTTTTCTTCTTTAACACTCTTGAGTTGATGCTCAAGATCTGACACCTTTGTTGAAAAAGGAAAGGTTAGATGCTTTAGGACTAAAACTGTCCTAAATCAAAAACAAAATATAGAAATTTGGAATAGAGATCGGCTCTTCTAGAATCTGTATATAAATAAATCTGTATTTAAACAAACTTTAGAAAAATCAGCTAGTGCATTCAAAATAGTTTCAAGAAATAAGATAGTGAATATTAAGGCTCTGTGGACAGCTTCAATTAGCCTTCATGATGATTTGGCTGAATTTGAAATAGAATAAACATCATCAATTTATTGGGTTCTTTCACAGTGAATGCAAGAATACTATTAAATTCGGTAGGATCTTCTCTTTTACATGATAAAACTTAGTGAAGTACAAGAGAACCAATATTTAATCACCATGGAGAATTTTTCAGTGAATTAAACGACTAAGCTACGGAACTCAGTGTATTTCATAAGTCCTTCTAAACAATACAACCAACAGCAGGCAAGTGTTCCTATCATGAGCAAAATTGGAATATACCTTTTGCTGTAGGCCATCCATTTTGGATGAATCAGCTTGTTTCTCCCTTTCTTTACAGGACTGAAGCACCTCAAGCTCTTCACCTTGGATTTTCAGCTATGATTCAAAATAGTGATTAGCAAATGAATTTGGATTTCAAAAAGAGTATGCAACTAGTTACAACAGTTAAAGGAGAGAAGGACAAGCCAATTGGAAGAAAGAAAAGGCAACATAGAAACAGCACTTTTTCAAAACAATCAAAGTATAACTGCCTAGCAAGTAAACATGAAAAGTTCTCTGATGCTTTGTGGCTTGCTCAGGTTTTCAGATTACCTTGCTGTGTAAGGTTGATATCTGCTTTTCGTAGTTACTTTTGAGCTCATGTAGTTCTTTCTCTTTTTCTTTAAGCTGTTCATCCAAAGTGCTGATCTAAAATCAATCCATTTTGACTCCTCATTGAGAGAATAACATATGTTAGCGTGATAGGATAACATCATTTCAGAGAGTATCAACCTACTTAGCTCGAAAGCCATGGGGCGATAAATCTGTTTATGAGATGTAGAAGACACATCACAACAGTCTGGAGGACGATTAAGCTTCATAGGACCGCCTTTTATCAAAACAATAATATTTTACAAAGAAAAACGGAGATCGCTGTTAAAATTACTTTTACTATGCTCACGAAGGGGTTGCACGACATGCAAATAGCTACGGCCTCAAGTACGAAAAAAATTAATATCGTTTTTGATACTAGTCAAGGATAGGATCTGTTCGTTAAAATGATAGCACCATTTGTTTATTTTTCTCTATCAAAATATATTTTTCACTACAAAGACATCAGCGAAANAGGGTGCTACGAAAACATGGGAGAGAAATTATTGGCAGCATGATATGAACAATATCTTTTCAGACACAATTAGAATTTCCTGAGAAGGTAGAAGCAAAAAAAACTGTAATTTAATCTGTAGAGCACGGTATAATTATGGTCGATGAAGTTGTGATTCAAAACAATCCAGTTTATTTGGTCATTTGTTGAATCAAATCGATCACATAACATGTGATGAAAAAAGGGATTGAACTATACTGAGAGCCTAAATGAATTTGGTTCATCAGGAATTCAGACTATCATAAGGAATTAATTGGAAACAAGCAAGTGATCAACCTGTCATAACTACTAAGCTATGTCAAATTGAGTTGAGATTGGAGGTTTGCATGAAATGTCTATAAATGCCTAAATGCAGGCGCGCAACTAGGGGGGTCCTGGGGGTCTAGACCCCTTCCCTTTTCAGCAAATGAACAAAAGTGCCCTTTTGTAGTAACCTCGCTATATCAAAAAGGGCGTTTCCCTAAGATGGAAACGGCATGATTTTGAAAATTTTCAGGGGGCTTTGTCTTTCCCTACCATAGTAAGAAATAGCAATAAGAATCATTAGTTTTCAGAACAACGATAGAAGTAAATCTCCCTCAGTGTTTTCTCCACTTAAGAATCTGAAAAACAATTTTTAGAGGCCCTTATTCGTGGATTGGACCCCTGCTTTCGAAACATTCTAGCTGTGCGTCTGTAAATGGAAACTTTAATGAGAGAGAGTTCTGTTCCTTAACTACGAATACGCTACTGACATTATCTACATTCATGTAATTTTCAACAATTAGAGTAATGAATTGCTATTACCAGAGATCCCAATGTTGCAATTTTTTCGTTCGACTGTGATCGATGGTCCGCCAATTGGTTTCGAGCCTCCTGCAGACGAACCTCCATGGTTTTTCTCTGGAGAGAAAAGTAAGAGAAATTTCGTATTGCTGGAACTGAATACACATTTAAGAATTCCTGACATTCCACAGCCTATTGCTTCTTTAATAGATTCACAACTTCTCCTATTAATTTAGTGATCCTTTGTTTTACCATTCACGTATAAGTCCATATTTCACATTCAGAGGGCTCAAGACAGGAATGAACGAATTAATATTGTGATAGCTTGCATGCATCGTAGAAGCCCAGTGATATCAGTAGCACTAAGAACTGCTATCATATTTACAGACAATGACCAGCATGGTCTTCTGATAAAATGCTAACCTCTTTCTCCATTGACTTTACTTGATCTGTAGCAGAAAGCGTGCTGTCTTGTATCCTGCAACATAATTTTACATTCAGTCTATAAATTAGCTAAAAGGTTCTACTAACACTCCATAAAATAAATCGTATACAATCATCGTATACCATCATCCTATACAATCATCGTATACCATCATCGTATACCATCATCGTATACCATCATCGTATACCATCATCGTATACCATCATCGCATTCCATCATCGTATACCATCATCGTATACCATCATCGTATACCATCATCCTACCATCATCATACCATCATCCAACATTACTTTTAATAACGTTGCTGAAGTAGCAAAACACCTCTCAAAACTAATATTTGACATGAAAATTACTACACTTGAAAACATCCTGAAAAGGAAGGCTGAGACAGTAAAGCAACTGAAATGCACAGATACTATCATTTGATAAAACATACCTGCTCTCTAGGTCTTGAATCCTTTCTTTAAGCATGAGAATTTCAGACTCCTTTTTGTCAATGTCTTCAAGTGCCTGAAAATAAAACAGTTTTAAATTCATCATTATAAATAGCAAACAAAAAGTAACACATTTTGCTATCCTACTATATCGAAAAACCTAGTTGTTTGAAAATCTTTGGAAAGTCATCCACTGGAAAGCTTGCGCATGCAAATAAAACCTGATAATTTATTATTTAGAAATAAGTGATACAAGAAGCACTATTAATAACCAATAAGCTACTTGCTCAAAGTTGTGTATCTACAAAATAACATATTTAATTAATTTGCTGCAGATAATGGTGTTTTCGTAAACGATTCGAATAGTTTTCATTCATATAGGTTTTGCAGATATTACAATTATATTCCACAACAGATTTGAAATTACATTTTTACAAGTTTCCGTTCACATATAGCATAGAGATTGGGGTTGAGGCCCCCATTTTCCGGGCCTACTATTGACATAAATTGCTTCTGCTCTAGATACAACATATAAAGGAAACTTCTCCATACTTAGTATAATTTTACAGCTAATGCACCATTACCTCAAAGAAGGAAAAGGGACTTGTGGTATAACTAGAAGAAACTATGAGCAGTTTATTGAGGAAATCCTTCTAGAAGATTGTAATAACTCACTCTTGATTTGTAAAGGTTATATGTTTGTCTTAAAGATGCTAATTCTTCATTCGAGCGATTTGAAGAAGTTTCCAAGGAAGATAACTGGCTTTGCAACTGAAAGATAAATAAAAAGATTGATTATAGTAAGCAAATTATCTATCGATAGTGTAGATGTCTATACAAATGCATGAAGCATCTCTCAGTTCTTCAAAATATAAGCAGATTTTACCTCTTATAAACGAGCAAATTTGAAACGTTGTAGTGTTAATGATGGCCATTATAACATCAAAAGAAGACCTTTGGCTTTCATTTAAAAAAGACTTCCATGAGGTTGTCAATTAAGACTAACAGCCTTAATGTTGATGGTAGCATTGACAAAACCTTCAAAATATTCCTTGCTACAAGCTCCTTTCAGCTTGAAATACCACGAGTTTATAATACCAAATAACACCAAAATACTATGCTTTCCTAGCTTACCAAATCTTGATGCAGTTACTACAATAGGTTTGCCCAATGCTGTGGAGTCTGACTTCGTGAAAAAGACATGCAATGCAACTTTCGAATGGAAAAGTCACCTACTTGCATGCGTTCCTCCAAGGTTTGATCAAGTTGTGACTTTAATGCAGCTTTTTCTTTATTGAGATTCGTCACTTGCATTTCAAAGTTGCTTTCTCTCATCTCTTGTCTTGCTCTATGTAGATAAATTTATTTTAAATGAGACAACAGGACTGCAAGGAAAGTGAAGCCATGAAAACGGTACACAACACAGTGTGGCTCTCTCACAATACAAGCTTTTAGAGATGTTTTAGTATTAAGCCAATAAATTTACGTACCAGAAAAATTACATCGAATATCTATGGGCAACATATTCAAAGGCCTTCTTCCATCATTGATATATAAGCAACATGGTTATATGTGGCATCATGCATTACAATTTTCATGGAGAATTGCCAATACCTAGAAAGATCTTTTCATATACAAGGTATGGTTGCACACATCACAGCCCCAAGTTACTAAAAGCGATCTTTCCTACACACTCCAGTATATTCCTCAGTGCCTACTGTCCATTCGCGACTAACGTCTAAAATATTTGTTCTCCATTTTGTAAAAGACTGCGCTATATACTCTTTCCTGGGCCCAGTGGCGTAACAGAAACGCTCGGAGCCCTTAAGAATTCAGAAAGATTGAGGCCCATTCTTAATTTTCCCTCTGAACAATACAAAAATACGTGTTCTTGAGAGCCTCGAAGGGGGGCCCCTAGGGCCTCTAGAGCATGGGGGCCCTTAGGAGTTGTCATAACCCCAACCTATGTCGACTGCGCTACTGCCTAGGCCCCTTTGCTGTAAATGACAGCCACTGTTACAAACCAATTGGTAAGTGCTATCTCTTAACAAGAATGCACAGAAATACACTATAGAGGGTAAACTTCGTTCTCAAACTGAAATCTCTACTTTGATCTAAGCGTGAATTGAAGTGTATTATATTAATGGCAACAACAGTTACGACAATCAAAGAAAAACGAAGGACAAGAATGTGGTGGGAAGTAACTGCAGGTGAAATAATTTAAAGATTATGTACGTAGTTTGCATATGACAGTCACAATTTTGGCCAGTAGTCTTAAACTCAATTTGCAACTTATTGTTGGGAATTTTCTAAAGTAATGGAATCACAAAGTACAGTATCTCAAAGCTTAAAAGAAATGCCAGTGAATAGTAGGGCGGCCAATTATACCTCGAAGATGTTGCTGAAAATGAAGAATGACTACCTTTGCATAGGCCTAAACTAGGACAAAAAACGGTATGCTACAATCTTGGACAAAACATATTGAGACAAAGACTAAAATACAGGTAGAACTAATGAATCCTTAACTCCAACTTAGAAAATGAGTAATATAGCCCCCTCTTCATCCTTAGATCAATGTTGAATGATAGGAAAACAACTCAATGCCATTTGGTCAACATTGAGTAAGGGGGGAGGAGGCACATGTAAAAGCAATGCATCTTTTTATAAATACTGAAGTCTGTCTCATAATCTTCTTCCAAGATTGTAGTCAACAAAGCCATTGTTGCGCCATCTCTTTCCATTGGAAACAAAGTCAAAAAATGCATAATTTGTCCAGGCCTACCTTTCTTTTGCAAGGTCATCAAGACGTGATTGCATTTCTTCAAGGGCAGATTTCTGTTGTATGTACTCTCTGTCTAGATTCTCCAAATGCTGAAAAAAATCCCCCAAAATTAAAGCAACAGATTCTAGAAAAATTCTTTAGCAGCACAAAAACTGATACAGGACTAGCATTTTTCTTTTTAGGAGGAAAGGTTATGATGTCAATTCTGAGACAGAAAAGGGCGCTAATAATTTTTAGAATAGAAAAAAGTCCCAGGTGTGCTCTCTGGATACAAACTCCCCTTCAGTAACTATAAATGGAGATTTCTAGAATCGGTACAAAATACAAAAAAAACAGTAATCATCCAACAGTTCACTGATGTGCTAGCTACCTTTGACTTTTCAACCAATTCTGCTGCTTTCTTGGACATTTCGGTTTGGGAATGAATCAGCTGTTTACAAAAAGAAAGAAACATTTATAATGTTAGCTACGTACATTGAGAAAAGTGGAAATAAGAATGTCTGGATGAGAGATTACATTGGTGCAGATTGCAACAAGTTTTCTAACAAGTAGAAGGTTTGATTTGTAAAAGTAACCAAAGACTGTGAGAAAAGTGGTTAAATTCAAATTCTATGACCTTCAGAATGCATTGAAACTGATTCATCGAAAGATCTATTGGTCGTTGCGTTCTAATGACATAAATCGGTTTAAAAGTATTTGAAGATGTGACCTGTTCTACATCACATTTCCTGCTGTAATTCTGGGAATTAGCTAGCGGTTTTCACAGAAAAATGATACCTTTGCACTTTCTTGTAAACCAGAAAGTACCAAGACATGCTAGTCATTAAGAGATCTTCATTGCCTCAAATTGAGTAACTAGCTGGATAAGACAGAACTACTGTCTAAGTTGATTTGCTATGATGTAGGAGACTTTTGCTTGCAAAAATTGAAAAAGTGCTTCGGTAAAGTTGAGTTTAAGCACTACCTCCGGTGTTGCCTATATCTAAACCATTCCAATGCAAATAAACTACATATAACATGGGGGTCGTAGTAGGAACAGGAGCAGTTGTATGAAAAACCTATATCTGCAACTGATTGAAAAAATAAACAATTAGAAATTGAAAACAAGTACCATCGCCTTCATCTTAGCAATTTCATCCTGTTGCAATTTTGTGAGATCTTTAACATCAGTATGACGACTATTCTCCTAAACACATGATCAGAGGAAAACAATTAGTTAAAGTACAATCAAGGATAACTATTAAATTTCTGCCTAGGAGAGTATAGGTTCCAAATCTTTGATTGGTTAAGAGCTTTGATCATATCTAAATTCTCCATACCGTATCAGCCAGTAGCAAGTATGGAATTTAACAACCAATGCCCCTCACAGTTATATATAGGAGCCTTTTGCTGAACGGAAGCTATGCACCAGATTGCACCATGGTTGCAGAAACAAAATATTAATAAATAATAGTAGAATTGCATATCATCACGTGATTTTGAATATCGTTCTTGCTAAACACCACCAGGTAAATTCAAAATAGTACTGATTACTACTTGAAGCGAGTAATGCAAGATATTCTATGATATTCTTGAAGAGACTCTTGGTTGACCTGTGGATACATAAATCTAGCTAATGAAGCCTACTAAAGCTGTCATCAAGGTAGTGCCAAGACTTTTCTGATAGGGAGCTGTCTCTTTCCACAAGAGGGCTAAAATAACGTTAGCAGAGTAATAAAACTGCCAAAAAGCTCCGAAGAATAGTTTTTCATCTTCCGACGGAGGACTAACAAGATCCCACAGAGGGCTCTAGTCCACTCTAGTCCCACCAGTTCCATCCATGGCTACCATGTAACTATGGCTAGTAAAGAAATGTAGCAATATTTAAATTTCACTTTCATCTGAAAGAGGCATTTTCATGGACAAGTAATCTTTATATAGATTCTGCTTTAACTCAATAATAGACAGAAGTTACATGAAATGGAAAGATACACATACCAAATCCAATTCCCTTCGATGCCTTGCAATTTCCTGCATTGCAGATACAACAATACTTAAATATGCAAATAATAAATGATCTAAAAATGCCTATGAAAGATCTAACTGCAGAACAGTCAGTCACATTTTCTAATCGAACAGAAGATAAATTTCCACCTAATCACAAGTGCAGTACCAAAAGCTATACAGAAACTACACAGAAACACTACACACTACACAGAAACACTACACACTACACAGACACTTAAAAGATAACTGCAATTCGATTTTGATAGTAATACGTGTGTATTCTAAATCTGATACAAAGGTATACTCACTCCATTCTTTCTGTTCATAAGTTCATCGAACTCCAACTCTCTTTCTTTTAATTTGTATTTGAAATCATCCTCTGCGTTGCTCAATTTTACTTGATATTTCCGTTCAACTGCCTCTACTTTTTCGTTTATTTCTAAAGCACAGAATTGCAAATGCTAATGAATATGAAAAATCATACAAAATGCTTTTTTTGAAAAATTAAAGAATATGTTACGATTCTTGTTTTGACCTACGAATCAGTTGTCCATACAATAGAAGAATCAACAAATGTAATGATTACAGTTAAACGTAGTATAGGCAGTGGCGTGGCCACGGGGGAGGTATGGGGAGCAATTTTCCCAACTATTGCCAAGATGGTGCTCGAGATTTCCTTAAAATCGATGAGAAAATAGATACGGGGAGGGGGTAGTACCAAATCTTCACAGAAGTAGAGGGCGTGGCCGAAAATTTTCATTAATGCCCCAAGTTTTTTAGCCCTGGCCACGCTCCTGTGCATAGGTAAAAATTTGATGTTTTAAACTTAAGCATTTATAATTGGAGAAGAAGATTATTTCCCTTGAATTTCCCTCTTGGACGAAGCAGTAAGTACCAAAGTAGGCATACCTTTTCTCACATTCTGAAGGGCTTCTTCCAACTTCTCTTTCTGCCTTGATTGCTCTGTATAAGCAGCTGCNCCATAGCTAAAATTTATAGCAATTGTAATTGAAACTATCATCCACAACCATTGAATGATTCATTGCAACTATCCTCCATTTTGGTTCCTTACACTAAGAACGTTCTCAAACTTATTCCCAATTTTGTTTTATTTTCTGATCCTTGCATGAATCAAATGGGTTAAACTATCTAATGACAACTTTCACATTAATAGAAACGTCTGGCTCTGTCTNTTTCCATCTAAACAACTTGAGTTCCTTTTACGTCAAGAATCAACACCCTCTATTTATGTACACAGAAAGAGTCCCCTCTCAATTGGACTCATATATTTGGCAAGGAGCAAATTTCTGCCAATTCTCAAGTAGGCATAGAGCCAATTAAAATTATTATTCCAGCTACGTGGCTTTGAATCCAAACTCAATTATAGCCTTCCACACAACCCTAGTTCAACTGGCGGATTCAGGGGGGCCATGGCGCCCCCAAACGGTAAAATTTGCTATAGCAAAAAATTATGCTAACAAACCTCCCACATGCTGAAGATAATAAAATAAATCAAGTTACCCCCCAAAGCTCAGCTCTGGATCCGACCCTGCTTAGGCCCTCTTTAGACATTTCATGCACTAGTCAGTGTGGCATGAAAACTGCTGCAAAAATGCTTCCATTTTTTAAAGGCTATCATCAATTTTTTTGCCCGTACATGCTCCTTTCTATCACGAGGGAGGGGGTAATGCCAAGATCACTATGTAATTAAACTGCTATCGTTTTTTTTCATCTGACAAATGCCATGAAAGTTGTTACATAATATGTAAGTCAATATTTTACTTATATTTTCCCTCCTGTTCTCATTGACAGTTATTGAGAGGGAAATAGGGATGGAAAGGGGGTTGAATGAGAGAAGGAGTGACAGAAATAGGGAAGAGAAGAAAGAGAAAGGAAAAGACTAGTTAGGAATGGGCGGTATCGAATACCTCTAAGTTCTTAAGTCACAACTCAAAAGGGATAAAGGAATTACTTAAAATAGTCAATTATTCATACCTGAAATTTTTGCCTCTAGGCTTCGGATTTCACCATCATTGTTTGGCACCTGGAAGAACCTACTGTCCCTCCCACCATTTCCCACAAACTGAAAGGAAATGAAAGCAAACATTCATAAAGCACTCATGAAAAAGCAGTTGTCTTTTCAACTGTATATGCCAACAAAGCTCTAAGGATAAACCCTAAACTATATGTAATGTGAATGCATAACATTCTCAAAAGGGGTGCACATTAGACAACTGAGAAGGAAATTATAATAATGAGGGCTGTCCAGCTCTTTAACTTTCCTACTCCAAATGCACTCTAGATATTCTGCTAACCACAAATGCTGTAAATGGTAAAAGCTAAGCTTTAGAGAACAATAGCTAATTTGGGGGTGACAGCAGGGAATGATATAAGGGTAACTATCTTACACTATTAATTGCAAAAAGTTAAACTTGTTAGCTTAGAACAACATGAGTCCGATGTAAGGAGTTATATGAAATATTGAAGAGCTACAGTGCAGATTAGAGGGATGGATTAAGCATATGGCGCTTAGTGGTCAACCGTCTAGATTTCTACTTCAACACTTGATATTGCAGTATTGCTAAGTAACTCGTGATGCATTAATTATTCGGATGAACTCTTCTGTAGTGGCCTAAACAGTTCATTGCTTCTTCAACTATTGGAAATCCTGCATAAGGTATTTGATTTGAGCACAGAGAGCTGCCAAGCTGCGTGTACTTATCTTTATTACAATGAAAGAAGCCTTAATCAAGGTGTGAGCTAAAATCGCAGTTTCACTGTCTGAAAGAGCTAGCTGCGACTATGCGGTAATCTGTACAAGAAACTGTAATTCTAATCTCAAATCAGAAGCATGTGGTTTTGGCTGTTTCACCGAAGAAAGGCAAGAAAAAACATAACATGATTTACAAACCTTGCTGGATATCGACGGCATTTCAGATGGGGATGGAATATCGCTAGTTGGAGAGCTTCTTGACATCGTAGCGTCTGATTCCATAGACTCCTTTGAACTATACAAACTAGATGTAGAAACTCGCCTTTTTTCCCATTTGTTTTCGCGATTACGCTTTCCATGAGGTCGAACATATGCTGTACTCTTTGGAACGATAGACTTTGGGCTTGATACTGCCGTAGGCGGCTCACCTTCCTCTATGCGCTGTTTTAGCTTCTTAAACATGGCCTCTAACGTTGACTTCGGCTAATGAGGAAAACTTACTAAAATACGCAGATTGGCATAATTAAATAACTTGCTGTTTCTCAGATTATGATCATTAAATCCATGTTGACAAGGTAAATCAAAAACAACGATCGTGATCTAAGCAGGTAATCACTGGTTGCACTGTGACATGCTACATGACGAACTAGGCCACTATAAGTTGCATAAAAGCAGCATGGTAGGCAATTTCTACAGGTTTTGATAATAATCCCGATCACAGGTCTATCATGGGGTTTAATTATAGCCCTAATCACGGATCTTTCCAGGAGATTGCAAAAGGTTTAAATAGCAGCCCCATTTTAGGTCCATGATATACTATTGACGGTGCAAATTCAGGTGTTCTTCCTCGTGAACGATGAAAGCAGAGGGCGACTCCCTCGTAGCAAGTTGCAGAAAAATGCAATACAAGATAAATAAAAAAATGTATGAAGTAAAGGAGTACGAAATGTGCTGCCATAGCACACTATAAGCAGCCATCTGAATCCAAAGAAAAAGGGGACGGCACGCAAGTGATCTATACCTTAATTTACATCGGCAATGCCGTTCTGAGGGGTCATTTGAGGTCGGTAAAGCTAAATTTTTAAAAAAACCGTTATTGATAATCCATCAAAACAGCATTCAAGGCCGGCACGAAGTTGCCAACGTGAGAGTTATTTTGGCACGCATTTACGCCGGCATTGCCGAATGCCGACTTGAATTCAGAGGGCTGTATAAGGGCATTAACACATTAAAGTATTGAGAAACC
>OLMO02000238.1:8644359-8658322 GCA_900291935.2 Cassiopea xamachana | reverse complement strand
CACACACACACATTTATATATGTGTACATATACATATATATATATATTTATATATATATATATTTATATATATATATATTTATATATATATATATACATACATACACTAATAAACTTTCTTCGGTCTCAAAAATGCAGTACTGAACTTTCTTAACAGTTTCAGCAGCTGAGTACTACTTTGTTATAAGCCACTTTCTTACAAGAAAAAGCGAGTATATGTTAAAGCACTCCACATCATTTGGTCAACATAGCATTAGTGGGGCTTAAGGCCATGCGAAAGGTGACGCCTTCTATATGAGGTTTCAGCAACCCTATACGATGAAATTTGATGACATCTAAATGCGTTTTGTCTCTTAACATCGCTAAAACTAGAAACAGGCAATGAAAGCAGAACGTTATCGGTTAGAACTATAATTAGTCGGCAGTATGAAATCATTCTTTATCAAAGACATATTGGAGCTTGACAAAGTCAACAGAAATAATGACAACATGGCAAAGGAACAAAAGAGCCAAGTATATACTGGTATGTACCTAAAGCTTTTCACTTTCTGGGGGCATGAGATAATGTAGAAAAAGTAGCAAGAAGCCGCTCAAAACAAAAGAACTTGTATAAGGTAGACAGGGACCTGAGGCCCACTGTGTTGCTGTAACCGACTAGAGCCATTCACTTAACCGACTAGAGCCATTCACTTAACCTTAAAGCCTGAGGAAAAAGCGCTATGGAAACACCCCTGCTCATGATTCCCATATTGACGAGTTTTTGTGCAAGATATGCTATCAAGGTCAACTTGCTTTTTCAGCTGTTAAACGTTGCTCCTACTGTCCTTCTGATCACTGTCTGTATAGGACCTGTGCATACGCTCTGTCAGGCTTAACAATTAAGAATTTAACCTCTAGCACTTTCGAGATTTTGCAGCTGTTTAGTGAAAAAGGACTACTGGGTCTTTCTAGCATCAAAGCCACTCTAAAGTAACAATTTCTCGACTTGGGAACAGAAACTAGAAGAATATAAAATTGGTTCTAATACTATAAATATATATATATATATGTATATATAATATATTATATATATGTATTATATATATATGTATAATATATATATATATATATATATATATATATATATGTATGTATATATGTATATATAGTCACTTTATTTCGCTTGCCTTGCTCTAATTCCAGATAATGATGAACATGTACAACAAAAAGAGATCACGGATAACAAACAAGCTCAAGATGTAACAGATGCTGCGNGAATAAATCCATTGGATGGAGAAAAAAATTTTCATCCATGCAACGACAAATGTTGGAAGAGTCTTTTCAAGTACAAAAGTACCTCAGTATAAAGCAACGGCACAAGCTAGCTAGAGAAACTAATTTAACTTCTGAGCAGGTAAAAACATGGTATCAAAACAGGAGGACCAAGTGGCGAAGAAATAAAATGGCAAAGATAAATGAATATATTCTGAGAAGCATGCAGTATTGGACAATGCCAAAGTAATTACTGTGTGAAAGAAATAGTTAGCAAGATTTTGCAAACACACCTATAAAGAGGACGATTAGGTCATGAGAATATGAAATTGGGGAAAGACGGTCAACTGTAAATCTACCAAGTCTACNCGACACTTCTAATTTGTTATGACTATATCTGGAACACATGTCCTCATTTCATAGTAATAGTATTCTTTTACAGCTATAAAGTCCAGAACCTGGATTATCACTTATCTTCTCATTTGAAACAAACTTACTAAACTTTATCTAAGCGCCTGGTACCTTTGCAAATACACCCAAAGTTAAAGCCATCATTTCCACTGGAAGTCCCAACCTTTATGAAAATGAAACACAAATGCTCGCATTTGCTATATTCCAGTCTGCAAGGATTGAACCGAAAGAAAACTGTGTTTGAAAGGAGGTGATATACTTTGCGTAAAAGAGAAGGTGGTAATGTGCTGCGCATGATACATTTCATAACTTCTATGCCTTCTTTTATCCATAACTTAGTCACTGGTAAAATGCATGATTTATGAGATAGGTACATCGTTTTTTCTAGATGAGATACTAACAGTACTACAGAAAAGAAATGATTGATACGCTATGTAAATGCGTATTCATCATTGAGGAAATGGTCTTGCCTTAATCTAGTCAAAGATAGCAAAGTTGTGGCCAACCAGCAAGAGGCTAAGAGCGGCATACTTTACTGTCATGCAGCAAAGGGCCACAGCAAACCTATCGGGACACATGAGCATCACCTTAATACTTTCATCTCACATGAAAATATCTTATTGAACTCAAGTGAAGTAGACATATGTAAGGAAAACACACTTCAATATGTAGGGAGGCGCATGAAACTAAGCAAAAAGCCGCATGCGGCTGGCGAGCCGTGGGCTGACCACCCTGATCTAGCATAATCCTAAAGACTTTTCGTGAATTTGTGCACAAGAATAGATTTAAATTCAAAAAAGAGCACATTCCTATCAGAACGAAATAATTAAATATATGCTTGTGCCCCTAAATTTTCAGGTTCGCGCCAAATATCCACAATGCATCAAAACATGCTCAGGCTTCTCAGCAGATGAGATAACGGCTTTAGGCATACAGTGTAATACTGGTTGGGTGATAGTTCACAGAGAAGCTCAATTAATATTCACCGTAAAACAAAACAACATACCTGGTACAACGCCGATCAAACCTCCATTGCTTTATTGAAGTCTTGAAAGTCAACTAGAGTTCCGCAAATTTATTACGCAGCTCTGCAATAAAACTAATGAAATGATAATGAAGGAGTCCAAAGAGGACTCACCACTTCTTACGCAAAGAAACTCACTAAATAGCATTCCATAGATGACTATACTTTAACAAGTAAACTATTAATCTCGAGCAATTTAGTAACCATATTTCTCTAGATTCCTTTAGTCCAACTTTTTATTTACTCTTCCTTACTTTTCTTTTTACCCAGCTGCAAATTTTTCACGGTTAATCTCCTTGAATTTCTACTCTATTTTATTTCAATTCAATTTCAATTATTGAGGGTGGCTCTTTGCCGGAGCTGATTTGCAATGGGCCCTCCACTTAAAAACACTAAAACATGGTACAAAGTATAAAGGTATAAAAGAATTAGAAAAAGTACCGACTGTGGCAGGAATAAACTAAATAAAATAAATATTTTTTTAACAATACAAGGACGATGCCTGCTTAGTTTTTCAGGAAGATCTTTCTACATTCCTACACTCTCATCTCATTACCCAATTCTCTCATTACTCAACGTTTCCAACTCCTCTTTTCTCATCAACTGTCTACATTTCGTAATATAATAACCAAACAAACATCGTATTGGATGTCTATGTGTTTGTCTGTTTCCATCCCCTTGCCTATCTGCATGGATTTCTGTCTGTCTGTCTGTCTCTCCATCTGCCTGAGTCTGTATGTCTTTCTGTCTGTCTGCATCTCTACCTGTTGGCCTGTCCGTCTAACTCTCTAGCTTTCTGTCCATCCGTCAGTCTATCCGTGTGCCTGGCTACTCGTAAATTGTGCCTGGCTGTGTGCATTTGCCGACAAAAATGGGAATGACTGGAGAAGCATGAACGTAACCAGTCACATGGACGGCGTTATATAATGAAATTTTGCCGAATGGATAACACTTGATAACCACACCTAATTGTAGAGAAGTGCAAAATTTGGGAGGAAGGAAAGAGCGGGGTTTGAGAAACTTCTAAAACCACACCCCTTATTTTGGCTACAAATGCAACCAACTCCCAATCTAGTGCCCCAATGGCACTAGCAAGAAGATGAAGAAGTGGTGACTTTATTGCTCTATTTCGCGAAAATAAAATGGTGCAAATTTGCAGACAGAAATTGAAAATCTGTTTGATTTGCCGACAAAACTTTTGGCTGGGGGGGGTCAGACACCTCTACACCCCCTTCAGTACGGGCCTGTGTATGTCACACAGGCATTGCCTCCTATATCAATGTACGCGATAGAAGATAATACACTTTTAAAACATTTCAATACGCTTTAATTCATACTATATGAACAAAAAGCAGGAAATGGTTTCCAAAAAGTCTATTAGTATATAGGGATTTTAAAAGAAGCTTAAAACAACAAGATTAATATGTGGGTACAACATTGTTTCGGAAATTGTATGTCAAATACTCCAACATGCAATGCTCTTGGGATTTCATCCTGCAAAGAAATTTAGATTTTTCAGGCATATTTCAAGTACTAAGTAGAAACAAACCAAAATGCAAAATTAACAAAATGGGGTAAAAGGCTTATCATTTCTCTCTTTGGAAAATGATATTATCTAGATAAACAATTGCAGGTTCTAGGACATTATAAAAATATCTTTAAAGTTGACAAAAGTAATACTGTTAAACTACATGGAAAGATAACGATAAAATACTATAAAACTGCATGTACTTCAATACATCAGTTCATATAATTATTCCTAGTGACCATAAGAAATTGAAGAAAATGCTTATACAAAAACATTTATTCTTCTTTAGTCAACATATCTTGCCTGTGCACTTGCTATTGAATAAGGTGAAAGTGCAGTTTTTGCGATACACGAATAGAATATAATAGACGCTTTGGAGCCATTCTACGATCCATCCTCAGCAATAGAGATACTAGGGAAGAGACTTATAAAGACAAGCAGGCGCAAGCTATCTATAATGCGGTAATTTTGACCCGTTTACATTAGAGAAAATGGAACGGTTTCGTTTGGAACGGTTCCATTTGGAACCGAACTGTCCCATGTCTCTAGTATAAACGCAAGGCGTAATGGTTCCAAATGGTCCCGGAAGTAACTATAATAGAGGAGGAATGTGTACTCAATCACAAAAATCCAGTTTTCTTCCGTATTTGGCGCGTGAAATTATAAAGCAAACAAAGCAATCATCTTTCATTTTCATATCCGTTCTCTCTTGGCTCGGTACCATTTGGTTCTTACAATTTATACTGGAACCAAGCGGAACGGTTGCAAAAGAGTAAAATAGTGGTTCAAAATGAAACGGTTTCAACGGTTCTTGCGTAAACGCAAGGTCCTTTCGTACCAATTTTGAATCGGTTCCATTTGGTTCCAGTGTAAAAGGGGTCTCTATTGAACTATAATTATTGCCCTCTGAAATGGATGTTTTGAAATTGTGGTGCATACAAGCAAATTTACCGCAGTCATAAACTTGATCTCCAGATCATATATAAAGATTATGAATGATCATTTGAAGCATTGCTCGCCCGAAATGGAAGCAATAGCATACATGCTAACAACATGCAGAACTCTTCAAATCACTCAAGACAGAAATCTTCAATCCATAAGTGGATTCAGCCCCCTTTTCCATACATAAATACTTGTTTCTTATTCCCAGTAGACTAATGCATCTATTTGTTTTGTATAGTTTGCGTTAATTAGTATTTCTATATACCATTGATTGATTGAATGATTGATTGAATGATTGATTGATTGAGTGATTGATTGATTGATTGAGAAAATTAGAAGCAAGCAAAATCCATCAGAAGTCAGTGCCATGCAATTCAATGGCTAGGTCAAAATACATCAATGTTTACAATGCAAATGATTCTAAGTCGTCGTCCTTGTTCTACATTTGATTTTCCAATAAAAAAATCAGAAATCATGCTAGCTATTACTTCCAAACTATCAGCAATCAGTGAAAATCAAATTACCTTTGCTACAGCTTTTGCAACAGTTCGGTATCATCCACTCTCGATTTTTCAAGCATTCACCTTTGTTTGCCCACTCTCCACAACGATCGTATTTGTCTGCTATGCATGGACCTTTTACTATAAAGAGTTTTGAGATTTAAGAAATTTGTACAAAATAACGGTATAGTGTGATAATAGAGAAAAAGTATCGTGATACAGGCAATAAAAAGCATAGCTAGCATTTACTCAGTAATAAATATATAATAAAGATATAAATGTGTGGAGGTATACAATGAGTTACATACAAAAGCTACATACATGCGAATACAGCTTTTTTCTTTAAGAATTAGGTAAATTTGGCTCAGCTTCGTATGCCTAATGCTTGCACAGTTTGAAACTCAATAAATCCCTACAATATGCTGATTTTCGTTCATTAACTAACGTAGCATATTTGCTAATCCTCCGTTCAACTTGCTTTTATGACGAATATGAAATGCTAATATAATAGTTGCTTTTAATGAATTCATTTCATCATATGTTGATTCTTTGAAAATCTTCTGATATGCTTCAGGTATGATTAAGATTTCAGCATTTTCAACCACACGTGCACTTGATGAGCTTTATACTTGCAAGCAGTGGCGGATTGAGACATTCCCAACATTCGCAAATGCGAATGTTAGATGCTTGATAGAAAAATTTATGTTGTGAAATTTTGAGAAATCATAAGAATGTCGATATAATAGGTACATCTTGTTGCAAAATTACTGAATAATTGGCTTTTCCTTCCAGGCTATTTCTCCTTGTCCCACAACCTGTTTTTTTTGAGTTCCCACCTCTTGCGAAGCAGCTTTATTGTTCTACGTCATAATCCCTGATCGGTATTCATGCAGTTGCATATATTTACGGTTCGGCCACCATGCATTAGCGAGGTTCCTTCGCATCTTGCGAATGTACTCTGCTATGTCTACCTCAAAACGTCAATTGATTTTGTATGGGAAACAATTTGTTTGCGAATCTTGGTCCCCGGGATTGAAATAGAGGGCATGTGGCCTCACAGCATAGTTGGGTCACATAATAAAGTTGACTCAACTGAATGATATATCAATTAGTGAGAAACTTGTGGCGCTGCGATTTGCAAATATCGGGGGGGGATGAGGTGCCTTTGCAAGTACTCTTTCAAATATGCCACGGGAACACCGATTCTACGTGGTATTTGGCTTTGTAAGTCAGAGTAAGATTGGTTTGCTTGTCGAGTTCGAGCTGCGTTGAGCGTGAAGAAAGTTTGTTGTTCGACTTGGAAAGCTGGGGAAGGCTGCATGCGTTCTACGAGCTGAAAAGTCAAAGTTTGTGAATAAACCACTTGCAAGATGTGGCGACAAGTATTCTCCCACTCAATCGGTTAGGCGTTGGTAGAGGAAAGAAGGCCGATGGTGACAGGGATGTAGGAAGCATTATAAAAGTGGGGGCACATAAATTGAGGGGCGCTCTAGCAGGGTTTATGGAATTGAGAGTGAGTGCTTTGTCTGGGGGGGGGGGTAAAAAACTTAGTGAAACGACAAAATATTTTATATGTTCAAAAAGGGTTAATTTTGCGTCAGTAAAATTGTAAATCAGCTAGAGAGGTCCGGGGGCATGGTCCCACGGGAAATTTTGAAACTTAGAACTTCTGAAATTGCCAGAAACGTGTATTTTTCTATTTATTTTTGCATCTTCAAAGTTTTTAAGAAAGGCAACAAAGCTACATGGAAAGAAAGACTTAGCCAGAGACTTTGAAAAGTGGGGGGCATGCCCCCTGTACTTCCCCAATTCCTACGTCCAGAGGCGTGGCCAGAGCTAAAAAGTGGAAGGGTATAAGAGGAAAAGTTTTGGCCACGACCTCTACTTCTCTAAAGATTTGCTACTACCCCATCCACACACTTATTTTCTTACTGATTAAAGGAAATCTCAAGCACCATCTTGGCAAAAGTTGGGGGAGCAATTACCCCATACCCCCGTGTCTATAATACCTATCGATTTCTAGCTTCTGCTAAGTGTCTGATAAGTTTCCGTTAAGTCTAGCTTTGGCTTTCGGTTGTTTTGTCGAATAGGACTGCAGAAGATCATGAAACTGCTTACTTTCTATCGGAAGATTAGTTGTTTGAACCGCACATGCACTTTCTAGAGTGATTCATTCCGGTTTAGGCTGATAATTATTCAAATGTTCTCATAAATCGCTAGAGAGTATCTGCGTGGGAAGCGAGCATGAATTTTTGGTAGCATTTGATAGCCATATATTTGGAAAATTTTACCCTTGAAGATAGCCCCTCTAACAAAAGTTGAGCAAGTTTAAGGTACAAAAGTGGGCCCTATGTGCATCTACTTTTAAAGCTCCTTTTAACCAAACCATATGTTATCATGATTTCTTTAGAGAGTAACGCTGTGGAAAGCGAGCATAAATTTTTGGGAGCATTGATTTGCCTTTTCGTAGGAAAATTTTCCATTAAAAATCACTTCGTTTGAAACAAATCCCGCTATGTGTACATGCAATTTTCTAACTCACTGCCTTGCTTCTCAAGTAAAACATGAAAATTTTAGAGAATATCTCTTGAGGTATCGAGCATAAATGTTCGGGAGCTCGAGGTGCCCACTTTATTAGAAAATTGTTCGTCTAAAAGTGACTCATCCAGGGAGGTGCGCAGAAATATTTCAAGCCTGGTGTGCAAGACTGCTCTATGGGGGTTCGAATGGTTTAAAAATATGCTCTTTTTATAAAATTTATAAACGATATCTATTTTATGAACAGAATTGATCAACGGAATTTTACTTTCAATTTAAGGAAATGTAAATATATAAATATATTATTAGAATTCATTACATGCGTACTACCTGAATTAATTTGGTGTGCATTATTGTAATTAATTAGATGTGTACTACATGAATTAATTATTTGTGTATGGCACCCATTATACAGGAACCAATCCCAGTTTCAGCCTCCTTGGGGTTCTTATTTAGGGGGCTAAAAAAATGAAATTTCAGCCTCAAGGTTCCTATAAATACAGATTATTTTATGCCGATTTTTACTGTACTTATTAATTTACATTACCTTAAATAACTTTGAATCATTCGGGCCCCCATACTGCTCCCTTTGTCCTTTTACTTTTCAACACTGTTCATCATGGTTCTCTTTTATGTCATATCTTCAGAAACTACCGTTGTAGAAAGTAAGCACAAATTTTTTGGGAGATATATTTTGCCGATTTCTGGAAAAATACTGTCATAAATAGCCTTCAACATAAAGTTACGGCACGCCTACTTTTCACACACTTCAATTCAAAAACCAAGAACCAAGCATTATGTAATATGTTTAGAGATCACCTCTGTTAGAAGTGAGCATAGGCTTTTGGGCTCTTTTCGTGGCCGTTCTTGCCAAACCTTTACGCTCAAAAAACTGCTTAATGAGGCACAAACGTAAACTCTTCCAACAAGAAATACTCCACCACATTGTCTGGCAGATCAATGGAAAGTCATTAATTCTAGACAGTGCATTTGGGAAAAGCAGTGAAATGTGTCTTGAGGCTTTGTGCATTTGTATAACCGGGGAAATCTATGTTTGAGAATAACACATCCCAGAAAGTATATGAAGAAATTTTCAAGACTGAGATACAGATAACATGTGAAAATTGTTCACGTAGACTTTTCAGAGGCAAGGATTTATTGGTACGTGTTGAGTTAGAGATCCAGTCACTTTCCAGTAAATTGGTAATGATGCAATGTTAATCAATTTTCTCTATATGGAAATCTCGAACATGGGGGCTCAATCTTACATGTCAAGGCAGCACTGCTTCGTCAAAACTAAATTACCCTGTATTCTAGGTGTAGGTCTTCATGTCATTTAAAGTTTGTTGATGTACGTTATATCTTGCTATCCTTGCCGTATATATTCATTTCAAGTTTTATGACCTCCAACGCATTGAAGTGGTTTGATGCATGGGTGTGGTCAATCAGGCCTGGCCATTTTGCAATTGAAATTTTGCGAATGTCAGAATTTGCTTTAGATCCGCACCTGCTTGCACGTGGTAAAAAGGTATACTCACCACGGGTGCATATATGTGCATCCTACACACAGATAAATGGGTATTGATACTTACCTAAAGATACAGATATACGTGTATATACAAATGAATATATACAAAAAAACCTACCTAAGCTACATGACTTGCAGCAATTCTTCAACATCCATTCATTTTTTCCGCATTCGCCTTTTATGGCCCATTTTACACACTGGCTGTTTTTGCCTGTTGGGCATTTAGCTCTAGTATGCTGAGCTGAAAAGTATGTTATAAGTTTCATCAAAACTAGATGGGAAGGCATGATACAATAGAACTTTGAACATAAAACGTACCTAAATACATAAAGGGAGCCTTTGTCGACAATGTAAAATGTACCACAGTTCTAAATAAATATGTCCTACAAACCAAAGGAAAAGCTTCAGATGAATCTTGAAACTTGAAACAAGAACTGTAGAATGCATTCTATTTACTAGCACGCTGAGCAACAGTCTCAAAGGAAATTTGGGTCTTTCTTTGAGGAATCGAATTCGAAAGCGCAAAACATACCCCACTATTAGTGTTGAACACTGCAATTGCAAAACCGCACACTAAAAACCGCATAAACCAAAATTTCGAAAACCGCAATCGGTGCTCAACACAACCCACTATTGTGAACATAGGTTCTCTAATACCAAATATACACAGTAACTTCTTGGTACTGCGTAGTGAGAAGACGTAAACTGTAAAAATATTGAACCAATAGCGTCGTATGTGCCATTTTATTTTCCATTCATAATACAGCATATCCTGTCCTAGGCATTCTAATAATACAGCACATCCTTAATAAAAGGCGTATGAACTGCCTACTTGAGATGCTACAAATAAAACAATTATTTCCACACCAAAAGTACAAACACCCCAGCTATTTGCCCATATCCATTCCTTCTTATCCTCCTTGTCACAATTGCCTTAGAATGCTCATATACTACATGACCTCATTTGCTAACGCAGTTACCTTGACCTAACAGGTTAATAACAATGACCTCGATAAAAAGCTAACAAAGCTCTAAAAGCATTGAGAAACACCAAAATAGTGTAAAAATAAGCAACTTTCACATGTCACATGACAATTACGTAATTTAATTTTTGATTGGCTGATCCTCAATTCGAGGGCAAGCGGCGGGAAAACATTGTATGGCGTAGTGAGCTGTGTGTTGTTATGTACGGTGAACAGTATTGATCTATCCGTGTTTTGCTTGTTTTGTGTCATGTCCAATAATAGCCAAAAAATCTCACTAGTGATATTGGTAGGGAGACGTTAATATCTGCGAGGAAGAATGGTATGTTGTTGCCAGTCGATCGGACGAAAGCACTGACGAGTTAAGGCTGAGGACTACTCCATCCATCAACTCAAGAAGGACAGTTAAGAAGGGACATCACAGGTGAAACTTTCTGTTTTATCTTTATACCAAACAGAATTAACTCAGGATCACTAAGAACAAGAAGACTACTTCGACAAGCAAGTCTTCGAAATTGTTCACATGCTGCTCAGTCGTTGGCACGTTCCGACTTAGGAGGATCCACCGCGTTACTTCAACAAGTTTTCCTCTTTTTCACACAAATGACAAAACTGAATCCACAGATAACATCAAATATCTTGGGTTAAAAATGAATCTGTCATTAAATTGGAAAGAGCAAATTGCCACTGTTATCAGTATGATCTCACGAGGAATAGGAATGCTTACTCTTACGTCCCGAAAAAGCGTTCCCCCAGCTTAATGTTTTTGAAAAAATTTCCGACTCCCCCGCTCTTACTAGGGTCCTCCCCCGCTCATTAAATTTTCAGCTTTTCTAGCAGAAATCTGCAAAAAAGCTGGTGCTGTGGCTGTGTTGCCTAAATAATGAATGGGATATTATTGAGGCAGTGGTCCGAAAAGTAATTCTTTGCAGTGATGTTTATGTATCCATGCTGATTGGTGAATAATTAGCCCAAACTTTCAACCCCCCCCGCTTATTACGATCCCCTGCTTATTTCATCTTGTGAAATTTTCCAATTCCCCGTCTTACTAGGACCACAACACTTATTCGGGACCTAAGAGTACGTATTCTAAGAGATATCTTCAATTGCATACTTTCCAAACTATGTATAACAGTATGATACAGTGGTTCCCAAACTGTGAAACACGAAGGGTTTTTGTAGGATCGTGATGGGCTGCTGAAGCTTGCAAGTTGTAGAGCCACATTCATAGATATTTAAGTCCTGTTTAGCGCAAAGCTATGAACCTCGGCAGCGCAGCAAACTTGTGCTTTCTGTGACAGTGCATGTACTACTAAAGAATAATTGGGATTTCCATCTTGCATCTAAAGGGAGATGACTTTCAATTGCCGATAGCATAACTATCTCTAGATAAAAGAGAGCATGAAAGAAAATCAACTTGGAGTTTGAGTGAAATTCCTGGATGCCTGACCAAGACACTTTCTTCGACACGATGTCTTGGAAAAAGCTGACTCGAACTATCAAATTTCCTTGCCACCCATAGCAAGCCTAATATTGAAAGATGCATTCTACGCCAAAGTAAATGGCGTGGTTCCGAAAATTTTTCTAGGGGCTCAGCCCCCATTCTTTTCACGCCAAGGTCTTCAAAGGGTCGCATACTTTCCTTCACTTACCAAAATTCATAAGGACAGGTCTACAAAATTGAGCTTGTAAAAAGTAAGAATAATAGCTCCACAACAAATCGACCTGCTTGGCTGTAGCTGAATTCCCTAACAAGTTTAGGGCCCTGCTCCATAGGACCGCGGGTAGAAAAAGCTTCCGGTAGGGGATCGCCATGTAAAATATTATAAAAGATTGCAAAAACTACAAGATCGGGCTGCTCAGGTTGTCACAAACAGTCCTAAACGATCAATCACTGTTGCCATTTATATCAGAACAAGGATGGTTAGCAGTCAAAGATATGATGGACTTTGAGACAGCTTGTACAGCTTATAAAATTTTTAAGGGACTTGCACCTCCTTACATGCAATCAATCTTTCAGAGCAGGTCTGAGTCCTGCAACAGAATCTTACGCAACACCAGCACTGACTTCAAAATTCAATTATGCCAACTTATAAAGGGCAGCGCAGCATTTCCTATCGAGGAGTCGCTATCTAGAAAAGGTTAAGCCATGAAATAATAACTGCTCTTTCGCCAGCAACTTTCAAAAATAAATTTAAAATGTTTTTGAAAAACCAAAGACGTCGATAATCTACATCGATTTTAGGCACACTCTTTCGACCTCTTATACATTGGTTTTTCATGTATGTTAGTATTTTAAGTAGCATTTTAATGTAACAAATAAANATAGTTTAATTTCTATCTTTTCGTTGACAGGGTACATTGTACAACAGTCATGTACTGAATGTATTTCTACCCTGTATAAATAATACTAAAATGAAAAAAATCATTTCATATTTCTCATGTTGCTTACAAAACAAACTGCACTGAATATACAGCATATACATTAATTTCAATATCATTTGCAGGCTCAGATATAGTAATTCCACTACAAGAAAAATAGCGCAGTGGATATTCTCTAACCTAGACATGACTTGCAACACTTGTCCCACATCCATTTCTCGTTCTTGCCGCATTCACCACCTTTTGCCCATTCAGAACACTTTTTTGTGTCATAGGTATCTTTCTTGCAGTTCTTCATTCCTGTCAGAGGGTTGAATAATTAAGTCCTGAAACAATTTAAACGCGCACAAAACAGGAAAGGTTCTATAGTCTCTAAAAGAGCCATTATTATCAAACGGATAAAACATTCGGTTGCATTGCTGTAGTATATGTTACAAAATCTCTCAGCTACTTTCTAGCTTACGTTCTTCAAGAATACGTTGTCATATCAAACGAAATAGTCATGAAGACTGGAGGCCAAAAACAGCCCAATTACAAATAATTAAAGACAATATCGCTCACATCACACTAATTCAGATACTCCACATTCATGATACTAAAATCTATTTATTCTACATCACAAGGGCATGGAAGTTACTCGGAATTTGCAAGTCACCTCAACGACACTCATTTCCAACATATTATAAATGATGACAACGAGAAACAATTGAGATGCATAATTTCTTTTTCTGCTATATCATTATGGGCACGTATAAGCTAACTTTTCCCGGCCCATAAAAGTTCCCTATACATCCCTGTTACATCACATTTCAAATATCTCTATGCAAGTAAGACTAACTTCTGCAAGAAAGGCAACATGTTTCCAACATATACGCA